>SJYX01000418.1:643488-665152 GCA_006410675.1 Oreotragus oreotragus | reverse complement strand
ACTCATTGGAAAAGACCCTGATGATGGGAGGGATTGGGGGCAGGAGGAGAAGGGGACGACAGAGGATGAGATGGGTAGATGGCATCAATGACTTGATGCACATGAGTATGGGTGAACTCCGGGGGTTGGTGATGGATAGGAAGGCCTGGCGTGCTGTGATTCATGGAGTTGCAAAGAGTCGGACATGATTGAGTGACCGAACTGAACTGAGTAATTTGCAGCACATATTGGTGTAGGTGGCACACTGACGGCCCTCAGGGCTGAATAAAAACTGCAGATTCAATTGATTTGACCTTGTGAAGCACATATTTTTAAAAACTTTTAATTTTGTACCAGAGTATAGCTGACTAACAATGTTGTGGTAGTTTCAGGTGCACAGCAGAGTGACTCAGACGTACATGTACGTGTATCCATTCTCCCCCAAACTCCCCTCCCATCCAGGGTGCCACAAAACCTTGAGCAGAGCTCCCTTTTCTACACAATAGGTCCTTACTGGTTATCCATTTTAAATATAGCAGTATGGATATGACCATCCCAAACTCTCTAACTATCCCTTTCCCCTGGCAACCATAAGTTTGTTCTCTAAGTTTTGTGTCTCTTTCTGTTTTGTATGTAAGTTCATTTGTATCATCTCATTTTAGATTCCACCTATAAGGGATGCCGTACAATATTTCTCCTTCTTTGTCTGACTTGAGTGCACGTATTTTAATATATTTATATATTACTTAAATGTCTTCAGGTGAAGACGTTTGTTCCACCTCAGCTCCTGTCTTCATAACTCCCTAAATATATTGTTTATAGCTGTTTGATACTCTGAAAACTTGAGGTTTACAACACTTCACTAAGCAATGGTCGTCTTCATTGGTAGGTTGATTTCAACATCATGACCTTTGGTTCCAGTGAGCCCTTGGTAGCCCAGGACAGACCCCGACCCCTTCTCTTCCCATTTTTGGGGGATAGGGTTCGTTGAAGCCAGATAAGGATTTGGGGTTCCAGACAGAAGGACAGAAGTTCAAGGTCAGGCCGCCATGTCTGCCAGGGCACCAGAGCATGCTCAGGATTCCAGGGGAGCAAGCAGAGCCAGCGGAGAAGTAGAAGAGGGGTGGAGGCTGGTGCCTCTTTAAGAGGCCCTCAGCTAGCTCCCGACAGGCGCTGGACACTGGGTGGGGGTAGCAGCCTTGTTCCCAGATCCCACCTGCAGCTCCTGCTAGGCCTGGTCAGGATTCTCTTGGAGCGTCTTGCAGCCCTCCATTGAGGAATCTGCCAGTGTTGCGGCAGAAGGATTGCTTCCTCCTGGAGATGAATTATCCCCTTCCTTTAAAAAAAAAGTTATTTATTTATTTTGGCTGTGCTGGGTCTTCATTGCTGCATAGGCGTTTCTCTAGTTGTGGTGAGTGGGGGCTACTCCTAGATGTAGTGTGTGGGCTTCTCATTGTGGGGGCTTCTCTTGCTGTGGAACATGGGCTCTAGGGTATGTGGACCTCAGCACTCAGTAGTTGCAGCTCCCAGGCTCTAGGGCATAGGCTCAGCAGTTGTGGTGCACGGGCTTAGTTGCTGCCCGGCATGTGGGGTCTTCCCAGATCAGGGATCGAACCATGTCCCCATATTGGCAGGAGGATTCTTCACCACTGAGCCACTAGGGAAGCTTCATCCCTTTCTCAGTCTTCATTTGCCTGCCCTAGCTTTTCATTTGGCAAGAAATGACAATTGAGTATCTGTGTGTGTGTGTGTGTGTGTGTGTGTGTGTGTGTACAGGGGATGATCAGATAATGCTGGGCTTGATTATTATTTGCAAATTTGCCAGATTACTGGCTTGAGAATCCTTTGCACCCCTAGAGATGGTGGACATTGGTGTTTTGTTGCTAACTATATTGCTGCTGCTAAGTCGCTTCAGTCGTGTCTGACTCTGTGCGACCCCATAGACGGCAGCCCACTGGGCTCCCCCATCCCTGGGATTCTCCAAGCAAGAACACTGGAGTGGGTTGCCATTTCCTTCTCCAATGCATGAAAGTGAAAAGTGAAAGTGAAGTTATGTCTGACTCTTAGCGACCCCATGGATTGCAGCCCACCAGGCTCCTCCGTCCATGGGATTTTCCAGGCAAGAGTACTGGAGTGGGGTGCCATTGCCTTCTCCGGCTAATTTTATTAGGAAGTGACAAATGCAGGACTTTCATAACTCTTTTTTTTGTGTATTGAACCTGTCTGGCGATCAAGTGAAGTTTATGAACACCCTTCTCTGAATCAAGAGTTTAAATGTATAAAATAAAATACATAGGATTGCAAAGGAAACTAATGAAGTAGTTATTGAAATATTATTACTGCACTAAATATAAGATATAGTGGCAGGTCTAATAAATACCATGATTTCAAAGCAATGAGAGGCATAAATACTATTTTGATGTTCCTGCAACCACTCTACTATGACATGAAAATACCAATGATTTCTGTTAATGACAAAGCCATAGGTAATTCTAATGCCACTGTGGTTTATTACCTACATTCATAATTGAAGGAAAAAACTAAATTGCTGTTGGTTAGTGAAAGTAACTAACAGAAATTTAGTTTTTTCCTGAAGGAGATCAACCCTGGGATTTCTTTGGAAGGAATGATGCTAAAGCTGAAACTCCAGTACTTTGGCCACCTCATGCGAAGGGTTGACTCATTGGAAAAGACTCTGATGCTGGGAGGGATTGGGGGCAGGAGGAGAAGGGGACGACAGAGGATGAGATGGCTGGATGGCATCACGGACTCTGTNGGTCTTCATTGCTGCATAGGCGTTTCTCTAGTTGTGGTGAGTGGGGGCTACTCCTAGATGTAGTGTGTGGGCTTCTCATTGTGGGGGCTTCTCTTGCTGTGGAACATGGGCTCTAGGGTATGTGAACCTCAGCACTCAGTAGTTGCAGCTCCCAGGCTCTAGGGCATAGGCTCAGCAGTTGTGGTGCACGGGCTTAGTTGCTGCCCGGCATGTGGGGTCTTCCCAGATCAGGGATCGAACCATGTCCCCATATTGGCAGGAGGATTCTTCACCACTGAGCCACTAGGGAAGCTTCATCCCTTTCTCAGTCTTCATTTGCCTGCCCTAGCTTTTCATTTGGCAAGAAATGACAATTGAGTATCTGTGTGTGTGTGTGTGTGTGTGTGTGTGTGTGTGTACAGGGGATGATCAGATAATGCTGGGCTTGATTATTATTTGCAAATTTGCCAGATTACTGGCTTGAGAATCCTTTGCACCCCTAGAGATGGTGGACATTGGTGTTTTGTTGCTAACTATATTGCTGCTGCTAAGTCGCTTCAGTCGTGTCTGACTCTGTGCGACCCCATAGACGGCAGCCCACTGGGCTCCCCCATCCCTGGGATTCTCCAAGCAAGAACACTGGAGTGGGTTGCCATTTCCTTCTCCAATGCATGAAAGTGAAAAGTGAAAGTGAAGTTATGTCTGACTCTTAGCGACCCCATGGATTGCAGCCCACCAGGCTCCTCCGTCCATGGGATTTTCCAGGCAAGAGTACTGGAGTGGGGTGCCATTGCCTTCTCCGGCTAATTTTATTAGGAAGTGACAAATGCAGGACTTTCATAACTCTTTGTTTTGTGTATTGAACCTGTCTGGCGATCAAGTGAAGTTTATGAACACCCTTCTCTGAATCAAGAGTTTAAATGTATAAAATAAAATACATAGGATTGCAAAGGAAACTAATGAAGTAGTTATTGAAATATTATTACTGCACTAAATATAAGATATAGTGGCAGGTCTAATAAATACCATGATTTCAAAGCAATGAGAGGCATAAATACTATTTTGATGTTCCTGCAACCACTCTACTATGACATGAAAATACCAATGATTTCTGTTAATGACAAAGCCATAGGTAATTCTAATGCCACTGTGGTTTATTACCTACATTCATAATTGAAGGAAAAAACTAAATTGCTGTTGGTTAGTGAAAGTAACTAACAGAAATTTAGTTTTTTCCTGAAGGAGATCAACCCTGGGATTTCTTTGGAAGGAATGATGCTAAAGCTGAAACTCCAGTACTTTGGCCACCTCATGCGAAGGGTTGACTCATTGGAAAAGACTCTGATGCTGGGAGGGATTGGGGGCAGGAGGAGAAGGGGACGACAGAGGATGAGATGGCTGGATGGCATCACGGACTCTGTGGACGTGAGTCTGAGTGAACTCCGGGAGATGGTGATGGATAGGGAGGCCTGGCGTGCTGCGATTCATGGGGTCGCAAAGAGTCGAACACGACTGAGCGACTGAACTGAACTGAACTGAGTGAAAGTAAAAGTGTTATGATTTTACCCAACTAATATAGAGATTAACAAATATGATTAAGAATTCTTGCTAGTAATTTTTGTTTAAGTAAGATAGCAGTTTTAGGTTGAGCTCTGTATATCATTTTCAGGAAATATCCTTCAGTTTTTATTTTAATGAGTGTTTTTAAGCTGGGTATTAAATTTTCTTTTCAGAATCTATAGCGATGATCTTTTAATTCATCCTGTTAATATGATGATTGTGTAAATGGGTTTCTCATATTGAATTCTCCTTTCTGAGGTCTATCTCTCTAGATCCCTCCCCTGGTAATATCTGAACCTTCTCCTTCAGCCTACACATTCTTGTCCCGATCCATTTGTGTTTCAATCCTAGCAGAATGTCCTTGGTGCAGGGCTGTCTCCTTTCCTTGAGATTTCTGCCTGACCCATCACTGTAGAACTTCTGTCATCATCTTTGGACAACTCACTCACACATTAGAACCTGAAAATGGCCACTCCTGTTGATCGTTGTCCTCATATTGGCTACCTGAGTCTTCATCTGAGGGTTCCTTCCATTTAGAAGTGAGCACAGGTAGGTCATTTCTAGATTTCTCATTTCTTAGTCCATTCATGTGCCCCTGGGCTGCTCATACACAGCCATAAGACTCTTGTTGACTGCTCCCACCTGCCTTTATTCTGAAGTTCTTGGAAATGTTATCAGCTAGTTTTTTTTTTTGTTTTGTTTTGTTTTTGTTTTTGTTTTTGTTTTCTGGCTTCACTGAGGTTTGTGGGATCTTAGTTCTCCAAACAGGGATTGAATCCAGGCCCACAGCAGTGAAAGTGCAGAGTCCTAACCATTGGACCTCCTGGGAATTTCTGTTATTAGTTTTTATAAGATGTTGTCTATGGGTTTTTCTTTTGTTTTTATGGAGGGACTGGGGGAAATCTACATTTGAGCTGAATCTTGCTAGCAGGAAAGATCTCCAATGACCATTTAAAATCTCTTAACAGTTCATTAGTCTACTGGCATGCAGGCTTAGCTGTCCTGAGGCATGTGGAATCTTCCTGGACCAGGGATCGAACCTGTGTCCCCCTCATTGGCAGGTGGATTCTTAACCACTGGACCATCAGGGAAGTCCGTTGTGTTAGATTGTAAATATCTGTTTTCATCAGTACAAAATTGAAGAAAAAAGCCCAACTGATAGTCTCTGATTTAAATATATGTGTCCAATGAGTTTACATTTTCTCTGTTTTTGGGGGTGAAATACATTTACTTCTTCTATCTTGTTTTCTATAGTGTGGTATATTTATTAGTTTCTCCTTTCCTGTCTTCTCTTGGATTGGTAAAGTTTTCTTTGTCCTTTGTCTCTCTCTTTCTTTCTCTTTTTTGCTAATGTGTAAATTATACCTTGAGTTTCTTTTTCTTTAAAATTTTAACTTATATCCAAAATTGATCTTTTTCTCAATGTTTAAAACATGCAACTATAACTTCTATTGTCTTTTTGATAATATTAACCATACATTCCTTAGTGGCTTTTTTTTTTTTTAAGGAAATTGCTTTATTATCTTAAATTTCTCTGAACTGAATGATCTCCGAGGTGTGTTCAGTGTCTGTCTTTTATGGCATCAGTTGTCCTCATATGACTCACAGTTGTAATGTATGGTTCGTGAGGAGGGGCCATTCTTGGCCTTTTTTGTTCTTTTTCTCCTACTCGCCTTCTTTATATCTAGTTTTATACTGAACTAGGCTTCACAACTCAAAACTAGGACTTACGATAGAAGTTTGAGGCTCCTGTCTCACAAGGATGCTTCAGATTCAGTTCTGGAGCTGATGGGTAGAGTGGCCAAGTTCTGCCTGTGTAAATGTCTGATTCCTTCTGCTACCTTGCCATGCCATACCACACTTTGTCACTTAGTTGTGTCTGACTCTTTGAGACCCCATAGACTGTAGTCCGCCAGGCTCCTCTGTCCATGGGATTCTACAGGCAAGAATACTGGAGCAAGTTGCCAGTTTTCTTCCAGGAGATCTTCCAGACCCAGGGATCGAACCTGCATCTCCTGCATTGCTGGTGGATTCTTTACCAACGCTGCCACCTTGGGCAGCAGCTTGATGTTGAATATAGCCAGGAAGCTGGGCCAGCTTCTTTCAGCATTTGTTCTTGAGTGAGGGAGCCCCACCTCATTCTACTCCAGCTCCTGATTTCACAGGCCAGGCCTCACATCAGCCCACTACTGAAGCTGAATATGGGCTACTTGTATTAATGTCCTTGGAGCCCAGAAGGTCCACAGCTCTAGCCCTGCCTAAGGTTATGTATTAATCTCTCATTTTCTTCCATCAAGATGCTTATCACTTTTTTAAAAGCTTAAAAAAATTATTTATTTATTTGGCTGCACCAAGTCTTATCTGCTACTTGCAGGACCTTTTAGCTGTGGCATGCAGGCTCTAGTTCCCTGACCGGGCATGGAACCTGGGACCCCTGCATTGGGATCTCGGAGTTTTAGCCACTGAATCATGAGGAAAGTCCCTTATCACTTTTTTTTTTTTTTAATATACCAAAGTTTAAGATGGAACATTGCTTTGGTTTGGAGTAGAGGATTGTGTTTTGTGTCTTACAATGCAAACTCACAACATCACATGCTACAGTTGAAACTTGGAAATTTTTATACTCTTTGGCTCAGTAATTAAAAATCTAGGAATTTATCCTAAGGACACAATTGGATAATATGTGTACAAGGATGTTTGCTACAGTTTTTTACAATCATAGCAAAGAGCTGGAACCAACATAAATGTCTATCAGTAAGGGATTCAATAATTTATAATATTTCTAAATACTATTAAGAAATATAAATATTATTTCTAAATATTATCACTAAATTATGATATTGTAATTCCAGAGAATAATCTAATTTGAGACTCTAGTTAGGTAGGTTTGAAAAGCTTTGGCCCTTATAATTTTTTATTTTAAATAAAACAGCCATAGGTGATTCTGATTTGCATATAGGATTATGAACCACTGATAGCAGGAGAACATCTAAGATCCTGGGAAGTAAATTAGTTTTTAAAATCGGAGTATACTTGCTTAACAGTGTTGAATTAGTTTCTGCTGTACAGCAAAGTGAATCAGCTATATGTATACATATACATCCATCCCCTCCCTCTTGAATCTTCCTCCCACCCCTCCATCCCACACCTCTAGGTCATCGGAGGGGTGGGACTAAGTCAGGGTTTGCCAAACTATGGCCCAAAGTCTAAATCCATCCTGCTGCCTGCTTTTGTTGGCCTATGAGCTAGGAATGTACTTTACATTTTGAAACAGTTAAAAAAAACTTCCCTGGTGGCTCGGTGGTAAAGAAGCCACCTGCCAATGCAGGAGATAGGGGTTCAATCCCTGGGTTGGGAAGATCCCTTAGAGAAGGGCATGGCAACCCATTTCTGTATTCTTGCCTCGGAAACCCTGTGGGCTGAGGAGGGCTACAGTCCAAGGGGTCACAAAAACATCAGACATGACTTAGTGACTAAACAGCAGAAAAGCAAAGGGAGAATAATATTTTGTGATATGTGAAAATTATATGAAATTCAAATATTGAAACCCAGCTACAATCATTCAATTACAGTTTATCTATGGTTGCTTTCTTGCAGCTGTGGGATTGAGTAATTGTGATCAAGACCATGTGTTTGTGGCCTCAACTACTTACTCTCTGACCTTTACAGAAGGTTTGTAACCCTGTTCTAAACTACTTCTCTCTCTTGCCACTGACTTGACAGTAGCTGCTTAGTCATCAGTGTAGGGATGTATGTAGGGAGAAGATCATTCTTCCTTAGTTTGTAGGTGAAAATAGTCCACCCTGCTGTGAGGTGTGAATATGTTTCTCTTTATTCCACAAAATACAAAACAGATGCACCCAAAGAAGGTTCAGAAAATGGTTACCAGGGCTCTTAGAAGAAGCAGAGCAGCATTCTGCCTTGTTGTTTTGATTAAACCACCTAAGGAGGATTAGACAGAAAAATTATGTTTCAAACCATAGGCAGTGTTGTCTATGGGTGGGCCATCCAGCTTTCCATACCTGGGGAAAGAGCTTTTGAAGCCATATGTAATCAGATCTGCAGGTTCCTTCAAGTTCCACTTGTAGAAACTGTTCGTGGCACTGCATAAAATGATGACTCTGGAACAACTTGCCTCAAGTAACTCGTTCATCTCATTTATGTTGAAACTTTGCTCTTGTATTGGACGTTGGGCACGGTCTTTCTATGAGCCACCTCGGTGTCCTCCTTCACCACCATTTAAGCTCTCACTAGCTTTTCTCCCCCAGGCCACATGGTTTCAGCACCCTGCCTGCTTCACTTTCACCCTGGCCCTGCTTCAGCATTGCTACCCTCCCAGTATTAGGGTTCCGTAAGTTTTCCCATGTGTCCTTGAGGGGAAAACTGAAAACTAAGGATTTGCCAGAAAGTAAGATACAGGATGTTAGAGGTGAAAGCCCCACAGTGTCTCTCAGAAAAAGGGTTGCAAGACAGAAAAGACCTGATGAGCAGATCGAGAGCAAGGCTTTTAAAAGGCAGAAAATAACTAGCAGTAGAATTTTAGATTTAAATGCATCTTGAAGCATGCACTAATGGGATGTCTGTGGGACCCACGGGCACCATGGTGATGAGTAATGTTATTGAAAGCCTGAAATGCAGAGTCTGGGGGCCAGGAGTGGGAAGCTGAGAGAGAGAAGGGGAGGAACGGAGATGTGAATGGATGCAGAAGAAAAAAGAAATATTTGGGGAAGGGAGTACATTTCATGAGAAATAGTCAAGAGTGGAGAAGGAGAAGTTTGGAGTCTGATTCAGGCACCAACAGAGGGCTTCCTCATCTCTGCTTTGTTATCATGTTTGGGAGTTCATGTACACCCGTGGCAGATTCATGTCAATGTATGCCAAAACCAATAGAGTACTGTAAGGTAAAATAAAATGGAAGCTCTAAAAAAATAAATAAATAAAATTTTTTAAAAAAGGGATATTAATATAATATCAATACAAGTTCTGTGGAAATGTATTATGGGTATTTAGCAATTCTTGAGGAGGTATTAATAGGATATTAACTACGTTATTAAGTAGGCTTTTGAAAATTGGCAAAGTTACTTATGGTAATAAAGAAGGAAGAAAGAGTATTTTAGGATGTGGTACTGATGGAGGTGGGGCTTCCCACATGGTAGAGTGGTAAAGACCCACCTGCCAACTCACAAGAAACCAGAGATGTGGGTTCAATCCCTGGATCCGGAAGATCCAGAGAAGGAAATGGCAACCTGCTCTGGTATTCTTGCCTGGGAAATCCCATGGACAGAGGAGCCTTGGTGGGCTACAGTCCATGGGATCACAAAGAGTCAGACATGACTGGACATGCACTGGCTGGACTGTTGAAGGTAGGAAGCTAGACGATGCCTGGTTCAGAAAATCGTCATTAGACATGGCTTGCTGGCATTCAAGTCTGAGCAAGATAGCAGAGTTCATTATGTATATAAAGGTATGTTGAAAACAGACTTCAGAGATGCTTTCATACAAAAGAGGGGATTTATAATTTATTTTTTCTGCGATTAAAATATCTTGGATAGGATTGAAATGGCGATGGCAACATTTTGGGAAAGGGGAGACACGGGACAACAGGTGTCCTGAATACCAGTGAGGAAAACATTGAAATCCTTGTCATATTGGCAGGACGTGCCCAGCCTGAGATGCAGGACACTTCTGCTTTTGGATGGATTCATCTGTATGAGTCTAAGCTTCCCCCATAAACAGCTATAAAATTGGGAAAATCATAGGAAATGACTGCTTCAGGCATCAGACGACAGAGAGGACAAGAAGAGGTTCCTGTAAGAAGGGACACTGGTCCCTGGGGGTGCATGGTGCTCTGACCGAGGACAGTCTATCAGCAACAGGACCGCATGCTGGAGTCCAAGAACAGCAGGGTGGTCTCACTGAGATCACAGAGGCGGAGGTCAGAGAACAGAGACTCTGATGTGAGTGGAAGCTGCCCACAACGACTGGGAGCTGAGGAGCTACACAGAGGAAGGGTCTCACAGGTCTGCATGGAGGCTTCTTGTAAAACACAAGTTTGGGGTTGACATGTACACACTGTGATATATAAAACTGATAACCAATAAGGACCTACTGCATGGCACAGGGAACTCTATTCAACACTCGGTAATAACCTATATGGGAACAGAATCTGAGAAAGAATAGATACATGTGTATGTTGCTGTACAACACACAGAACATTGTGAATCAGCTATCCCCCTCTTTAGCATAAAAATTAAATTAAAATAATCTTTTCTTTAAAAAAAGGAAAACATGACTTCCTGACATTAGAGAAAAAAGAAAGAGATTCAAATAGTTCTCTGTCTATGGAGAACTAAAACTCATCGCCAAACCTTCCCAGAAAAATAACTGCAGACCCAGGTGATTCCATGGGTGAATTCTATCAACACTTAAAAATGAAATAATATGAGACTTACATAAATTCTTTCAGAATCTAGAGAAGGAAGAAATGAAGAGTATAATCCTGATAACACATCACAAGAATGAGGTTATAAGAAAAGAAAATTGAAAACTAATATCTGCCAAGAACATGGATTTTTGCCAAGATCCTCAACCAAATAAATATTAGCAAAATGAATCCAGAGACATAAAAAAAAAAAAAAATTCAGTTCAGTCGCTTAGTCATGTCCAACTCTTTGCGACCCCATGAATTGCAGCACGCCAGGCCTCCCTGTCCATCACCATCTCCCGGAATTCACTCAGACTCAACGTCCATCGAGTCCGTGATGCCATCCAGCCATCTTATCCTCTGTTGTCCCCTTCTCCTCCTGCCCTCAATCCCTCCCAGCATCAGAGTCTTCCCCTCCCCCCCAAAAAAAGAAGAATAAGATTTTACAGTCAAGTAGAATTTATTCAGGAATGCCACATTTGTTCAGCACTTGAAAGCTTGATAAAATTCACCAAAATAACAGAATAAAGGAGAAAAATATCACATAGATCAGTAAGAAAAATAATGTTAATCAATTGTGTCCACAAATGGACCCACTTGATTGATTTCCGACAGAAGTTCCAACATATGCAATGCTAAACATTTTCTCTTTCTTCAACCAATGGTGCTGAAACAACTGAATAGTAACATGAGAAAAAATGGACTTTGACTATTACATTATAATACAAAAAATAATTTGAAATGGATTATAGATCTCAGTTTAAAAGTAAAAGCTGTAAGGCTTCTAGGAGAAAACACAGGGAGGAATCTTTGATTTGGTAGAAAAGATTTCCTAGATCTAAAAAAGGACCTAAAATCAGCATCAGTCACTGGCAGTGACTATTACATTATAATACAAAAAATAATTTGAAATGGATTATAGATCTCAGTTTAAAAGTAAAAGCTGTAAGGCTTCTAGGAGAAAACACAGGGGGAAATCTTTGATTTGGTAGAAAAGATTTCCTAGATCTAAAAAAGGACCTAAAATCAGCATTAATCACTGGCAGTGTATCAAAATTAGGGTGGTGGCAGTGACTGCCCCAGAATTTACATGTTGCCTTATTTGTAGAGAATTTAAAAACAATAATACAACTAGCTAAATTTAGCCTGCTTTTTTTTATCATCATGTACTCACAATTCTAATTAATATCTGTGATAAAATATTTCTCCAGAGGGTGACATGGAATTCCCCCTTTTTAGGGTTTAAGTTCTATTCACCAGGATTACTTTGAGTCTTAGTAGTACGTATATATTGTTGCTGCTGTTTTTCAGTTGCTAAGCCGTGTCCGACTCTGTGACCCCATGGACTCCAGCATGCCAATCTCCTCTGTCTTTCACTATCTCCTGGAGTTTGCTCAGACTCATGTCCATTAAATCACTGATGCCATCCAATCATCTCATCCTCTGTCGTCCCCTTCTCCTCCTGCCTTCAATCTTTCCCAGCATCAGTGTCTTTTCCAATGAGTTGGCTCTTCACATCAGGTGGCCAAAGTATTGGAGCTTCAGCATCAGTCCTTCCAGTGAATATTCAGGACTGATTTCCATTAAGATTGATTGGTTTGATTTCCTTACTGTGCAAGGGACTCTCGAGAGTCTTCTCCAACACCACAGTTCAAAAGCATCAATTCTTCAGTGCTCAGTCCTCTTTACGGTCCGACTCTCACACATATACAAGGCTACTAGAAAAACCACAGCTTTGACTATATGGGCCTTCGTCAGCAAAGCAATGTCTCTGCTTTTGAATATGCTGTCTAGGTTTGTCCTAACTTTCAAGCAGTAAGCAACTTTTAATTGTTTGGTTTCAGTCAGTACTAAAGCTCAGTCCTCTTTACGGTCCGACTCTCACACATATACAAGGCTACTAGAAAAACCACAGCTTTGACTATATGGGCCTTCGTCAGCAAAGCAATGTCTCTGCTTTTGAATATGCTGTCTAGGTTTGTCCTAACTTTCAAGCAGTAAGCAACTTTTAATTGTTTGGTTTCAGTCAGTACTAACTATGTGTCTTTTGCTGCTGCTGCTAAGTCACTTCAGTCGTGTCCGACTCTGTGTGACCCCATAGACGGCAGCCCACCAGGCTCCCTCATCCCTGGGATTCTCCAGGCAAGAATACTGGAGTGGGTTGCCATTTCCTTCTCCAATGCATGAAAGAGAAAAGTGAAAGTGAAGTCGCTCAGTCTGTCCGACTGTTAGCGACCCCATGGACTGCAGCCCACCAGGCTACTCCGTCCATTGGATTTTCCAGGCAAGAGTACTGGGGTGGGGTGCCATGTGTCTTTTAGCAAACATTATATTCCACACGGAGGTTAATGCAACACACAGTCACACAGCTCTCGGTTATCCAGTCAGCTCAGAACATGCCCCGAATCAGCGACACATGTCCATTTCAGGAGGAAGTCCATTTCATCTCAGAGTTGTCCATGCTTGCACTGAGCTGAGATCATGCTCACCCTTTGATTCTGCTCATACTCCTGTGTCTAAATAATAGCTTGGAAATTAAAACTATAGCAAAGTCATTGTAAGACCAAGAAACTACCTGAGCTAATTCAATTCTGTCATTTCAGTGTGAACATTTGGAATTTTATTTGTGAAAAAATATAAAACTGTGAGTTCTGGGGTGTAACATTTTTACTTTCAAGTGAAAATTTTAGTTCATAGATTAGATATTTTCTGAATTTGAATACCATCTTTAAATATTCCTTCTTTTAGTTGTTAATGATTTATATTAAAACTAAATGGTTAATTAAGAACATAAGGATTGCAATGTTATTATTAATTTCTGTGACAGATCAAGAGGTTGATTAGGTTATTTTCCTTTTGTAGAAAATCTACTTTTATATAGTTAAAAGTATTGTGGTATTATGCTTTCCTTTTCTCCACTGTAATATTTATTTCATACTTTATTTTGAAATGATTACTTTATGAGAATTGATACATATCAGTAAATCTATATTATTCATACAGTCCATGGAGTCTCAAAGAATGAGACATGACTTAGCCTTAGTGACTAAAACAAACAATAGCGTCTCACACTTAACTGCTTCTTTTATCTAATAAAATCCATGTGCAGAAATTAGTTATTACACATATGAACAATGAAGGCATGGAAAAAAGGCACGAAACCCTAGATTTGGAGATAAACACTTCAAAGTTCCAAACAACTGGGTTAAATAGAAAATGTGTTTAAAACAGTTGTTCTGATCTACTCTACCTGTGAACTTAGTCAATCAGACAGGTCCACATTCACAGGCTCTCAGCACAGCTTTTCATTCTAGCAGGCGTTTTTTTTTTGAGTATAGAGTCTCCATTTTTTCCCATGTAAACCAGAATTTGAGGATAGGCATCAAGATAATTATTATTTATTGAAATTATGTTCCATTCTCCCCCAGGGAAAATGATGAAGTGTGATTTAAAGATTTTTAAACTTCATTTGGACAACCAATTGCAGCTAATGTGCAAGACATTACATAATAACACTTTCAACTGTGTGACCCACTCTCTGATTTCAGCAGGAATCACAGAAAGAGGCAAATGGGAGCTAATATATTCTAGAAAGTCTTTGTGATTATAGCATTACTTGGGTCTAATCCTTACAGAGTAAGATGTGAATATAATCATTCCTGAAAAAATAATTCAAGAATATATTCAGTCAACAAAGATTCAACAATACCATTTGTGCCTTAATTTACTGCAGAAACTAACACTTAATGGCTTATCACTTTTTTGCATATTTTCATTTCCTCCAGTCTAACACTCTCCCAGCTGAGCTATTTCAGCTACTATATTTTCATTTTCTATAGCATTTCTTTGACTTATGACTTATTTACACTGTATACCTGCCTTTAGGCTAGCAATTATAACCAATAATTTTATAAAATACAAGTTATGAACAACATAAACAATCAACTCAGACAGAGTCAAATAGCAATCAACAATTGGAAGAAAAGTAAATGCTGAATTTTTATAATCTGGAAGAAAATTAAGTGGGTTTTTTTTTTCCAGTTTGATTATGGGGACAGTGTTCATTAGAATTAATTATATTTACAAAACATGTTTTTATGGGCTCAAATATGATTTTAAATAATGCTTAACTTTCATTTATTTGTACTTTTTCAAAACAATGGAAGACCAATAAAAGCAACCAGTAGATTANGAAGAAAATTAAGTGGGTTTTTTTTTTCAGTTTGATTATGGGGACAGTGTTCATTAGAATTAATTATATTTACAAAACATGTTTTTATGGGCTCAAATATGATTTTAAATAATGCTTAACTTTCATTTATTTGTACTTTTTCAAAACAATGGAAGACCAATAAAAGCAACCAGTAGATTACATTGTGCCACAAGTCACAGTGAACAGTGCAGTGTTATATGAACAGTGGGTTTAACCACATATTGCTAGAGTGGGAGAAAAAGAGAAATGGCCTCTTTAGTTAAATTGGGAAACTTTTCTAACCTTAAAGCCGTGATCTGGGAAGATAAGAAATGGACAGACTGGAAGAATATAATCCCTAAAAAAACTTCAGAGCAAAACAATAAGGAATATTCATAGGGATATAAGATTTAATCTTAGCATTACAGGACCTTCATACACAATGCCAAAATACGTATGTGCCAAAGAGAAACAGAAGGTTTCTGGTTACACATATAAGGAGTTTGAGAATTGCCTCTCTTTCTCAATGAGTAAAAAGCTGACCAGACTTAAAAATTAGCAACTCTTTTTGGATCTTTGAGAGAGAAGAGGACACAGGAAAAAACATTCTCCCCAAGACTGGAGGGATCGGACAGGCAAAGGCATGGATTACCAGCTCAGGAGGGCAGGGTTGAGTGGGAGCCACTGCGCAGTGCAGGGCTAGAGAAACTGGAAACATAACTGGCACATTACCCAGGTGACTCCTTGAGGGTTAAAATCTCCCAGGGACACAGTCACAGGCGGACCCCCACAATACTGTGAGATTTACCCCCGGGAGCTCGACCAGCTTCCCACAAAGAGCAGAGAAAAATTCCCTTGTGTTTCCAGTAGGGGGAGGAGAAAAGAAACCATTCTGAAATTTGCCAGAGGACTGTTTTTTAACAAGTCTGCTTCCCCCATGGTGGCTCACCGGTAAAGAGTCTGCCTGCAATGCAGGAGAAGCAGGAGGCTCGGCTTTGACCGCTGGGTCTGGAAGATCCCCTGGAGGAGGGCACGGCAACCCCTTCCAGTACCATTGCCTGGAGAATCCCGTGACAGAGGAGCCTGGAGCCACAGGGTTGCACAGAGTCGCACACGCCTGAAGCAACTGAGTGCACACTGGAAGCTAGTCAACCAACGCCCGGCCTGCTGGGGGATGAGCAGACGTAACCACCTGCAAAAGGGAGACACCCAGCCCCATCCCATTCTAGCCCCCGGTCCCACCTAAACTGTGAGGGGAAAGTACACTGAGAAACTCTCGTGAAGCTGACAGCTCACAGCATAGGCTCACCAGGAGACTGGGACCTAATTATAGGGCTAGAAGCGCACCGCCTCCCCGTGGGCCTCGTAGCCACACCACCAAAGGCTATTTAGAGCAGTTCCCTTTACCCACTGCATCATGTCTGGCTATCAAGAAAAAATTACTCGCTATACCCCAAAACAGAAAACAAGAGAGTAGAACCAGACATGGCGGGGATACTGGAATTATCAGAGCGGGAATTTAAAATAGCTAGGATTAAAATGCCAAGGGCACTGATGGATAAAGTAGACAACAAGCAAGAACAGATGGTCGATGTGAGCAGAAACACGGAAAGTCTATGGAAGAACCCAGAAGAAATGCCGGTGATCAAAACTGCGGTAAGAGAAAGAAATCCTTCGATGGGCTTATTAGTAGACTAGACACAGCTGAGGAGAGAAACTCTGGTCTAGAGGATGTGTCAACAGAATTCTCAAAACTGAAGAAGTTAACAGAACAAAGATGGATATAAGACAGAATATCTAAGGACTGTGAAAACACTATAAAATGTGCAAGATACACGTAATGGGGATATTCGAAGAGAAGCGGGAAAGGATGAAGAGAAATATTGGACACAATAATGACTGAGAGTTTCCCCAAGTAAAGGTCAGGCACCAAACCACAGATCCAGGAAGCTCACAGAACATGAAGCAGGATATATGCTAACAAAACAACAAAACACAACACACCTTCGCATATCACTTTCCAACTACAGATAATCAGAGATAAAGAGGAAGCATTGCTTTTTCAGGCCCCACAGGAAACCTTCTGCATAAGGCTACTCCTTCAAGACCAGGAGACATAGGTGATCCACCTAACACATAGAAGCAGACACAGAAAGTTAGGGTAAATGAGGAGACAGCAGAATACGTTCCAAAGGAGAGAATAAGACAAAGTCTCAGAAATAAACCATGGAATGAAGGCAGAAATTATTCAGATAAATTTCTCTGAAAAGCAATCTAAAGTCACAGTGATACAGGTGCTCACCGAATTCATTAGAAGAATGAATGAACACAGTAAGAACTTCAACAGGAAGGTAGGAAATGTAAAAAAGAACCAGCTGGAACTTCAGAATACAATAACGGACATGGAAAATACAGCAGAAAGAGTCGACAGGGGGTCAGATGATTCCGAAGAAGGAAGCGCAGGAGCTCAGCCAATGTGCCACAACTGCTGAGCCAGGGCCCGCGAGTCCAGCACCCCCAGCTACTCAGTCCACATGCTGCAGCCATGGACGCCCTCTCACCCTAGCGCCTGTGCTGCGCAACGAGAGACACCGCTGCAGGAAGCCAACGCGCCACCGCTGCAGGAAGCCAACGCGCCGCCGCTGCAGGAAGCCAGCACGCTGCAGCTGGAGTACCCCCCACTCGCCGCAGCTGCAGGAAGCCAGCACGCCGCCGCTGCAGTAGCCCCCGCTCGCCGCAGCTGGAGCCGAACCAGGCGGCAACGAGGACCCAGCCAGAACAAACGAACAGATGAGTCTAAACATAAAATGAATGAACCAGGAAGCTGGAAGACTGGGTCAGGAAAATTAGCCACTTGGCACATCAAGAAGAAAAAAATAATTTAGAAAAATAAGCACAGTTTAAGGAATCTCAAGATACTAACAATTGTACTACAGAGGCACCAGAAGAGAGGGACAAAATGTATTTGAAGAAATATTAATGTTAGCTGAAAATTTCCCCAACCTAGTGAAGAAAACAGATATCTGAATACAGGAGCTTTGGCCACCTGATGTGAAGAACTGACTCATTGGAAAAGACCCTGATGCTGGGAAAGATTAAAGGCAGGAGGAGAAGGGGACGACAGAGGATGAGATGGCTGGATGGCATCACCACTTCAAAGGACATGAGTCTGAGCAAGCTCTGGGANTCTGAATACAGGAGCTTTGGCCACCTGATGTGAAGAACTGACTCATTGGAAAAGACCCTGATGCTGGGAAAGATTAAAGGCAGGAGGAGAAGGGGACGACAGAGGATGAGATGGCTGGATGGCATCACCACTTCAAAGGACATGAGTCTGAGCAAGCTCTGGGAGATGGTGATAGACAGGGAAGCCTGGCCTGCTGTAGTCCATGGGGTCGCAAAGTGTTGGACGTGACTGAACGACTGAACTGAACTGAGTACAGGAAAGACAGTCTCAAATTGATAAGCCCAAAGAGGCTCATGCAACAAAACATTATAATTAAAATGTCAAAAGTTAAAGATAGACAACCTTAAAGGCACAACGAGAAAAAAACTAGTTACATACAAGGGGGCCCCATTAACAACAACAATTTTAAAAAAAAGCTGATTTTTCAGCAGAAACTATATACAGGCCAGAATGGCATGGAAAGTTATCAAAGTGCTGATGGAAAAAAAAAAAAAAAAACTTACAATCAAGAATACTCTTCCTGGCAAGATTATCACTCAGAGTGGCAGGAGACCTCCTCCCCTCCTGTCCCCACCCCCGCCACCACCCCCCTCCAGGTCAACTTCTTCCACCTCCCACATCACAGTTGGTGACTTGTCACCTCCAGGCTGCTCACAGAGCTTCTTCAGTCTCAGGCTGAGTCCATTGACTCTGACGTCAGTCCTATGTCAGTCATGTGTGCCTTCCTGGAAGGTACCAGAAATGATATTACTTGGTGTCAGTGACCTCTTCCATGCAATGGGTCAAAAGAGAGGCATTTTTATCTCATTTGCTTCTTTTATAGGGGACTCAGATATGCCTGCATCCTACTAAGGTGCATTGAAGGATTACCCAAAGAGCATGTGCAAACTACATGATTATTAAGTGAAAATGAAAACATGAGGGCCAATCACAGAGATCACATCTCTATTGCTGTACACACAGCCTTATCTTCCATGCGTCCCAGGTTCAGAGATGCAAATGAAGTCCCCTCTCTATCCGTGGTATGCAAAGGCCATTGTTGCCTAAACAGTATTATCGCTAGTGTTTACCAACAAGACTTTGGATGTGGAAAATGTCCCAGATAGCATCACTCTTTCAATGGGGGACCCTCTTCTTTTAAAAAAAAAAAAAAAAATTATCTTTACTTATTTATTTGACCATGTCAGGTCTTAGTTGCAGTATGTGAACTCTCAGCTATAGTATGTGGGACCTAGTTCTCTGACCAGGGGTGGAACTCAGATGGAACCCCCTGCATTGGGAGCATGGAGTCTTAGCCACTGGACCACCAGAGAAGTTGTAACAGGGTCCCTTTGTGGAAGCTTCTTGTGCATGGGGTAGCCAAACCATTTTCCTTGCACCCCACCATGTCTGGCCTTTCTCTACGGACTGTTGTTTGTATTGTCAGATATGAGCATCCAGGAGCCTCCAGAGACTTTTTTTGACCCTGCAATGCAGCATGCAGGATCTTAGTTCCCCAACCAGGGATTGAACCTGGATTCCTTGTATTGGGAGCACAGTCTTAGGCACTGAACCACCAAGGAAGTCCCAGGGGCTCTTCTTCTTGTGAACCACTGCCCATATCTTCTCAGGAGGGCACCTTGCTGAGGTCCCGCCTCAGCAGAGTCCAGGGATATCCTCAGGATGGACGACATCGGCGAATGAAGAAAGATAGAGATAGAGATAAGGAAAGAGGACACGGGGTGACCAAGCTTCAGCGAGCGAGGCCCATTTACTTTATTTTTCTCAGGGCTTTTATATCCTGAGTTATACATACAGCAAGGTGAAAAATGTAGAGTCAACTCAACATTCCATCAGTAATAACTTTTATCAATATCAGGTTCCTTCTTGTAAGAATCTTATTCTCTGTACATCATCTTCTATTCTGGAGGTCTGTTGATATTCCATGACCTCCTTTTGATAAAGGTTGCTCAGCCAGAAAATCAGAACAATGATTTTCCCTTGAAGTGTTTCTTCTTAAATTCTTAGCCTGTGTCACCTTTAAAGTACAGAGTTACATTTTTATAGAGCAAAGATTCAGCAGGTTACAGGAAAGAAAGAACTTATTAACTCAAAGTCTAATGTTGCTAATGCTAAGGCTGCTGCTTGTAATTTCTATATCTTAACTATATGTACTCCCAGGAACACAATGGATAAGGGATGTGAGAACTAGGCAGCAAGCATTGCATAGGCTCAGCAATGTTGCAAGAGTCTGGATAAAGCTGCCAAGTAAGCTAGAATGCTAACAGAGGGTTTGAAACACTCCTTTCATGCCCAGGAGATTTATCAACTAGAGCCCTAAGTTAACTCTTTCCAGAGAATGTGGTCAGGGCGGCCCCCTCCTAATGTCAGAAGAGCTGGTGAAAGACATAAAATAGTAAGACAGACAGATTCTGGTTTGGGGGTAGATGCTCGAGCAGATCCAGGAGGTCCATCGAGTCCTGAGGCCTTGTTCATCAGGACTCTTCCGCATGACCTTGTCATGGGTCGGATGGCCCAGGGATTCCCTCGAGTCCTGCATGACCTTTTCATGGGTGGGATCTCCTATGCTGGCTTCCGGCAGCACCTCCCACTCCACTGTGGCCAGCTCAGGTTCACTTCCTGCCAGGAGCCTTGCCTGACGTCCCAGAGCCAGCACATCCCTCCTCTGGACGTTTGGAACCTGCTGAGCTTGATTCCCTCATAGCAGTTAGCACTGTGGATTGCAAGTCCCCAGTTTCATGTTCCTCTCTTCCTCTAGTATCTGAACTCATTGAGGACATGGACTGGGTTTCATCTGTCATCTTATCCTCTAGAGCAATGAAGTGGAGCCACCAGAGTTGGCAGGGCTGGAGTAGGGCTGAGATGCTGTGTTTCTAGAGAGCTTTCAAGTGATGTTCAAACTGCTGGCCTGGGGACCCCACCCAGGGTGGCAGAGTCTTGATGCTTAACACAGGCCCCGGCTAACACAGAATCTCATTCAGTATTTGTCAAAAGCATACATGCTCTGGGATCAAGGAAAATGTCACAAAGATTTTGAGAGTGTAAAACATTTATGAGCATATTAGGAGCAGATGTGGCTGTGTGTCTATATATATATACATGTTTTAATAAATAGACATGCTACCATGCTTTTAGCTACTTGCTAGAATGTGTGTGTGTTAGTCACTCAGTCGTGTCCAACTCTTTGCAGCCCCATGGACTGTAGCTCACCAGGTTCCTCTGTCCATGGGATTCTCCAGGCAAGAATACTGGACTGGGTAGCCATTCCCTTCTCCAGGGGATCTTCCCAACTCCAGGATTGAACCTGGGTTTCCCAGACAGATTCTTTACCATGTGAACAACCAGGGAAAGCCCTAGCTAGAATAGGAAGCTGAAAAGTAAAAGTTATGTAAATAAATAAATTAGATATGCACATGACTAAGTGACTGAACAACAACACTATATATAAAGTTGTTAACCAACACGGACCTACTGTATAGCCCAGGGAACTCTACTGAATATCTTGTAATAACCTAAAATGAAAGAGGATGTAAAGATGGAAGAACTATATAAATACGCACACACACA
>SJYX01000418.1:575307-627463 GCA_006410675.1 Oreotragus oreotragus | reverse complement strand
TCTAGGTCATCACAGAGCAACAAGCTGACATCCTATGGCTGCACATTTAAGTTTTCAAAGCAGTATTGAAATATGGCATTGTTATTTTTTTTAAACTCAGTTTTTAAAAAAGAGTAAGGCATTTTAAAGACCTTGTGCTGGGAAAGATTGAGGTCAGGAGAAGCGGGTGACAGAGGATAAGATGGTTGGATAGCATCACCGGCTCAATGGACATGAGTGAGCAAACTCTGGGAGGTAATGGAAGACAGGGAAGCCTAGCACGCTGCAGTCCATAGGGTTGCACAGAGTCAGACACAGCTTAGCAACTGAACAAAGTTTTCTTCCAAAGAGGCTTCTAAGTGTGTTCCTAATTTTGTATATGGGCTTAGGCTTTGTAACCAATGAAAAAGTTGCTATCAAATACGATAAAACTTTGAAAAACTTAAAAAAAGATCTAGTTTTAACTGCTGCTTTGTTTAAAGCAAATTCCGTGTGTGACAATGATTTACTGAATGCCTGCTCAACACCAGACACCTACCTAGATATGTGAGCGTATCAGCCATTCTCTTGCATGTCCACAGTAGGTCAAGTAGATAGTAATAAACGTTTGAAAAGTCATATGTGTTGGTCACACATGAACACCCATACTCTCAGGCTTATGTGTTCTCTCTTTTCATTTTGCTCTTGATTTTCTTCTCTATCTTTTTTCTCTGGTTCAAGGTGCTGACTGCAACCACATACAGGGCCTTGACAGGAAAACATATCATCCATTTGCTCTCAAGTGCCTTGATTGAATACAGGTAGCAGGAGCCAACAGTACGTGCAACTAGCTTGGGCTTGAGTAATGTGGATCACCTGTTTGCTGGCAGTCAATGCCAGTTTTTCAAAACCTGCACCTGATCTCTTTCAGTCATATTTTCTGTGTGCACTTTAAAAACTCCTCTGTACTAAGGTAACTTATTTTCTGATTAAAGATGAATGATGGTAAGTAAGTGGACAGGGAGAGGTCGAGACAGATAGGATGATGTTAATGGGATATGAGTTCTTTCACTTTTTCTTGGTCAGCAAACCTTTTAGCTGGTGTCAACTGCTTTACAAACACTTGCTTATTATTTATTCTTCTCAATATCTCCAGCTGAGAAATAGCCTTGTTTCCATTTTGAAGATGAAGAAATATGTGAAAAGTTGGCAAACATCACTGGCCAGGCAGGCTGATGCAGAATTTGATGAATCTCCATAGAGAATTGGGGCTTGTGAGTCCTAGCTGTGAACTCCAGACTGGTGTTCCAGGTAATGGGGTGTTAGGTAGGTATTTTTTTCTTTTTAAACTTTGGAGTAGCACATTTGAAGATGATTTTTATTGGATAAAACTAGTTTTTGCTGTTTGATCATCAGTCAGGCACCAGATCAATCGATTAAAGCAAGGATTTAGGGATTTCCCTCATGGTCCAGTGGTTAAGAATCTGCCTGCCAATGAAGGGGACATGGGTTTTGTCCCTGGTCCAGGAAGATCCCACATGCCTCGGGGCAAATAAGCCCATGCGACACAACTACTGAATCCCACGCACGCCAGAGCCCGTGCTCTGCAACAAGAGAAGCCACTGCAGTCAGAAGCCTGAGCACCACAGCTAGAGAGGCGCCTCCACTCGCTGCAACTAGAGAAAGCCTGAGCACAGCAACGAAGACCCAGTGCAGCCAAAAATAAATAAATAAAATTATTTCTAAACGTTTAAGAATGAGAAGGATATGGCTTAGAGGAAATCTACCTGATAAGTTTGAGTAACGTTAACACAACTGATGTGGTTCCATACAAATTTTAGAATTATTTGTTATAATTCTGTGAAATATGCCATGGAAATGTTGCACTGATTGCTTTGAATTTGTGCAAGGATGTTTTAACAATACTAATTCTTCCAATTCATGAGAATAAAATACCTTTCCATATATGTGTATCTTTAACTTCTTTCATCAGTGTCTTGTAGTTTTCAGTGTACGGATCTTTCACCTCCTTGATTAAATTTATTCCTAGATATTTTATTCTGTGTGTTGACATTGTAAATGGGATTGCTTTCTTAATTTGTCTCTCTGATAGTTCACTATTAGTATATAGAGATACAACAGATTTCTGTATATTTATTTTGTATCCTGCAGCTCAGCTTTATTGAATTAAATTATGATCCTTTGCATTTCTGTGTTGTCTGTTGTGATTTCTCCATTTTCATTTCTAATTTTGTTGATTTTATCCTTCTCCCTTTTTTTCTTGATGAGTCTGGCTAATGGTTTGGCTATTTTATTTATCTTCTCAAAGAACCAGCTTTCAGTTTTGTTGATTTTTGCTCTAGTCTCCTTTGTTTCTTTTTCATTTATTTCTTCCTTAATTTTTATGATTTCTTTCCTTCTACTAACCCTGGAGTTTTTCATTTCTTCTTTTTCTAGTTGATTTAGGTGTACATTTAGGTTATTTACTTGATTTTTCTCTTGTTTCTTGAGGTAAACTTGTATTGCTACGAACCATCCCCTTAGCACTGCTTTTACTGAATCCCATAGGTTTGGGGTTGTCATGTTTTCATTTTAATTTGTTTATATGCATATTTTGATTTCCTTTTTTATTTCTTCTGTGATTTGTTGGTTATTCAGAAGCATGTTGTTTAGCCTCCATATGTTTGTAATTTTAATAGGTTTTTCCTGTAGTTGACATCTAATTTTTCTGCATTGTGATCAGAATAGATGCTTGAAATGATGAGGGTTGCACAGAGTCAGACACAGCTTAGCAACTGAACAAAGTTTTCTTCCAAAGAGGCTTCTAAGTGTGTTCCTAATTTTGTATATGGGCTTAGGCTTTGTAACCAATGAAAAAGTTGCTATCAAATACGATAAAACTTTGAAAAACTTAAAAAAAGATCTAGTTTTAACTGCTGCTTTGTTTAAAGCAAATTCCGTGTGTGACAATGATTTACTGAATGCCTGCTCAACACCAGACACCTACCTAGATATGTGAGCGTATCAGCCATTCTCTTGCATGTCCACAGTAGGTCAAGTAGATAGTAATAAACGTTTGAAAAGTCATATGTGTTGGTCACACATGAACACCCATACTCTCAGGCTTATGTGTTCTCTCTTTTCATTTTGCTCTTGATTTTCTTCTCTATCTTTTTTCTCTGGTTCAAGGTGCTGACTGCAACCACATACAGGGCCTTGACAGGAAAACATATCATCCATTTGCTCTCAAGTGCCTTGATTGAATACAGGTAGCAGGAGCCAACAGTACGTGCAACTAGCTTGGGCTTGAGTAATGTGGATCACCTGTTTGCTGGCAGTCAATGCCAGTTTTTCAAAACCTGCACCTGATCTCTTTCAGTCATATTTTCTGTGTGCACTTTAAAAACTCCTCTGTACTAAGGTAACTTATTTTCTGATTAAAGATGAATGATGGTAAGTAAGTGGACAGGGAGAGGTCGAGACAGATAGGATGATGTTAATGGGATATGAGTTCTTTCACTTTTTCTTGGTCAGCAAACCTTTTAGCTGGTGTCAACTGCTTTATAAACACTTGCTTATTATTTATTCTTTTCAATATCTCCAGCTGAGAAATAGCCTTGTTTCCATTTTGAAGATGAAGAAATATGTGAAAAGTTGGCAAACATCACTGGCCAGGCAGGCTGATGCAGAATTTGATGAATCTCCATAGAGAATTGGGGCTTGTGAGTCCTAGCTGTGAACTCCAGACTGGTGTTCCAGGTAATGGGGTGTTAGGTAGGTATTTTTTTCTTTTTAAACTTTGGAGTAGCACATTTGAAGATGATTTTTATTGGATAAAACTAGTTTTTGCTGTTTGATCATCAGTCAGGCACCAGATCAATCGATTAAAGCAAGGATTTAGGGATTTCCCTCATGGTCCAGTGGTTAAGAATCTGCCTGCCAATGAAGGGGACATGGGTTTTGTCCCTGGTCCAGGAAGATCCCACATGCCTCGGGGCAAATAAGCCCATGCGACACAACTACTGAATCCCACGCACGCCAGAGCCCGTGCTCTGCAACAAGAGAAGCCACTGCAGTCAGAAGCCTGAGCACCACAGCTAGAGAGGCGCCTCCACTCGCTGCAACTAGAGAAAGCCTGAGCACAGCAACGAAGACCCAGTGCAGCCAAAAATAAATAAATAAAATTATTTCTAAACGTTTAAGAATGAGAAGGATATGGCTTAGAGGAAATCTACCTGATAAGTTTGAGTAACGTTAACACAACTGATGTGGTTCCATACAAATTTTAGAATTATTTGTTATAATTCTGTGAAATATGCCATGGAAATGTTGCACTGATTGCTTTGAATTTGTGCAAGGATGTTTTAACAATACTAATTCTTCCAATTCATGAGAATAAAATACCTTTCCATATATGTGTATCTTTAACTTCTTTCATCAGTGTCTTGTAGTTTTCAGTGTACGGATCTTTCACCTCCTTGATTAAATTTATTCCTAGATATTTTATTCTGTGTGTTGACATTGTAAATGGGATTGCTTTCTTAATTTGTCTCTCTGATAGTTCACTATTAGTATATAGAGATACAACAGATTTCTGTATATTTATTTTGTATCCTGCAGCTCAGCTTTATTGAATTAATCGATTAGTTCTAAGGGGTGTGTGTGTGTGTGAGTGTGTGTGTGTGTGTGTGTGTGTGTGTGTGTGGTGTCTTTAGGGTTTTCTCTGTATTCCATCCTGGAGAACACTGAGATTCAAAGCAGGGGATGAGGAAGGAGAGCAGTGGAAGAGGGAAAGGAAGAAAAGTCATTTCAGTGGGAGCTGGCAGTGACTCAGGAACCCAGGATCCTTCTTCTGTTTTGTGGCTCTGTTGAACATCAAAGCTCCTCCCATGCCACCCATGGAAAGGGAGAGACGATGAAGCTCTGAGCATGGGAAACACCTTGTTTCCACCCAGCTGGCTAGAACTCAGCCACATGCCCCTCCAGTGTGTGACAATTGTGGCCTCTGAACCCCTAGGAAGATAAGGAAGTGGGGTAGGAAAGTCTGCAGCATGCCCTTACTCCAAGAACCATCTCAATGGACATGGTTACATCAGTCGAGACTATGAAACTTTTGCTCCCTTTGACAGATGATGCCATCTGGTGACATCATCTGATGTCGGTCATGGCTGAGATCTCAGACCTCAGGATCCCTTATCTGAGCAGGCTGTGGGCCTCTAGGATCTCTGATATGGCTGTGTTCTTGGCCAGTTCCAGCAGTGGGTGAGAGCTTCAAAACTCCTTTCAGTAAAAAGTATCATTGTATTCTTCAAGAGGGAGCTGAAAACTAATTTCCCCCAGTTTAGAGAAACAAAGACAAAACAGGCTTACTCTATGACCTACTCTTCAACACTCAGCCAAGAACAGCAACTCAGAAGTCCCTGAATCCTGCCATGCCTCAGAGTCATAAAACTGGGAAAAACAGAACTGAGCGGCATGCTCTAGCCAGGCAGGTGTAACGAAATAGGAAAGCAAGCCAGGTGTGCAATGTTGGAGGTGGCACTTTTGTGAGCAATTCATAAAATCACGGCA
The DNA here is from genome assembly GCA_006410675.1 of Oreotragus oreotragus. Classification (NCBI taxonomy): domain Eukaryota; kingdom Metazoa; phylum Chordata; class Mammalia; order Artiodactyla; family Bovidae; genus Oreotragus; species Oreotragus oreotragus. Next base: position 621,934 of record SJYX01000418.1, on the reverse strand, counting down.
ATTAATTTTTTAAAAAGTCTGGGAGGCCAAACACAGCAATAGCTGCAAACCACACACCCACCAGTAGGGGACCTCTGCTTTAAAAAACCTTTGCCTTTCTCTCTTACCAAGTTCCTTGAATCTCAGGCTATTTTAGACTTGCTGAAAGACAACCGGTTTCTAAGGTAGAGCAGTAGTTTCTCATCAGGCAGTCTCCTGTGAACACCACTTCAGACAAGTTCATCTTGAGCCCAAGAAGATCATCAGTTGAACATCTGGTCCTGGCAGCCCCAACAGCTGCACATGCTTTCCAGTCAAACATCATCCATATGGGCATCGTTTGCCTCCAAATTGACCCTCAGGGTCTGGATGAGAAAAGAGGCTGCCAAGTGATGTGGAAGGAGTTCACAGGGGATGTATTGAGAGGAAACTTCAATCTGTTCGTGGACCATAGGTTTCCGCAGACATAGCTCTGAGTGACCAGCTCTGATGATGGTGCAGGCAGACTGGCTTAACTCCTGAGGTTCATGGTGGATGTCCACAAACCCAGCCAACCCTGCACATGATCACCGCACTAATGTGAGCCTGAGGACTGGGGAACCTGCAAGAGGAACCCAGATGGCAGATGGTAGGAACTGCAAGGTTTATTAAGGGTGTGTATGTGTTAGTCACTCAGTCGTGTCTGACTCTTTGCGACCCTGTTATAGCCTGCCAGGCTTCTCTGTCCATGGGGTTTCCCAAGCAAGAATACTGGAATGCATTGCCATTTCTCCTCCAGGGGATCTTCCTGATCCAGGGATAGAACCCAGGTCTCCCATATTACAGGCAGATTCTTTACCATCTGAGCCAAAAGGGAAGCCAATTATAGATATTGTTTAAGGCAACCTAGATAGCATATTGAAAAGCAGAGACATTACTTTGCCAGCAAAGTCCATCTAGTCAAGGCTATGGTTTTTCCAGTGGTCATGTATGGATGTCAGAGTTGGACTGTGAGGAAAGCTGAGCGCTGAAGAATTGATATTTTGAACTGTGGTGTTGGAGAAGACTCTTGAGAGTCCCTTGGACTGCAAGGAGATCCAACCAGTCCATTCTGAAGGAGATCAACCCTGGGATTTCTTTGGAAGGAATGATGCTAAAGCTGAAACTCCAGTACTTTGGCCACCTCATGTGAAGAGTGGACTCATTGGAAAAGACTCTGATGCTTGGAGGGATTGGGGGCAGGAGGAGAAGGGGACGACAGAGGATGAGATGGCTGGATGGCATCACTGACTTGATGGACGTGAGTTTAAGTGAACTCTGGGAGATGGTGATGGACAGGGAGGCCTGGCATGCTGTGATTCATGGGGTCGCAAAGAGTTGGACATGACTGAGTGACTGAACTGAACTGAAGGTTAAAAAAAGAGAGAGGATAGTAAATATATAGTTTCTTATATATTTGAAGGGGCTTCCCCAGGGCCTCATGGGATAAAGAATCTGCCTGCAATGCAGGAAACGCAGGATACTCGGGTTCAGTTCCTGGGTTTGGAAGATCCCCTGGAGGAGGAAGTGGCAATCCACTCCAGTATTCTTGCTTGGGAAGGGATTAGAGGAGTCTACTAGACTACAGTCCATGGGGTTTCAAAGAGTCCGATAGGACTGAGCGACTGAACACTTACACACACTTAAAAAAGGAAAGAGAGAGTTAGGTCCAGTCCTCTCAAGGTGGAGCAGCGATTCCTGATCCTAATGTGCTCCAGCCTCTAGGGGGAGCTCAAGATGACACATGGGTAAGGCCTGGAGAGAAAAACTGAGGGTTCAAAGGCAAGGTTGCCTGACTGGAGCATTCTCTTAGTGGCAGAGTGTTCAGGGAAAGAGGTTTGTTTAAATTCTATTTCTTTTTAGATTGTTTCACTCTCATTCACCAGTGCCCAATGTCCTTGCTCTCTCATTTGCTGTTGGAGACAAAAGGAGGGCAAATGTTGTATGTTATGCCCTCATAGGGTCAAGGTCAAGAAGCAGCAGTTAGAACCACACATGGAACAACAGACTGGTTCCAAATTGGGGAAGAAGTACATCAAGGCTTTATATTGTCACTCTGCTTATTTAACTTCTATGCAGAGTACATCATGTAAAATGCTGGGCTGGAAAGCGCAAGCTGGAATCAGGATTGCTGGAAGAAATATCAGAAATAATCTCAGATATATAGATGACACCACCCTTATGACAGAAAGCAAAGAGGAACTAAAGAGTCCTGGCTTAAAACTCAACATTCAAAAAACAAAGTTCATAACATGCAGTCCCATCACTTCATGGCAAATAGATGGGGAAACAATAGAAACAGTGATAGACTTTATTTCCTCGGGCTTCAAAATCACTGCAGATGGTGACCGCAGCCGTGAAATTAAAAGCTCCTTGGAAGAAAAGATATGACCAACCTAGACAGCATGTTAAAAAGCAGAGACATTACTTTGCTGACAAAGGTCCGTCTAGTCAAGGCTATGATTTTTTCCAGTAGTCAAGTATGGATGTGAGAGTTGGACTGTAAAGAAAACTGAGCGCTGAAGAATTGATACTTTTGAACTGTGATGTTGGAGGAGACTATTGAGAGTCCCTTGGACTGCAAGGAGATCAAACCAGTCAATCCTAAAGGAGATCAATCCTGAATATTCACTGGAAGGACTGATGCTGAAGCTCCAATACTCTGGCCACTTGATGTGAAGAGCTCAGTCATTGGAAAAGACTCTGATGCTGGGAAAGATTGAAGGCAAGGGGAGAAAGGGATACAGAGGATGAGATGGTTGGATGGTATCACTGACTCGAAGGACATGAGTTTGAGCAAGCTCTGGGAGTTGGTGATGGGCAGGGAAGCCTGGAGTGCTGCAGTCCATGGGATCGCAAAGAGTCGTACATGACTGATTGACTGAACTGAATTGAACTGATGCCCTAGTAGAGATGCCTGCATCTCCACCATAGCAGGGCAGACAGATGCTGGTAAAAATGACAACTCTGATGACAGAGTCTTGCTGCGTGTAGCAAGTCTGCAGCCCAAGGAATTTTAAAAGCAGCTGTTTTCAACAGTGGCCTGTAAATGCACATCTTAAATAGCAGATCTCACACATGACCCAACACTGAGTCAATTAAAACAGGAAGGCTTATTTCTTTTATTAAAGTTTATTTATTTATTGGGGAATTGTTGCTTTACAACATTGTGTTAGTTTCTTCTGTACAACAATATGAATCAGCTATATGTATACCTATATCCTGGGGGAGGAAATGGGAACCCACTCCAGTATTCTTGCCTGGAGAATTCCGTGGACAGAGGAACCTGGTGGTCTAAAGTCCATGGGGTCACAGAGTCAGACATAACTGAATAACTTAGTTCACACGCATTTATGTAATCCCCTCTCTCTTGAGTCTCCCTCCCACTGTCCATCCCACCCCTCTAGGTCATCACAGAGCACTGAGCTGAGCTCCCTGTGCTATACAGCAGCTTCCCCCTAGCTATCTGTTTCACACCCAGTGATATATATATGTCAACACTACTTTCTCAGTTTGTCCCACACTCCCTTCCTCTCTGTATCCACAAGTCCATTCTCTATGTCTGTGTCTCTATTCTTGCCCTGAAAATAGGTTCATCTGTTCCATTTTTCTAGATTCCATATATACATGAGTTAATGTTCAATATTAAATCTTTTTATGGCTTAATTTACTCTGTGTGGCAGACTCTAGGTCCATTCACATCTCTGCAAATGACCCAACTTCATTCCTTTTCATGTCTGAGCCTTTACTAATGCTGCTTTGGCTTGAAAAAAAGAAAGAAAGAAAGCTTTGTGTGGTAGCCGCAGTGCAGAATTCCAGTCCCATATCAGTAACATCTGCTGATTCTGCCTTCTGAACAAAGTAATCAGTCCCTGCTGGAGGCTATGATGCAGAGAAGGAAGCATGCTGGTTGGGAGGCTCTGCTCCCTGACCTCAGTGATGTGACCTCAGATGCCAAAGAATTCGTTTCACCCCTTGCTGGAAGCATTGAGAAGTTCTCCAAGGGGACCCTTGCTCTGCCATTCTGGAGCCTTAATGCTGCTGCTGGTTAGTCGCTCAATCATGTCTGACTCCTTGTGACCCCATAGACTGTAGCCCTCCAGGCTCCTCTGGCCATGGAATTTCCCAGGTGAGAATGCTGGAGTGGGTTGCCATTTCCTTCTCCAGGGGATCTTCCCAACCCAGGGATCAAACCTGCATCTCCTGCATTGGCAGGCAGATTCTTTACCACTGAGCCACCCAGGACTGCTCCTAATGACTGAATCTCTCAGGATTCAGAGCTTGAATCAGAGCTTGAATCTATGAGTCAGAGCTTCCTAGGTGATGTGCCCACCCATTAGGACAACACCCCTGGATCTGGGAGCACCTGTCAGAAGCAGTACCCATCCTGGTGTCTGGAAGATGATTTATAGCGTGTACTCAAGCAGCCTGGTTTTGACGTTTTATTAATCATAATGTCAGATAATCTAAAATGATAATGTATTTTTGATAGGGCTCAACATTTCCAATTTTCTAAACAAACATTTTAGGGGTTGAGTTGAGGTTTCATTTTTTAAAATAATGCTATTCTTTGGGGGAATTTCTTCTGTTTTATTTCCTTTTTTTAACTCAAATTGCAATTTAAATCTGTGCACATATAAGGAATTCCAAGCAGATACCATTCCACAGAGGCAGGAGCTACTATTCTTGTTTTGGATCTGGGAGGAGAAATGAATTATTTCAAATGGCATATCTGTATATAGTCAATGAGTGTGAATTTTGATTGTTCTTCACATTTTTAAGAGGTCTCCTGCATGCTTTGCATTGAGAAGTCTTTTCGCAAATACTGTCACCTTTAACTTCATCTTCAAAACATGTCTGTGTAATAGATATTGTTATCTTTATCTTATGCATGAAGAGATCAGTAATTTTCAGAAAGAGGCGGCTTTCCTTTTCTCTGTCTCCTGCCAGCACTCATGTACTCCTTCACCTATCACTTTGATTGGCCACCATCTCTGGGTGTCCTTCTCCTACGTTCCCAGGCTTGAGTTAAACATGGTGCTTGCCTTTGAGGACTTCCTCATCTGATGGAGAAGTCAGAGGGGCAATCAAGAATGTCAACTCAATATGTTAAGATAAGTGAGAACGATTTTTAAAATTCTAAACTGTTATATCATACACATCCATTGAGCGCTTATATAAGTGCAATTCCATAAGAGACACTAGAGAGATGAAAGTGAATAAGACCTGGACACCTCTGTTAAGTATCCCAGCCTAGGCAGTGAGGGGCATAGAAAGGCAATACTCCTTCTGCTGTGTGCAAGAAACATTCCTGGCTGTCCATAATGCGACTTAATTCTGTTTTGGCTCACGTCATGGGAGAGCCGAGGAAACTTGACCTCAGTCAAGGGTAGTGTCAAGAGTCTTGCATGTCGGTAGGTGCTGGGGTGAAGAGTTCTGATGGTGGGTCCACACCCAGGTAGCGCTAGTGGTAAAGAACCCACCTACTAATGCAGAAGACTTAAGAGACACAGGTTTGATCCTTGGGTTGGGAAGATCCCCTGGAGGAGCACATGGCAACCCATTCCTGTATTCTAGAATCCCATGAACCGAGGAGCCTGGCAGTCTATGGTTCACAGAGAGTCAGACATAACTGATGTGACTTACCGCTTATGCAGACAAGAGCATCTTTTATTTCTGTCCAAATGGTCCCTTTCTAAGCTGTTTCCATGCCATACTTGGGGGATTGGGAACATTTCCACTCCTTCTGTCCATAGGTGTGTGTTTGTGGAGGTGTGGGGAAGTTGCCAAGGATGTCTTTAGGAGGCTAGATAAGGTTTCATCTACTTTACTGCTATTGTTCAGTCGCTAAGTCGAGTCCAACTCTTTGCAACCCCGTGAACTGCAGCATGCCAGGCTCCTCTGTCTTCCACTATCTCCCTGGAGTTTGCTCAGATTCATGTTAATTCAGTCAGTGTTGTTATCTAACCATCTCACCCTCTGTTGCCCTCTTTTCCTTTTACCTTCAATCTTTCCCAGCATCAAGGTCTTTTCCAATGAGTCGGCTCTTTATCTACTTAGATGCACTTTATATCTATTCTGTTTCTGGGAACTGGCTGCCTCCTCAAAGAGAAAAATAATTAATGGTGCTTGTTAAAAATGGTAAGGAAGACTTTACTCAAGGTAGGATTACTGCAATTTTTAAAGAGTTTATTTATTTTGTTTAGGCTGTACTGGGTCTTTACTTTGGTACTCGGGTTTTGTTGCCCTGTGGCATGTGGGATCTTAGTTCCCTGACCAGGGATTGAACCCTCATTCCCTGAATTGGAAGGTGAGGTCTTAACCACTGGACCATGAAAGAAACCCTGATACAATGGCTTTTGCAGGGGAGGAAGACTGGGCTCATCCATGAATATAATAATGGCAAGTGGAGATTTATAACCAAAGAGCAGGTAAGGGCTGTAGATGGAAAATTACTAAGACAAAATAGCAGAATTAAGGAGGATCCTGTTTAAACCAAACTTGACAGGATATTTGCTGAGGGCAGGCCAGGGCAATAAGCTCTCAAGGGTGAAAAGTAAGGAATTTGATCAGATAGGATCAAGGATGGGGGATTTTCTTTAAACTAAGCTGACAAGATTCTTGCTAAAATTGGAATAAGCAGGCCAGGAACTGAGCTCAAGGTTAGAATGAGGACTCAGAGGAGCCTGACTCAAGTTTGGTAAAGCAGAAAGTCTTTGTCACCTCCTGACTCCTCTCTGGTGGAATCCTTTTTCTCCTCTTCCTCTTTTTGAAAATTATTTTTATTTTTTATTATAGTTGCTTTACAACACTGTGTTGGTTTCTGCTGTGCAGCAGATTGAATAAACTATACGTATCCTGTCCCTCTTGAGGCTCCCTCCCTGCCCCCGCTCCCAGGTCATCTCAGAGCAGGAAGCTGAGCTCCCTGTGCTATACAGCAGCTTCCATCTAGCTATCTGTTTCACACATGGTCGTGTATATGTCCGTGCTTTTGGTGGTTGTTCAGTCGCTCAGTCATGTCCAACTCTTTGCGACCCCCATGGACTGCAGCACACTGGGTTTCCCTGTCCTTTTATCTTCCAGTGTTTTCTCAGACTCATGTCCATTTAGTCAGTGATGCCATCCAATCATCTCATCCTCTGTCACCCTCTTCTCCTCCTGCCCTCACTCTTTCCCAGCATCAGGGTCTTTTCCAATGAGTCAGCTCTTCGTATCAGGTGGCCAAAGTATCAGGGCTTCAGCTTCAGCATCAGTCCTTCAAATGAATAGACAGGGTTGATTTCCTTTAGGATCAACTGGTTTGATCTTCTTGCAGTCCAAGGGGCTCTCAAGAGTCTTCTCCAGGACCACAGTTCAAAGCATCAATTCTTCAGTGCTCAGGCTTCTTTATGGTCCAGCTCTCACATCCATACATACATGTTGAGCACCTTTGGACATGCCTCTTGGCCCTTTTTTATGTCTTCTTTGGAGAGACAGCCTTTTAGATCTTCTGTCCATTTTTTAATCGGATTGTTTTTCTGATATTGCGCTGTTTGTATATTTTGGAGGTTAATCCTTTGTCCATTGCTTCATTTGCAAATATTATCTCCCATTCTGAGGGTTATCTTTTCATCTTACTTATGGGTTCCTTTGCTGTGCAAAAGTTTTTAAGTTAATTTAGAGATTAGCATTGACCTGTATAGTCAAAGCTATGATTTTTCCAGTGGTCATGCACAGACACGACTTACCAACAGAAGAGAACAAAATACAGAGTACTATGCCCAGTGGCTGGCACACAGTCAGTGCTTAATAAGTGCTGAATCTTTACCCCTTTCGTTTCCTTGGAGAAAAGCAACCACATTAGTTAAAGGCAGGGACTGGAATAGATCTTACTCCTCTGTGTTCTTGATCTGGTCATGGACACTTGAATAGGATCCTCTGATGTGGAACAATGACCAAGCCTGACCCTGTATCCCTACCCCAGGCCCAGGCCTGTCTCTTATACACATCTAGATGTGTATAAGAGACAGCTCATAGGGTCAAGGTCAAGAAGCAGCAGTTAGAACCACACATGGAACAACAGACTGGTTCCAAATTGGGGAAGAAGTACATCAAGGCTTTATATTGTCACTCTGCTTATTTAACTTCTATGCAGAGTACATCATGTAAAATGCTGGGCTGGAAAGCGCAAGCTGGAATCAGGATTGCTGGAAGAAATATCAGAAATAATCTCAGATATATAGATGACACCACCCTTATGACAGAAAGCAAAGAGGAACTAAAGAGTCCTGGCTTAAAACTCAACATTCAAAAAACAAAGTTCATAACATGCAGTCCCATCACTTCATGGCAAATAGATGGGGAAACAATAGAAACAGTGATAGACTTTATTTCCTCGGGCTTCAAAATCACTGCAGATGGTGACCGCAGCCGTGAAATTAAAAGCTCCTTGGAAGAAAAGATATGACCAACCTAGACAGCATGTTAAAAAGCAGAGACATTACTTTGCTGACAAAGGTCCGTCTAGTCAAGGCTATGATTTTTTCCAGTAGTCAAGTATGGATGTGAGAGTTGGACTGTAAAGAAAACTGAGCGCTGAAGAATTGATACTTTTGAACTGTGATGTTGGAGGAGACTATTGAGAGTCCCTTGGACTGCAAGGAGATCAAACCAGTCAATCCTAAAGGAGATCAATCCTGAATATTCACTGGAAGGACTGATGCTGAAGCTCCAATACTCCGGCCACTTGATGTGAAGAGCTCAGTCATTGGAAAAGACTCTGATGCTGGGAAAGATTGAAGGAGTGATGTTGGAGGAGACTATTGAGAGTCCCTTGGACTGCAAGGAGATCAAACCAGTCAATCCTAAAGGAGATCAATCCTGAATATTCACTGGAAGGACTGATGCTGAAGCTCCAATACTCTGGCCACTTGATGTGAAGAGCTCAGTCATTGGAAAAGACTCTGATGCTGGGAAAGATTGAAGGTAAGGGGAGAAAGGGATACAGAGGATGAGATGGTTGGATGGTATCACTGACTCGAAGGACATGAGTTTGAGCAAGCTCTGGGAGTTGGTGATGGGCAGGGAAGCCTGGAGTGCTGCAGTCCATGGGATCGCAAAGAGTCGTACATGACTGATTGACTGAACTGAATTGAACTGATGCCCTAGTAGAGATGCCTGCATCTCCACCATAGCAGGGCAGACAGATGCTGGTAAAAATGACAACTCTGATGACAGAGTCTTGCTGCGTGTAGCAAGTCTGCAGCCCAAGGAATTTTAAAAGCAGCTGTTTTCAACAGTGGCCTGTAAATGCACATCTTAAATAGCAGATCTCACACATGACCCAACACTGAGTCAATTAAAACAGGAAGGCTTATTTCTTTTATTAAAGTTTATTTATTTATTGGGGAATTGTTGCTTTACAACATTGTGTTAGTTTCTTCTGTACAACAATATGAATCAGCTATATGTATACCTATATCCTGGGGGAGGAAATGGGAACCCACTCCAGTATTCTTGCCTGGAGAATTCCGTGGACAGAGGAACCTGGTGGTCTAAAGTCCATGGGGTCACAGAGTCAGACATAACTGAATAACTTAGTTCACACGCATTTATATAATCCCCTCTCTCTTGAGTCTCCCTCCCACTGTCCATCCCACCCCTCTAGGTCATCACAGAGCACTGAGCTGAGCTCCCTGTGCTATACAGCAGCTTCCCCCTAGCTATCTGTTTCACACCCAGTGATATATATATGTCAACACTACTTTCTCAGTTTGTCCCACACTCCCTTCCTCTCTGTANCTGTCCATCCCACCCCTCTAGGTCATCACAGAGCACTGAGCTGAGCTCCCTGTGCTATACAGCAGCTTCCCCCTAGCTATCTGTTTCACACCCAGTGATATATATATGTCAACACTACTTTCTCAGTTTGTCCCACACTCCCTTCCTCTCTGTATCCACAAGTCCATTCTCTATGTCTGTGTCTCTATTCTTGCCCTGAAAATAGGTTCATCTGTTCCATTTTTCTAGATTCCATATATACATGAGTTAATGTTCAATATTAAATCTTTTTATGGCTTAATTTACTCTGTGTGGCAGACTCTAGGTCCATTCACATCTCTGCAAATGACCCAACTTCATTCCTTTTCATGTCTGAGCCTTTACTAATGCTGCTTTGGCTTGAAAAAAAGAAAGAAAGAAAGCTTTGTGTGGTAGCCGCAGTGCAGAATTCCAGTCCCATATCAGTAACATCTGCTGATTCTGCCTTCTGAACAAAGTAATCAGTCCCTGCTGGAGGCTATGATGCAGAGAAGGAAGCATGCTGGTTGGGAGGCTCTGCTCCCTGACCTCAGTGATGTGACCTCAGATGCCAAAGAATTCGTTTCACCCCTTGCTGGAAGCATTGAGAAGTTCTCCAAGGGGACCCTTGCTCTGCCATTCTGGAGCCTTAATGCTGCTGCTGGTTAGTCGCTCAATCATGTCTGACTCCTTGTGACCCCATAGACTGTAGCCCTCCAGGCTCCTCTGGCCATGGAATTTCCCAGGTGAGAATGCTGGAGTGGGTTGCCATTTCCTTCTCCAGGGGATCTTCCCAACCCAGGGATCAAACCTGCATCTCCTGCATTGGCAGGCAGATTCTTTACCACTGAGCCACCCAGGACTGCTCCTAATGACTGAATCTCTCAGGATTCAGAGCTTGAATCAGAGCTTGAATCTATGAGTCAGAGCTTCCTAGGTGATGTGCCCACCCATTAGGACAACACCCCTGGATCTGGGAGCACCTGTCAGAAGCAGTACCCATCCTGGTGTCTGGAAGATGATTTATAGCGTGTACTCAAGCAGCCTGGTTTTGACGTTTTATTAATCATAATGTCAGATAATCTAAAATGATAATGTATTTTTGATAGGGCTCAACATTTCCAATTTTCTAAACAAACATTTTAGGGGTTGAGTTGAGGTTTCATTTTTTAAAATAATGCTATTCTTTGGGGGAATTTCTTCTGTTTTATTTCCTTTTTTTAACTCAAATTGCAATTTAAATCTGTGCACATATAAGGAATTCCAAGCAGATACCATTCCACAGAGGCAGGAGCTACTATTCTTGTTTTGGATCTGGGAGGAGAAATGAATTATTTCAAATGGCATATCTGTATATAGTCAATGAGTGTGAATTTTGATTGTTCTTCACATTTTTAAGAGGTCTCCTGCATGCTTTGCATTGAGAAGTCTTTTCGCAAATACTGTCACCTTTAACTTCATCTTCAAAACATGTCTGTGTAATAGATATTGTTATCTTTATCTTATGCATGAAGAGATCAGTAATTTTCAGAAAGAGGCGGCTTTCCTTTTCTCTGTCTCCTGCCAGCACTCATGTACTCCTTCACCTATCACTTTGATTGGCCACCATCTCTGGGTGTCCTTCTCCTACGTTCCCAGGCTTGAGTTAAACATGGTGCTTGCCTTTGAGGACTTCCTCATCTGATGGAGAAGTCAGAGGGGCAATCAAGAATGTCAACTCAATATGTTAAGATAAGTGAGAACGATTTTTAAAATTCTAAACTGTTATATCATACACATCCATTGAGCGCTTATATAAGTGCAATTCCATAAGAGACACTAGAGAGATGAAAGTGAATAAGACCTGGACACCTCTGTTAAGTATCCCAGCCTAGGCAGTGAGGGGCATAGAAAGGCAATACTCCTTCTGCTGCGTGCAAGAAACATTCCTGGCTGTCCATAATGCGACTTAATTCTGTTTTGGCTCACGTCATGGGAGAGCCGAGGAAACTTGACCTCAGTCAAGGGTAGTGTCAAGAGTCTTGCATGTCGGTAGGTGCTGGGGTGAAGAGTTCTGATGGTGGGTCCACACCCAGGTAGCGCTAGTGGTAAAGAACCCACCTACTAATGCAGAAGACTTAAGAGACACAGGTTTGATCCTTGGGTTGGGAAGATCCCCTGGAGGAGCACATGGCAACCCATTCCTGTATTCTAGAATCCCATGAACCAAGGAGCCTGGCAGTCTATGGTTCACAGAGAGTCAGACATAACTGATGTGACTTACCGCTTATGCAGACAAGAGCATCTTTTATTTCTGTCCAAATGGTCCCTTTCTAAGCTGTTTCCATGCCATACTTGGGGGATTGGGAACATTTCCACTCCTTCTGTCCATAGGTGTGTGTTTGTGGAGGTGTGGGGAAGTTGCCAAGGATGTCTTTAGGAGGCTAGATAAGGTTTCATCTACTTTACTGCTATTGTTCAGTCGCTAAGTCGAGTCCAACTCTTTGCAACCCCGTGAACTGCAGCATGCCAGGCTCCTCTGTCTTCCACTATCTCCCTGGAGTTTGCTCAGATTCATGTTAATTCAGTCAGTGTTGTTATCTAACCATCTCACCCTCTGTTGCCCTCTTTTCCTTTTACCTTCAATCTTTCCCAGCATCAAGGTCTTTTCCAATGAGTCGGCTCTTTATCTACTTAGATGCACTTTATATCTATTCTGTTTCTGGGAACTGGCTGCCTCCTCAAAGAGAAAAATAATTAATGGTGCTTGTTAAAAATGGTAAGGAAGACTTTACTCAAGGTAGGATTACTGCAATTTTTAAAGAGTTTATTTATTTTGTTTAGGCTGTACTGGGTCTTTACTTTGGTACTCGGGTTTTGTTGCCCTGTGGCATGTGGGATCTTAGTTCCCTGACCAGGGATTGAACCCTCATTCCCTGAATTGGAAGGTGAGGTCTTAACCACTGGACCATGAAAGAAACCCTGATACAATGGCTTTTGCAGGGGAGGAAGACTGGGCTCATCCATGAATATAATAATGGCAAGTGGAGATTTATAACCAAAGAGCAGGTAAGGGCTGTAGATGGAAAATTACTAAGACAAAATAGCAGAATTAAGGAGGATCCTGTTTAAACCAAACTTGACAGGATATTTGCTGAGGGCAGGCCAGGGCAATAAGCTCTCAAGGGTGAAAAGTAAGGAATTTGATCAGATAGGATCAAGGATGGGGGATTTTCTTTAAACTAAGCTGACAAGATTCTTGCTAAAATTGGAATAAGCAGGCCAGGAACTGAGCTCAAGGTTAGAATGAGGACTCAGAGGAGCCTGACTCAAGTTTGGTAAAGCAGAAAGTCTTTGTCACCTCCTGACTCCTCTCTGGTGGAATCCTTTTTCTCCTCTTCCTCTTTTTGAAAATTATTTTTATTTTTTATTATAGTTGCTTTACAACACTGTGTTGGTTTCTGCTGTGCAGCAGATTGAATAAACTATACGTATCCTGTCCCTCTTGAGGCTCCCTCCCTGCCCCCGCTCCCAGGTCATCTCAGAGCAGGAAGCTGAGCTCCCTGTGCTATACAGCAGCTTCCATCTAGCTATCTGTTTCACACATGGTCGTGTATATGTCCGTGCTTTTGGTGGTTGTTCAGTCGCTCAGTCATGTCCAACTCTTTGCGACCCCCATGGACTGCAGCACACTGGGTTTCCCTGTCCTTTTATCTTCCAGTGTTTGCTCAGACTCATGTCCATTTAGTCAGTGATGCCATCCAATCATCTCATCCTCTGTCACCCTCTTCTCCTCCTGCCCTCACTCTTTCCCAGCATCAGGGTCTTTTCCAATGAGTCAGCTCTTCGTATCAGGTGGCCAAAGTATCAGGGCTTCAGCTTCAGCATCAGTCCTTCAAATGAATAGTCAGGGTTGATTTCCTTTAGGATCAACTGGTTTGATCTTCTTGCAGTCCAAGGGGCTCTCAAGAGTCTTCTCCAGGACCACAGTTCAAAGCATCAATTCTTCAGTGCTCAGGCTTCTTTATGGTCCAGCTCTCACATCCATACATACATGTTGAGCACCTTTGGACATGCCTCTTGGCCCTTTTTTATGTCTTCTTTGGAGAGACAGCCTTTTAGATCTTCTGTCCATTTTTTAATCGGATTGTTTTTCTGATATTGCGCTGTTTGTATATTTTGGAGGTTAATCCTTTGTCCATTGCTTCATTTGCAAATATTATCTCCCATTCTGAGGGTTATCTTTTCATCTTACTTATGGGTTCCTTTGCTGTGCAAAAGTTTTTAAGTTAATTTAGAGATTAGCATTGACCTGTATAGTCAAAGCTATGATTTTTCCAGTGGTCATGCACAGACACGACTTACCAACAGAAGAGAACAAAATACAGAGTACTATGCCCAGTGGCTGGCACACAGTCAGTGCTTAATAAGTGCTGAATCTTTACCCCTTTCGTTTCCTTGGAGAAAAGCAACCACATTAGTTAAAGGCAGGGACTGGAATAGATCTTACTCCTCTGTGTTCTTGATCTGGTCATGGACACTTGAATAGGATCCTCTGATGTGGAACAATGACCAAGCCTGACCCTGTATCCCTACCCCAGGCCCAGGCTGCCCAGAGCATCTTTTATGGCCTTGGTATACTTTCTTTTCCCTCAGACTCCAAAAATGTCCACTCCAGACAAACCTTCTCTCAGCCAGCCGCCTCCGTGGCTGGCCATGTTGAAGCCTGCATTTGTCAAATGACAGATTTAATGAAAAATGAAGCACAGACTCAGATGCATTAAAGAAGTAACTGAGCTTTTGGGGCTGAATCACACTACAAAACAGTTCTGTGCAGCCAGGCTCAGTGAGATTGATCTCTTTAAGTCCTGCGTCTAGCTCTGATATTTCATCTCAGAAAGTCAATATTGTGGTGTGGCCATCTAAACAGTACCCTGGTCTACCCATATATAAATTGTTGGATGGCAGTCTGGAAAATTTCTCCCATGTAGTCATTTCCTTGTTAATCATAAGCCAGTTTCTTTGTTGTTTCCTTTCTTTCCTTTCCTATATTTTGGCTGTACCTCATGGAACATGGGATCTTAGTTTCCTGACCTGGGATGGAAACCATGCCCTCTGCAGTGGAAGGGCAGTATCTTATCCACTGGACTGCCAGGGAAGGACCTTAGTTGCCTTAATGCAAGAAAGACTTGGTTTGTTGAGCCAACCAGCTTGTCAACATGACATACATAGATCTGAACATGAGATCAAACTTAGGCCCCAAGAAATGGCTAGATGGGAGGGAAACTGAAATAAAGGAAAGGTCTAGTCTTAGTGCATTGCTCGTCTCTTCTGGTGAAGACGATTTGAGAGACAGAATTCAATAAAGACTTTTAAAAAATGATCCACGTGAAAAAAAATCTCTACACAAAACAAAAAAACCAGACAATACAGAATAAACGTGTTGATGACGGCTTCTTTGCCTTTAAAGCAGGTGAGCTCAGAGGACTATGGTGAGGATTCACTGAAATAATGCACCAGAGGAGTTATGAGCCCAGTGCATGACTCAGGAGCACCCAGTAAATGCTGGCTACTGTTACTTTTATCCCTCGTCTTCTTTTTGATGAAAAAAAAAAAAAAAAAGAGCTATGAGCACATAGCTGAGGAGAGAGAGTGTTTTCCAGGAAGTCAGGGAAAGCTTAACCTCTGGGGGTAGGGGGATCAGAGCCAGTGTGGAATCTAGAAAAATGGTATAGATGATCTTATTTGCAAAGCAGAAATAGAAACACAGACATAGAGAACAAACCAAGAGAGTAAGAAAGGATGGGATGAGTTGGGAGATTGGGATTGACACATTTACACTATTGATTAAAAAAAAAAAAAAGATTACTAATAAGAACCTCCTGTACAGCACAGGGAACTCTACTGAATGCTCTATGGTGACCTGAATGGGAAGGGTTTCCCAGGTAGTGCTAGTAGTAAAGAACATGCCTGCCAATGCAGGAGATGTAAGAGATGGAGATTTGAGCTCTAGCTCAGGAAGATCTCCTGGAGGAGGAAATGGCAAGCCACTCTAGTATTCTTGTCTGGAGAATCCCATGGACAGAGGAGACTGGCAGGCTACAGCTCACAGAGTTGACATGACTGAAGTGACTGAGCATGCATGCACTTTGCTGCACAGCAGAAACTAACACAACATTGTAAAGCAACTAAACTCCAATACAGTTGTTTTTTTTTTTAAGTTCAAGATATGGGGACCCCACATCAAGGTAGTATAAAAGGAGATGGAAAAGAGAGGCTAGATGTATGAGATATTGAGAAAGCAGATCAATTAAAAAATGATTACTGATTAAATCCTGGAGGTGAATGAAAGGAACGGTTGAGTCTGTTTCTTAAGGTACTTAGAGGGTTGGTGGTCTCTTGACCCAAGAAAGGCATTGAAGGAGGAGGTGAAAGTGGAAGAGGGGGAGGTGATTTGAGCTTGGATGGAGGGGGTTTATAGTTACTCAAAGTAGAGTGAGGATTGGACAAGCTGCTTGGTCACTAGACAAGGTAAAAGACAGACAAATAATTGGGGTGTTCAGAGAAGATATCCAAGGTAAGGACACTGAGACAGTGATGCAGAGAGGCAAGAAAGGAAGACAGGAAGGCAGGTGTGATCAAGTACCACAAATGGGCAGTGAGATAAGGACTGGTGGAAGAAAGATGCCATTAATTGTCTGGGATGATGCTTTTCAGATAGGTCTCACTTCCGGATAGTTACGGACAAGTACTAGTGACTCATCCAACTTCACTTTTTTGAAATTCCTTATTAATCAACAAAAGTTTTTTGGCTGCAATAGAGTTTCTTGTCCACTCTGTTGCCTGGTCCAGTGGTGTTTAAAAAAGGGTTGAACAAGAGGATTCTTCCACTTATAGCCTGACAGCTTGCCTTCCTTCAAGCTGGTTATTAAGATTTCAGAAGGTCCTTCATCCATCCAGGAACTCATTGGTATCACTCTAGGTGGATGGTTTCCTTGGAAACTCATCTCATTGATTTGTTGTGCTCACGTCAGCAAGTGACCTTTCCTGGCTCCTTCTCCTCACTCCATGCATGTGTCTGGGGGTCCAGAGGGTGACAGGTGGGGTGAGACCTACCCATTCTTGACTATAAAGTTGGCCATCTTGTCCACACTATTCTCAGCCTTGTGAGGACGAGAGAAAAATGGTCTCCATCTGGACATCGTGTAAGAGGACTGTGCAGCCTGGTTTTAAGTCCTGGCCACCCCACCTTTGGCATATGAGATGTTCAGGAAGTTATTTAAATGCTCTGAGCCTCCACAACTTCACCTACTAAGTGGAAATAAACTCTAACTTATAGGGCTATTGGGGGAATTCAATGAGGTGAGATATTAAAAGTCGAGGAGAGCAAAAAACAGCTTGTAATTGTTGAACATTTGGGTGGTTTCTATTGCCATTACAACTGTTCTAGAAACAGTTAACTTTTGAATGAGGCAGTTAGCTCATTCAGAATCTCTTCCTCAGGCTCTGTACTTTGTCTCATTAAGATCTTTACTTCAAAACAGGGAAGGGGAAGAAAATTCACAGAAATTTGCATGGGGCTGTGATGATAAATACTGCGAAGGATGATAAGCCTTAGATTGGGAAACTGAACCTGTAGCCTGAGATCCTGTTTCCTGCTCAAGGAAGAAAACCATCCCAGTCTCCAATGTAGTGCTCCCACCTAAGAGTCAGATCAGACATACACCCCTCCATCCCTCCATCTCTCCTGACTGCCTCCCTTCCTCTTTACCTCCTCTCACTGGGGGTCCATGCTAGAGAATCTAAGCACATCACTGCCCAGACTGCACTTTCAGTTGAGAAACTGGGTTTGGGAAAGGCTGTTTCTTTGTGAGACTGAACAATTAGTTGTCAACTGATCATTCTTCTCTTGTTAATTGTTCCATCTTGTCTTTTGCCCAATCAACTTCTTCTTTAGAGTGTTTGCTTTTTGTTTTTTAATAGTTTTTTGTAGTTGTTTTAGAGGAAATAGCTTCTGACCTATTTTTCAGGAATTTTCCATTTGCATTTTTTAAAAACAGTTCTTTTCTTTTTAAAAATTCTTCTGGCTGTGCAGCATGGCCTGTGGGATCTTAGCTCCCTACCCAAGGATGGAATCCGTGCCCCCTACATTGTCAGTACAGAATCCTAACCTGGACCACCAGGGACGTCCCTCCCTGTTTGCTTTTAAGTGGGCAGTATACACTTATCTAAAAAATTAAAAATGTACCAAAGGGATCATAGTTAAAAGAAAGGATCCCTCCTTCCTCTGTCCCCCGTCACTCACTGCCCCACTGTAGAGGCAACTACCAACACTGACATTTTCTATATCTTTCCTTGGATATTGCATGAATATCCAGATTAGATGTACATATACAAATATGTATGTCTCTGTGCATATGTCAATAGTATATATATTCATTGGAAAAATTGAATGTTCATTGGAAAGACTGATGCTGAAGCTGCAATACTTTGGCTACCTGATGCAAAGAGCTGACTCATTGGAAAAGACCCTGACGCTGGAAAAGATTGAGGGCAAAAGGACAAAGGGGCAGCAGAGGATGAGATGGTTGGGTGGCATCACTGTCTTAATAGACTTGGGTCTGAGCAAACTCTATGAGATAGTGAAGGACAGAAGAGCCTGGCATGCTGCAGGGGGTTACAAAGAGTCAGACATGACTTAGGGACTGAAGAACAGCAATATCTATGTTCCAGATACCGAGCTGCTCAAAAACTATTGCAGGAGATGGATATTTCAATATAAGAATGATAAGGCAGTATGAATAGTAATTTACTATGAATATAAAGTAATTTTTAAAAAAAGCTATAAAGCAGTGTAACAACTAGAACCACATCAACGTAAGTCAGGTGGGGAAGAGGGAGAAAGAAGAAGAGAAAAGGGAGAGCCAAGAAGGACAGGTTCTGGAGGAAGAGCAGAGTTCCTGTGTCCAGACCAGGACACATGACATGAAAAGGCATAGAGGCATTTCCAGGCCCGTCATGCCTGTGTCTTGCCTTCCACTTCCGAGCATCTCCCCATGATGTTTACTTCCCTGTAGAATGTCCCCTCATCTTCTTTTAAAGTCCAGCTCAAGGGACTTCCCTGGTGGTCCAGTGGTTAAGACCCTGTGCTTCCAATGCAGAAGGCATAGGTTCAATCGCTGGTCAGGGCACTAGATCCCACATACCTTGTGGCACAGCCAAGAAAATAAAAAAATAAAGTCCAGCTCAAGCCCCACTTTTCCCAAGAAATGTGTCTCAAATTCTCTAACTCATGTGCTCTTTCCTTGTACTTTTTTTTTATAATTAATTTTTATTGAAGATGCTTTACAGCGTTTTGATAGTTTCCTCTGTATAACAATATGTCAGCCATACCTATAATACATCCCTCCCTTTAGGACTTCCTTCCCATTTAGGTCACCAAGGAGCATTGAGTAGAGTTCCCTGTACTGTACTGTAAAGAAAGAAGAAAGTGGAGTCGCTCAGTCGTGTCTGACTCTTTGTGACTCCGTGGGCTGTAGCCTCCTCTGTCCATGAGATTTTCCAGACAAGAGTACTGGAGTGGGTTGCCATTTCCTTCTCCAGGGGATCTTCCTGACCCAGGGATTGAACCCAGGTCTTCCTCATTGCAGGCAGAAGCTTTAGCATCTGAGCCACCAGGGAGGCCCATACTGTACTGTAGGTTCTCATTAGCTATCTATTTTATACATAGTAGTATATACATATATGTCTACCCCAATCTCCCAATTTCTCCCCTACTTGCCCCTTGATGTCCATACATTTGTTCTCTATGTCCTTGTACTTTTATTTAGAACCACGTCCCTGAGCTCTAACCACGCCAGCAAACCCCAGACTCCTTGAGAGAAGACATTTTGGAATAATTTGTATATCCCCTCTTGCCTCTCCCAGGGTCTGCGTGGTGCTGGATACACAGTAGGTGTATTTTGATAGATGAAATGATCACTCAACCAATGTAATAATTAATACTTGGTCCCATAACCATGGCTCTGAGGGTCCATCTCCCACTGAAATCCCTGTTGGCCTTTGAAGATGAGCAAAAATGGGAGCTATTTTTCTCCTCCAAGCTCTCAATACATGCTCCTTTCCCACAATTCTCTTCAGGAATCCGAGGGAGTGGGAGAGACCCAGCTAGTGATGACAAAATGGCTCGGAGACAAGAAGGAACGTGGTGTAGAAACCTGGCAAACACAGCCCTCATTGCTGAAATGTCAGAGCAACTGAAGTCAAGCCCATTAATCTTGTTTTATTGCAAGATTCGAAATCGCCATGCTATGGCAGCCACAAAATTGATGGATGGGTTTTCCTGCGTTCCTCCAGCGCCTCGGCTGCCTGGGAAACCAGATCTCAGATGAACAGTGAGAGGAAATTAAAGCTGCCTTTCGAGGTTTTTGGGTAACTGCAGGAGAGAAAGATGGGGCATTCAGGGTCTCCGGCAGCCAAGGTGCTTACGTCTCATTTTCACTGCACCTTTTTGTAAGCAAATCAAAGAAACAGCAGTGCTGAAACCATCACAGTAAATCTTCAGCAACTTCTGTTCCAATGAAGGGGTGAGAGTGGTCACAACCTAGCTGCCCTGTTGCTTGAGGCCACCAGGCTGTGATCTTGTTTGACTTCTTGCTAATGAAGTAGGTGAAAGATGGCAATGCCAGGCTGTTTTAATTTGCAGTGCTTTTGATCGCTGGGGAGACCAGATCTTTTTCCATATGTCAGTTTTCTAGTTGGATTTCCTCTGTTGTAAATAACCACTTTTTCTCATGCCCCTAGCATAATTTATAATTCAGTTCAGCAGTTCCGCACTTACTGTGGGCCTATGTGCTCAGCACATTTAGTGTTAAGATATACAGATATGGCTCGGTGGGTAAAAAATCTGCTTGCAATGCAAGAGACAAAGGAGACAAGGGTTCGATCTCTGGGTCGGGAAGATCCCCTGGAGAAGGAAATGGCAACCCACTCTAGTTTTCTTGCCTGGAGACTCCCATGGACAGAGAAGCCTGGTGGGCTGCAGTCCATGGGATCACAAAAGTCACACACGACTCAGCGCATACAGATATAGGTGTATTCCATTTCCTGATACAGTGCAGAGATGGGGTGGAGAAAGAGAGTCAAAACCAAAATATCACGTCACTGAGATATAACTGATATGGATACTTCTAGAATATTTTCCCTGGTTTTGCTGTGAAAAAAATTTCTCTGTTTTTAGACAGCATAGAGATATTTCTACTTTTTATGTTGTACATTATATATCTCAGAATTGCCTGGGTGTTATCTTTGCTTATTCTCTTTTATTTCCTTCTCTTTTTCTTTTCTTTACTAATTTGTAGAGGCTCTTTAGGTATTTTGGAAGTTAATTCTTTGTCTTTAGAAGTGTCACCTATATATTTTCTAATCTTTCTATTTAACTTCATTGCATTTTTACCATACCAAAAATGGTCATTTTCAGAACATTCTCTAATATCATATAAAATAAACTCAAAATGGATTAAAGACCTAAAGGTAAGACCAAAACCAAAATCTAAATGTAAGACTCCTAGAAGAAAACATAGGCAGAAAACTCTTTGACATAAATCATAGGACTGTTTTTGTGGCTCTGTCTCCTAAAGCAAAGGAAATAAAAGCAAAAATAAACAAATGAAACCTGATCAAACTTATAAGCCTTTGCCTAGCAAAGGAAACCATCAGCAAAACAAAAACGCAACCTATGAAATGAGAGAAAATATTTGCAAGTGATGTGACAGATAAAGAGCTAATATTCAAAATATGTAAATAGTTCATAACTATTATAACATAATAGTTCATAACATAAATAATTCATATGTAAATAGTTCATAACTCAATAACAAAAAACCAAACAACTTGGTTAAAAATGGACAGAAGACCTGCATAGACATTTTCCCAAAGAAGACATTAAGATGGCCAACAGGTGCATGGAAAGATGTCCAATATCACTATTAGGGAAATGCAAACCAAAACCACAATGAGCTATCACTCACATTTGTCAGAATAGTTATTATAAAAAAGGCCAGAAATAACAAATGTTGGTGAGGATGTGGAGAAAAGGATGAGAAATTTCTTATCTTACAACTACATGTAATAGTGTCATAACTTAAATTTTTTCTTTTACTGTCAGTTACTAGATTCTCATTCTCATCTTTAATGATCTATTTTGTATTTCTTATATTGTTAAAAGGTTGACCAGGGACTTTGATTGTCCTGTTTGCCTTTCAAAGTCATAGCTTTTAGTATCAATAACACTGCTATTACTCCTACCATTCTTACATAAACGGTAACTACACTTCAACCACTTAAGATTCATTCAGCCTATATCAGTATTTCACCAGACACTGTGCTTTAAGCTTTATCAGACATTATTGAAATTAATTTTTACATCAACCCTATAAAAATGGCACTGTTACCCATATTTTACAGATGAGAAACATGGGAAAATGGGTCACAGAGAAATTAACCAAATATTCCAAGGTCACAGAGCTGTGTATGCTGGAGTGAAGATAAGTAGGCCAGGTTCAATTTCACCAGACACTGTGCTTTAAGCTTTATCAGACATTATTGAAATTAATTTTTACATCAACCCTATAAAAATGGCACTGTTACCCATATTTTACAGATGAGAAACATGGGAAAATGGGTCACAGAGAAATTAACCAAATATTCCAAGGTCACAGAGCTGTGTATGCTGGAGTGAAGATAAGTAAGCCAGGTTCACTTGACTTCAGCTTTGGAACCCTTTATACCCTACAGTTAACTGCTTTTCTTGTGTGTGTGTGTGTGTGTGTGTGTTTTCTCATCCCATTTCTTCTTTCTTTCAAATTTTTCTGGTATTGTTTTATTTCTTTTATTTTTCCCTTGTTGCGATTTTCTGTTCCAAAAGTGTTAAGTTCATTCTCCCATTTTTCACTATCTCTTTCTCTTTCCTGGTTTCAACTTTCTCTCCATCCAAGCAATGTGTAAATCATTTTTCTTAGTTTCTAGATATCTGAGTATTTTTTTTTGTTTTAATATCTATTTGAATTTTTTAACTTACTGCATTGTTATCTTAAAGTATTCTCTCTAAAACTTCTTCTCTTGTGTTTATAGATATGATTTAGTATGTGATCTTTTTTTTTGCTTATAGACCAGGTATATATACTTCAAAAGAAAAAGTAATCCATATTTGTGGATTATGAAATTTAGTTTAAGTCTGTTAGATGGACTGCATTTATTGTGTCTCATTTTTTTCTACATCCTTATTTAATCTCTGTCTACTTGGATCTGTAATAGACTGATAATGCTAAATTATTTTCTTCCTCTCAACAAAAACAAAAAAGCTTGTCTTTGTTTCATTTCTTGCGTATTTTTATAGCTTTTTGCTTTGTGTGCTTGCAAGTCTTAGGTAAAACTTCTACTTAACACTGTGCTGTCCAGAATTAATATGGCTATTCCTTGGTTTGAATCTGACAGGTGTATTCTGGTCCATGAATCATTTTTAACTTCTAGAATCTTTCTGCTGAAGAAACATATAGGCAACTTAACAGAAACTTAAAAAAAAAAAAACACACACACACACAACCTTTAGAGAATTCCCTGGCAGTCCTGTGGTTAGGACCCTATACTCTGCCATGGCCTGGGTTCAATCGCTAATCAGGGGACTAAGGTCCCACAAGCCACGTAGCAGGGCCAAGAAGCTGGGGGTGAGGGGACACTGAAATAGCTTGATAGGTCACTTACTTTTTGCCACATCACACACGTGTAGAATCTTAGTGCCCCAACTAGGGATTGAACCCATGCCCTCTGCATTGGAAGCATGTCATCCTAATCACTGGACCACCGGAAAGTCTCTCCTTACATTCATTTTTATAAACACCACACTGTGTTTACTATCTGTCATCCCACTTTATGTCTACTTGTCCTCCTTTTGATTTTTGATGTGTGTTTTGATAAATAATTGTTTTATACTTCATTTTCTGTCTTATAGAATTTTAAAAAGTAACTCTCTGATTCTTAAAAACTCATTTACAATCAATGAATGAGACATTTCATGAATCTTCTTAAAGCTACAATCACCTTTTTTAATCTTTCTAAACAAGCACAACTTTTAACCCCCCTTCAGAGCTGATGGAAGATTTTTACAGGTTTGGCTACTTTCCCTTTGTCATTCTTTCTCAGCCCTTTCTTCACTGGTAAAAATCTGGGGTTTGGTGCTATTTTATTTTACTTCACCTTCCCTCCCGCTCCCTCAGTTTTAGTTATCTGTAGCTTATTTGTGGACTACAACTTTATTCAAGTTAAACAAATTAATTTTCAACAGTCAGTTCTATTTTCTCCAGTTCTGTTATTACTATATTGTAGACATCCTTACTGCTATTAATGATTTTTTAAAAAAATGAACAGCCGGGCATACAGACTTTCCCAATTATTTTTCCATATCCAAACATCCCTTTTCCTCTTCGTTTTCTAGTGTGTTCACTGCACAGTGGGTCCCTGTGAAGGTCTACTCATAGGTCTTTACTTCTGATGTGAAGGTCCTCACAGCACACAGGACTGCTGGGGTTGTAGCCAGGCTTAAATGTATCAAGAGTCCAGGGAAGAGGGAAGCTGGGCTTGATCTAAAGGCAAGAACGGGAATGGTACAGCCCCTCTGGTGTCTCTGGACCCAGGCTGCCTTCCTTTAATCGTTTCTCCCCTGTTCAGGTTGAGTCAGTTCCTGAGCTTCCAAGGCCATTCTGCCATGACCCGGCATGCCTGCCACCTGAAAGCATTGGTGAGGCATGGAGACAGATACATGGCCCTTGCAAGATGATTTTGCTTAGGAAAGGAAAGACTGAATTTTCAAACCTTCGCAAACATGGGATAATTAGGTGGTACGATAGTTAATGAATTTAATGCAGATAATTGCAACTTAATGCCTATAGGCAAAACCATTTAAATTACTGCTACACATCAGTAGCTTCTGATTCCTTGGGAATGCTTGTGACATGAAGAGGTCTGCCCTTGGCTTTAATAACAGAGATTTTGTGTCTCAGAGTACAAGGGGGTCTTTGAGGCTCAACTTGCCAATAATGAACAGACAGATTCATCTTACAACTGGGCCCACCTAACACACAAATCAACCCTCAATATTCATTAAAAGAAGTGGTGCTGAACCAGAAGCCCCAATACTTTGGCCACCTGATGCAAACAGCCATTTCACTGAAAAAGACCCTGATGTTGGGAAAGACTGAGGGCAGGAGGAGACAAGGGTGGCAAAGGATGAGATGGTAGGATGGCATCGCCAACTCAATGGACATGAACTTGGGCAAACTCCTGGAGACAGTGAGGAATAGGAAGGCCTGGCATGTGTGCTGCAGTCCATGTGGTACAAAAAGTCAGACACGACTTAGCAAGTGAACAACAACAACCATAAACAAGGCTGTTGGTGGATAGACAGCAAGGGCCCATCCACTGGAATGAGGGCTTCACAAATGGATACAGTAGACATATGTCCTGATGCAAAAGATACACTTTAACTTCAGGAACCAGCTTTGAAATATAGCCTGCTAACTTATAAAGCTGCAGCTGGTCTTATGGGACTAGAAGCCCGGGTATTAGACCCTGGATTAGAGCAACGATGTGAAACTACTCATAGACTCTGAGAGAGGGGAAGAGAAATGGGAACCCCCTGGAGTCCACACTTCTGAAGCCAGGGCAAACCCTGTGGACTGTCTCTTATACACATCTAGATGTGTATAAGAGACAGGTTTACTATCTGTCATCCCACTTTATGTCTACTTGTCCTCCTTTTGATTTTTGATGTGTGTTTTGATAAATAATTGTTTTATACTTCATTTTCTGTCTTATAGAATTTTAAAAAGTAACTCTCTGATTCTTAAAAACTCATTTACAATCAATGAATGAGACATTTCATGAATCTTCTTAAAGCTACAATCACCTTTTTTAATCTTTCTAAACAAGCACAACTTTTAACCCCCCTTCAGAGCTGATGGAAGATTTTTACAGGTTTGGCTACTTTCCCTTTGTCATTCTTTCTCAGCCCTTTCTTCACTGGTAAAAATCTGGGGTTTGGTGCTATTTTATTTTACTTCACCTTCCCTCCCGCTCCCTCAGTTTTAGTTATCTGTAGCTTATTTGTGGACTACAACTTTATTCAAGTTAAACAAATTAATTTTCAACAGTCAGTTCTATTTTCTCCAGTTCTGTTATTACTATATTGTAGACATCCTTACTGCTATTAATGATTTTTTAAAAAAATGAACAGCCGGGCATACAGACTTTCCCAATTATTTTTCCATATCCAAACATCCCTTTTCCTCTTCGTTTTCTAGTGTGTTCACTGCACAGTGGGTCCCTGTGAAGGTCTACTCATAGGTCTTTACTTCTGATGTGAAGGTCCTCACAGCACACAGGACTGCTGGGGTTGTAGCCAGGCTTAAATGTATCAAGAGTCCAGGGAAGAGGGAAGCTGGGCTTGATCTAAAGGCAAGAACGGGAATGGTACAGCCCCTCTGGTGTCTCTGGACCCAGGCTGCCTTCCTTTAATCGTTTCTCCCCTGTTCAGGTTGAGTCAGTTCCTGAGCTTCCAAGGCCATTCTGCCATGACCCGGCATGCCTGCCACCTGAAAGCATTGGTGAGGCATGGAGACAGATACATGGCCCTTGCAAGATGATTTTGCTTAGGAAAGGAAAGACTGAATTTTCAAACCTTCGCAAACATGGGATAATTAGGTGGTACGATAGTTAATGAATTTAATGCAGATAATTGCAACTTAATGCCTATAGGCAAAACCATTTAAATTACTGCTACACATCAGTAGCTTCTGATTCCTTGGGAATGCTTGTGACATGAAGAGGTCTGCCCTTGGCTTTAATAACAGAGATTTTGTGTCTCAGAGTACAAGGGGGTCTTTGAGGCTCAACTTGCCAATAATGAACAGACAGATTCATCTTACAACTGGGCCCACCTAACACACAAATCAACCCTCAATATTCATTAAAAGAAGTGGTGCTGAACCAGAAGCCCCAATACTTTGGCCACCTGATGCAAACAGCCATTTCACTGAAAAAGACCCTGATGTTGGGAAAGACTGAGGGCAGGAGGAGACAAGGGTGGCAAAGGATGAGATGGTAGGATGGCATCGCCAACTCAATGGACATGAACTTGGGCAAACTCCTGGAGACAGTGAGGAATAGGAAGGCCTGGCATGTGTGCTGCAGTCCATGTGGTACAAAAAGTCAGACACGACTTAGCAAGTGAACAACAACAACCATAAACAAGGCTGTTGGTGGATAGACAGCAAGGGCCCATCCACTGGAATGAGGGCTTCACAAATGGATACAGTAGACATATGTCCTGATGCAAAAGATACACTTTAACTTCAGGAACCAGCTTTGAAATATAGCCTGCTAACTTATAAAGCTGCAGCTGGTCTTATGGGACTAGAAGCCCGGGTATTAGACCCTGGATTAGAGCAACGATGTGAAACTACTCATAGACTCTGAGAGAGGGGAAGAGAAATGGGAACCCCCTGGAGTCCACACTTCTGAAGCCAGGGCAAACCCTGTGGACTGTCTCTTATACACATCTAGATGTGTATAAGAGACAGGTTTACTATCTGTCATCCCACTTTATGTCTACTTGTCCTCCTTTTGATTTTTGATGTGTGTTTTGATAAATAATTGTTTTATACTTCATTTTCTGTCTTATAGAATTTTAAAAAGTAACTCTCTGATTCTTAAAAACTCATTTACAATCAATGAATGAGACATTTCATGAATCTTCTTAAAGCTACAATCACCTTTTTTAATCTTTCTAAACAAGCACAACTTTTAACCCCCCTTCAGAGCTGATGGAAGATTTTTACAGGTTTGGCTACTTTCCCTTTGTCATTCTTTCTCAGCCCTTTCTTCACTGGTAAAAATCTGGGGTTTGGTGCTATTTTATTTTACTTCACCTTCCCTCCCGCTCCCTCAGTTTTAGTTATCTGTAGCTTATTTGTGGACTACAACTTTATTCAAGTTAAACAAATTAATTTTCAACAGTCAGTTCTATTTTCTCCAGTTCTGTTATTACTATATTGTAGACATCCTTACTGCTATTAATGATTTTTTAAAAAAATGAACAGCCGGGCATACAGACTTTCCCAATTATTTTTCCATATCCAAACATCCCTTTTCCTCTTCGTTTTCTAGTGTGTTCACTGCACAGTGGGTCCCTGTGAAGGTCTACTCATAGGTCTTTACTTCTGATGTGAAGGTCCTCACAGCACACAGGACTGCTGGGGTTGTAGCCAGGCTTAAATGTATCAAGAGTCCAGGGAAGAGGGAAGCTGGGCTTGATCTAAAGGCAAGAACGGGAATGGTACAGCCCCTCTGGTGTCTCTGGACCCAGGCTGCCTTCCTTAAGGCTGTATATTGTCAGCTTGTTTATTTAACTTCTATGCAGTGTACATCATGAGAAACGCTGGGCTGGATGAAGCACAAGCTGGAATCAAGATTGCCGGGAGAAATATCAATAACCTCAGATATGCAGATGACATCACCTGTATAGCAGAAAGTGAGGAAGAAATAAAGAGCCTCTTGATGAAAGTGAAAGAGGAGAGTGAGGAAGTTGGCTTAAAGCTCAACATTCAGAAAATGAAGATCATGGCATCCGGTCCCATCACTTCATGGGAAATAGATGGGTAAACAGTGGCAACAGTGGCTGACTATTTGCGGGGGTGGGGGGGGCTCCAAAATCACTGCAGATGGTGACTGCAGCCATGAAATTAAAAGATGCTTACTCCTTGGGAGGAAAGTTATGATCAACCTGGATAGCATATTAAAAAGCAGAGACATTACTTTGCCAATAAAAGTCTGTCTAGTCAAAGCCATGGTTTTTCCAGTGGTCATGTATGGATGTGAGAGTTGGACTATAAAGAAAGCTGAGTGCTGAAGAATTGATGCTTTTGAACTGCGGTGTTGGAGAAAAGTCTTGAGAGTCCCTTGGACTGCAAGGAGATCCAACCAGTCTGTCCTAAAGGAGATCAGTCCTGAGTATCCATTGAAAGGACTGATGTTGAAGCTGAAATTCCAATACTTTGGCCACCTGCTGTGCAGAACTGACTCATTTGAAAAGACCCTGATGCTGGGAAAGATTGAAGGCAGGAGGAGAAGGGAATGGCAGAGGGTAAGATGGTTGGATGGCACCACCAACTCAATGGAGATGAGTTTGGGTAAACTCCGGGAGTTGGTGATGGACAGGGAGGCCTGGCGTGCTGTGGTCCATGGGGTCACAAAGAGTGGGACATGACTGAGCGACTGAACTGAACTGAACTGAATTGTGGATCATCTGCTGGAGGCACAGAGCAGACCAGTGGATAGGATGTGTACAGGGAAATTTCTCTATTTTCTTGAAAAAGAAAAAGATGATTTGGCCACAGTGGGCCTGTGTTCTTAGGGGCCAACAATCAGCAGGAGTTGAGGGCCATTTTTCTATTTATTTATTTTTTAAGTATTTATTTATTTGACTGTGCAGGGTCCTAGATGCAGCTTGCAGGATTTTTTAGTTGTGGCTTTCAAACTCTTAGGTGAGTCATGCAGGATCAAGTTCCCTGACCAAGGATCAAACCTGGGCCTCCTGGAGCAAGGAGTCTGAGCCAGTAGACCACCAGAGAAGGCCTTCTTTCTCCTTTTTAGAAGGGCAGGTGGCCTCCTGCTCTGAACATCCCACCACTGTCAGTGGTCTTCATTCATTTTGACCATCTTCCTGGGCAAGGAGGCATTCACGTTTGTATCCCAGCCAGGTGCTATGCTAGTCAATAAGATGCAGAGATGAATAACATGGTACATCTTCATGGGACAGCCTCTTGAACACAAATGCCTTTCCTCATTCACCCAACAAACCCCAAGTGTCTATTCTGTGTTGGTCTCTGTGTTGGTGCTAGGAATGAAAAAATGGAACACCTCACTGGTGTTCTTAAGAGTATACAACCTCTAGGGGAGAGAGATGTTGACAGATGTTTGACATACAAAATGGTTGCTATGATAACACAAAAGCCACGGGCATGAATGATTAAACCTTCCTGTTCTGACCATACTGGCCAAAAGACTGGTTAAAGTGTTCCCAGGCAGGCCTGGGATTGAGCAACTAGGGGATCAAGTTTTTAGAACTGACCAGAAGTAAGAAGACTTTTTTTTCCTTCCAAGGGCTATAAATTCTCCCTCATGGGTCCAGATGGGTATTAATACAGAAGAAGTATTAAGTATTAGTCGCTCAGTCGTGTCCAACTTTTTGCAACCCCATGGACTGTAGCCCTCCAGGCTCCTCTGTCCATGGGATTCTCTAGTCAAAAATACTGGAGTGGGTTGCCATTTCCTCCTTCAGGGGATCTTCCAAACCATACATAAAGGAGACTTCATTAATGTGCATTAGAGGATACCCCAGGTTAACCATCATAGAAAACTCTCTCTTGAGCCTTCAGATTCTATACCAATTCTACACCTCTGGTTGGCCTATTGTTTGTTTCTTTATTTTATGTTTCAAGGTAAATGACCTGGGGCTATTTGTTTCTATCAACCTGATTGTGAATCTAGAGGCGCAGCTGAAATGTCTATTTTTCTTGCCATCCTCAGAAGAGATAGCTGCAGATCTACTCTATGATTCTCATTCTTTTCAGCTTACAATACAAATAGCTTATTATTTTTTGCAACCTATGTCTTATAATAAAGCAGTGCTGAAAAATTAAATAGAAGAATGTTCAGTTGCCATATAGGCTACAAAAATGATTTGCTGGTGGTGATTTTTAAGCTTGATTCTAAATAGATTATGAAGAATGGCACTTTGAAGATGTGGTTCAAATTTTGCTATTTAAGGTATCCTGAAATCATAGGCTCACTGTCCCTAAAATTTCAAAAAGTGTTGAGCTTAGGTTCTTAAGGGTATAGCAGTGATAATAGCTTTCATAGTCATTTCTAAAAAGCAACACTTCATAGTTTTCTGTCTCCAATGGTTCTCTAATATACTTGTAGAAGGAAGGCAACAGAAAACCAAGAATAAAAATAGCTGAGCTCTCCACAATTGGGCTTTCTGCTTACTTTCCCTGTTCAAAGAAAAAAGGAGACACGATCTTGCAATAGAGGCTTCATAGACTACTGGGCTTCTACAGTGACAGTCGGCATTTGATGCCCCATATCTCTTGGTTCTTTTTGTTGCCAGTGGTTGGCCTGGCAATGGTGGTGAAATGGGGGCAATTAATCTGTAGATGAGGGAGGGCTTCCTTTAACAGTTGAAGGGTACCGTCTGGCATGATTCCAAAGAATTGTAGTGTTTTTAATGTGGGAATTTCTCCAAGTTCAAGTAAAGTTTCAGGTATTATGTCATAGCACCGACTGAGTGATAGGTGTTGGAGGTAGTTGAGTTGTAAAACTCTGGAAAGCAGTCATTTTTCAGCATGACACAACCACTTAAGTCTAGGTAGACAAGATTGGGACATCTTCCAACTAAGGTAGAGACATCTGATCTCTGCAGATTCTTTCGGTACCCTCTGAGATTCAGCTGGGTGATGGTCTCTGACACATGTGCGACAGCTACCTATAAATGCCTTTCAGTGAAATCATAGAGGTTCAGTTCATCCAACCTGGAACAGCTGCCCAGCAAAGTCTTCAGGGCAGATTCAGAGAAACCAGAACACCCAGAAAGGTTTAGTCGCAGTAAATTTGTGTTCTGAGCAAGATTATCAACAATGGGATCTGAAAGTCGGAAGCCTTCCAGGCTGAGATTCTGCAGCTTGGAGCAGTGAGACAGAAGGCTGTGCAGGGTAGACACATCGATCACAGAGTTCGGCAGGTCCAGGTGCTGTAGAAGAAAAGGGCTGAAATGTTCAACTAACAGTTGGTCCATAAATGATCGTGGACAGCAGAAGGCAACCATCTCTCAGGACAAAATACAGAGTAACACAGCTGCAAAAAATTGCCCAGGTATAGAGAATACATACTACTCCAGGGATTTCAAAAGAAAGGCCTAGAACTCAGTTTGTATTCGGAGCAAAGCATGAATACAGATTGAGACTAAAATGGAAAATTTTAGGGCAAGAATCTGGTGCAGATGAGACGGCATAGGAGTGGAACACTGCAGGGCACATAAGAAAACCCCAGCCCAATATACCTGTAGAAAAACATGATCTGAAAGGATACATACACCCCAATATTCACCAAAGCACCGTTTACAGTAGCTAAGACATGGAAGCACCCTAAGTGCCCATTGACAGAGGCTGCACTGCATCACCATTTGAGATGGCTCATCACTGATAACATCTTCTGCTCCGTGGTTTCAATATATAAACATAAACACCCCACAAAGATAGGATCCAAGTAAAAAAGTCTACAGATCCAGTCTAGATCAGTGTGTCATCGCCATGGTTGTCTTGTGCACTTAAAAACCTTACTTTCAGTTCTTTTTAATCTCATATTATTAAAGGAGATATCAAGTGTAATTAGCATCCCCTCAAAAGCATGTCGGCTTTCTCATCCTTGAAGAAAGGTTGTTTAATTAGTTTGAGCACACTGAGAATCAAGTTGTAGAAACACAAGCAAGCAAAACCACAAAAAAAGATCTTAACAGTGGAAAACTTCTTCAGTCTGACAACAAATTTATCCTTTGAAATTCATAATTAAGAACTCAAACTTGTAGAGATCATTTTTTTTGTTGTTTTGTTTTCTCTCTCTCTTTTTATTGGAGTATAGTTGTTACAATGTTGTGCTAGTTTCTGCTGTGCAGCAAAGTGAATCAGCCATATGTATACATATGTCCCCTCTGTTTTCCTCCAAGAGAGAACTGTGACTCGGAATTTTGCTTTAGTTCATGGAGTTAATAAGTCAAGAATCTCAAATCCTGCAAGGTCTTTCTAGTTCCAAAGTCCAGGAGATCCATGCTGCCCTCAGCAGCTCCCCTCAAGGTCAAAACTTGGAAACCTTCTGGGCAGCAAAGTGAAGCAGCTATATGTATACATATATCCCCTCTATTTTGGATTTCCTTCCCATTCAGGTCACCACAGAGCATGGAGTAGAGTTCCCTGAGCTATAGAGTAGGTTCTCATCAGTTATATATTTTTTACATAGTAGTGTACCTGTCAATCCCAACCTCCTAACTCATCCCAGCCCTCTCTTCCCACTTAGCGCCCATATGTTTGTTCTCTACATTTGAGTCTCTATTTCTGCTTTGCAGGAAAGATCGTCTATACCATTTTTTCTAGATTTCACATTGTAGTTTATTTGCCTTATTTTGTTTTACAAAAGAAATGCATGCTTATGGTACAATTAAAATCATTTATAGGATTATCAAATGAAAACTAA
The DNA here is from genome assembly GCA_006410675.1 of Oreotragus oreotragus. Lineage (NCBI taxonomy): Eukaryota > Metazoa > Chordata > Mammalia > Artiodactyla > Bovidae > Oreotragus > Oreotragus oreotragus. The sequence continues at coordinate 588,823 of SJYX01000418.1, read as the reverse complement.
AAAAAAAAAGAAACTCTGGAGACTTTAACTAGACATGTTAGCTGCACACATTACTTAAATCTGTGGGGCCAGCTCCCCCAAATATGAACTGGAATAATAATCTCTATTTCATTACCCTAAAGCAAAGGTTATGAAGAAGAAAAATGGGGCAGTAGCTGAAGATCCATCTAAAAAATTTGTAAGCCCACATTCTAAATATACAGATGTACTTTCATGGTCAAAGAGAATCACACTTCTCTCCACTCTTAAGCATCGCCAAGGCTTCTCAATGTTTTTATCTTCTTGTTTCGTCGGCAGGAAAATATTTCCTTAAACCTCCCTTTCTACCTAGCAAATTTTGCTGTCCCTTACCCAGATTTTCAGGCACCAACTCCTTCAGGAAACCTTCCCTGACTGCCTCTTCCATCTCCTTTGCAGCCCAGGCCTCTGTGAAAACTCTTGCTGCATAGCACTGTCTCTATTTTCACACATCCCCAGACCCAGGGGTCCTCTGGTGAGGAGCTGTGGTCTGGTGTCTTCTGTACCCCTGGCCGGGAGTGGGATGTATGTTGCAATGTTCTGAGGAGATCTGTTAGACCGAATAACGTGGCATGAAACTATCGAGTCTGAGTTTCCTAGATGGACTTCTAGACCCGAACCCAAGAAGCAACTCTCCCTCTCAGGAAAAAACAGGCTGTCCCGAGTGAACCAGAGTGAAGAGCAGAGACAGCAACTCTGCTCTGCCCTCCTCTCTCCAGCTGCTTCTGCCTCGCTCACCCAGGTAGGTGGGACACCCTCCTGGGAGTGTTCCTAGGGTGCAGGACTTTCATTTTTAAAACTAGGACAACCTACTGGGGGGGGGGTGTTGCTTGGAGGGAGGCTTGAGAGGGAGGGGATCTAAGTATACATATAGCTGATTATCAGGTGGCGCTAGTGGTAAAGAACCTGTCTGCCAAAGCAAGAGATGAAAGAGATGCAAGTTCAATCCCTGGGTCAGGAAGATCCCCTGAAAAAGGAAATGGCAACCCACCTATATATTCTTGCCTGAAAAATTCCATGGGCAGAGAAGCCTGATGGGCTACAGTCCATGGTGCTGCAAAGAGCTGGATGTGACTGAGTGACTGAGCACACACACACACACACTGACAACATACACACAACTGATTTACACATTGCTATATAGAAGAAACCAGCACAACATTGTAAAGCAATTATCCTCCAATTAAAAAAAAAAAAAAGATAAAAAAAGAAAACCAGAACAGTCCTAAGTCAACCATCCCCAGATTTTAGTGCCCAGATTTTCACATTGTTCATTCTAACCTCAAGCATAGAGATGACCCTGCTGTGGGAAAGCAGTGCTCTGACAGGGAACTGGTCTGCCATGTCAGCCAGCAAACAGAGAAGCCTCCGTCTCACCACCCAGCCACCCAGCAATGGGGCTCCAGCTGTCAGTGTCAGGGAAGAGAGGACCCAAGCCCCAGAATCTTCTTAGCAGACCCTCAGACGTCTGCTGTGTGGGGAGAAGGTCTTTGGGGAATACGCAGCAGCTTCCACGGCTTCTGCCTGCTAGATGCCACTATCATCTGTTTCTCCAGACGTCTCCATTTCCAAGTGTCTCCTGGTGGGTGCCTGTGTTCCCAGTCACGCAATCATGTCTCACTCTCTGCAACCCCCTGGACTGTAGCCTGCCAGCCTCCTCTGTCCATGGGATTTCCAGGCAAGAATACTGGAGTGCATTGCCATTTCCTCCTCCAGAGGATCTTCCTGACCCACGGTTTGAACCCAAATCTCCTGCATTGGCAGGTGGATTTTTTACCACCGTGATACCTGGGAAGCCCCAGGGAGGAGTGAAAACACCCCTGGTTGAGAATCACTGTCTTAGATGGATCGTGGCCACCTTCCACTTTTTCAAACCCTTTGCAAGTTCTGGGTGTATCAGTTGCCAGCTATGAAGAGTGGGGTGGGGCATGGTCAGCCGCTTGGAAAACATCCACCATAAAAGTTCATGACTGGGGCTTTCTGGCTTCTGTGCTGCCCTGAGATAACTAAGGGTTGGTGTGGTGGGCACTGTAGCAGCAGTGTACCTGCTGAGAAGACAGAGCCACGTAGATCTGCTTCTTCGATACTTGCTATTCTGAGTGGGGCTTGCTTCAGCCAAGGGTTTATTTACATCTGAAGGTCTCTGATGAGGCTTTTCTAGAGAGCAGATGGGGCTCTTCTCCTGCAGGGAGCAAGCATCTCAGAGTAAGGGTGGAGACGATGTTGGCAGAATGAAGCAGCTGGCTGGCTGACAGTTGTTCCACCGTGGGGCTAATTACAGCAGCATCTTCCTCCTTGTGGATCAGGAGGGAAAACACTTTGATCACTTACAGCTTCTGTCTTGGTTATTCTGTGGCACCTGCTTCGACCCTATTGGTTGGTAGGCACCTGATGTCAGATAGTGCAGAGCAGAGGACGAAAGACATAAGCTGGGGGAACAAGACCCCACCATTGTGGTTTCCTAGCCCTTGTCAAAATCTGCATAAAAGTCAGCAAGACTTACTAGAACATAAAGGACAAGACAGACTGTTTGGAAGACAAGAGATGCAGTGAAGCAGAGGTGGTTTTCAGCACCCCAACTGTGTCTCTTTGGTTCAGGACATTATGGTCCACCATGGCTAATTTATGCCAGTCTCTGCTTCTCTCTGCCTGAGGGATTTGGAGGTGGCAGAGCCTGTGGCAAGCAGGAAGTACTGGAAAATTAGTCCTCTGCCTCCAGGAGCATGTAACGAATGGTCGAAGGCAGTTGGGGTAGCAATACCCCAGCTCCCTTGTCCCTTCTGCTTATACTCTTGACACAAGTATTCTATATTGGCTCTGTGCTTCTGGGTTAGGATTATGCTCTAACTATCTCCTTATCTAAGTAGAGTTTTTTGCTTGCTAACACACTGCATATTGACTACTTTTTCTCTCCCATCTCACTTCCTCCCTCATATGAATGCATATTGGAATCACCTCCTAAGTAAACAATCTAATCTCAAATACTCAATGTATCAATAAAATTTATCTTTTAGGAAACCCAAACCATTGTATGCAGGTCAGGAGGCAACAGTTAGAACTGGACATGGAACAACAGACTGTTTCCAAATAGGAAAAGGAGTATGTCAAGGCTGTATATTGTCACCCTGCTTATTTAACTTCTATGCAGAGTACATCATGAGAAACGCTGGGCTGGAAGAAGCACAAGCTCGAATCAAGATTGCTGGGAGAAATATCAGTAACCTCAGATATGCAGATGACACCACCCTTATGGCAGAAATTGAAGAAGAACTAAAGAGCCTCTTGATGAAAGTGAAAGAGGAGAGTGAAAAAGTTGGCTTAAAGCTCAACATTCAGAAAACTAAGATCTTGGCATTGGTCCCATCACATCATGGCAAATAGATGGGGAAACAGTGGCAACAGTGGCTGCCTTTATTTTGGGGGGCTCCAAAATCACTGCAGATGGTGATTGCAGCCATGAAATTGAAAGACACTTACTCCTTGGAAGAAAAGTTATGACCAACCTAGACAGTGTACTAAACAGCAGAGACATTACTTTGTCAACAGTTACGTCTAGTCAAGGCTGGTGGTGGTTTTTCCAGTGGTCATGTATGGATGTGAGAGTTGGACTACAAAGAAAACTGAGCACAGAAGAATTGATGCTTTTGAACTGTGGTGTTGGAGAAGACTCTTGAGAGTCCTTTGGACTGCAAGGAGATCCAACCAGTACATCCTAAAGGAGATCAGTCCTGGGTGTTCATTGGAAGGACTGATGTTGAGCCTGAAACTCCAATACTCTGGCCACCTGATGCAAAGAGCTGACTCATTTGAAAAGACCCTCATGCTAGGAAAGATTGAAGGCAGGAGGAGAAGGGGACAACAGAGGACGAGATGGTTAGATGTCATCACTGACTCAACAGACATGAGTTTGGGTAAACTCTGGGAGTTGGTGATGAACAGAAAGGCCTGGTATGCTGCAGTTCATGGGGTCGCAAAGAGTCAGACATGACTGAGCAACTGAACTGAACTGAAACCATTGACTGAGTACTAGATGAGGACATGGTATTTACCTGCTCTAAGGTTATGTCTATATGGTGACAGAAGGGTGCACACAGATATGCAACGTCAAATGCATCATTGGCACATGGCACATGTTGAACTTCCAAAATCAGAAGAGGGCTCTCTTGGTGGCCCTATGCAAAATTTAATTTCTTCACATTTTGTTTTGAGATTGATTGGCTTGATTTCTCACTTATGGTCCAGTCACTAAGTCAGGTTTGACTCTTTGAGACCCCATGTCCTGCAGCACACCAGGCTTCCCTGTCTTCCAGTAACTCCCTGAATTTGCCCAAACTCACGTCCATTGAGTTGATGATGCCATCCAACCATTTCATCCTCTGTCACCCCTTCACCTCCTGAGTTCAATCTTTCTCAGCATCAGGGTCTTTTCCAGTGAGTCAGTTCTTCCTATCAGGTGGCCAAAGTATTGGAGCTTCAGCATCAGTCTTTCCAATTAATGTTTAGGGTTGATTTCCTTTAGGATTGACTGCTTTGATCTCCTTGTGTCCAAGGGTCTCTTAATAATTTTCTCCAGCACCACAATTCAAAAGCATCAGTTCTGCAGCACCCAGCCTTCTTTTTGGTCCAACTCTCCCATCCATACATGACTACTGGGAAAACCATAGCTTTGACTATACAGACTTTTGTCAGCAAAGTGATGTCTCTGGTTTTTACTATGCTGTCTAGGTTTGCCATAACTTTCTTTCCAAGGAGTGAACATCTTAATTTTGTGGCAGCAGTCACCATCCACATCAGCTCTAGATGGCAAAGACTTTGTGTAGACTTGTGCATTCTCATTTGCATTGGTTTATGTGTCAACACATTTTAAACACTCTCATTTCAGTGTATGCACTGGTATATAGTTCTTGCTGATGTCTCAGAACTGATTGAAGCCCCTGTGTGGGGGTGATACCTGACAGTGACGTTGACTCTGGGTTAAATCTTTATCTTGAGCCTTTTCTTTTTCTTAGAGAATTGCTTAGATTTAACATCAAAAATTATGTCTCTGAGATTTGAAATAAAATTTGGGGTGATATGTATTAATTCCATTGCCTTTATTAGCTAAAAAGAAAACCCAGTTACACTCTTTGCAATACACAGGGGTTAAAAATATTTAATTATCTCCTGAGTAACTTTGCGGCAACAGTAAGAACTCAGTAGAACACCATTCCTCCACTTACTTGCCCGGTTTTAGCTGTCTCACAGCTGACGGCCATGCCTGGAGTTCTTAAAACAGCCATAATATTTGCTAATTAGTTTACAGTTTAAGAAATACACACTTGTCATAGATGTAGCCTGGACCTTAGCCAAGAAGGCTGAGATGTAGGGAAATTAGTTCAAGCCTCTAATTCCATATCCATGGGAATTCCCCTCTCTAGATTTGGGGAGTGCCCCTCTCTCGATTTCTGAGAACTCCCAGGGGCCTACATTCTCAATCATGTCCCTCTCTAGTGTTCTGCTTTTGCTCAAGTTGTGTTCTCATGGGTTTCTTCCTCCCATGGCTGGTCTCTTCCCTGCACTATGCACCCAAGTATGTAATTCATCTCCTTTCCCTGATTTCCTGCAAAAACACACAAAGCATTTAAGTATGTGTTGGACTTAGATGTTCCAGAATTAGGAATAGGTTATAGCAAAGCAAACAAGTACTATAAAGACGAAGATGAGACCTACCTGCTCTTTTGGGAACTCTGCACTGAAAGTTTTCACTTGCTTCTTTTCTTCTGCAGTCCTGGTTTCTTGTAACCTGTCACCACACCTGTACCTCTGCCAGCTTCTTTCTCTGTTCTCCACTCTTTTGTCTTTCACTCTTAGGACAGGCAACATCATCATGTCCCCCTCCACCGTGCCCTTCCCTGCAGGAGGATGACATAGCCTATCCTGTTGAACCCAGGAGTGGCTGTGTCACAAGGTTTGTCCAAAGACATGTGACTGCAGGTGATGCAGATTACACCATGCAAAAGATTTCCAAGTCACAGCACGTTTCATCACCTCTTTTTCCTCACCATGATGGCATTCCAGAAAGCAACTGCAGAAGCCTGGGCCCAGGGGCCAGACAAGGGAGATTGGATGGGCCAAGCGTACTTACCGATTCAAGGAAAAGAGCTGTTTTCTCTGGATTCATCTTACATGATCAGGCCATCTATGACTAAGCATAATTTTTTTTCTTTCTTTTCTAATTCCTTTATCTTCTTATTGAGAATCTCCTGTGATGTGTTGAGTCAACTGAAGGTAGCAAGAAACTCTGATGCTATCAATATCAGGGGAGAGCTCTCTAATTGTAATGACTGTGACAGGCTTTCCAGAGATAGCTTTTATCAGATTAAGGAAGTCCTCTTTCATTCCTATCTTTATAAAGGTTTCTAACATAAACAGATATTGCATTTCATCAAATTTCCTGCACATACTTGAAATAATCATATGAACTCTCTCCTATAACTTTTCATTTTTTCTTTGAGATTTTTAATATTTTTCACATGTTAAATCACTGGTTTTGCAACTATATTCTGAATTAAATCACTGGTTTTGCAACTATATTCTGAATTAAATCATTGGTTTTGCAACTATATTCTGAATTAAATCACTGGTTTTGCAACTATATTCTGAATTAAATCACTGGTTTTACAACTATATTCTGAATTTAAAATTTACATTCTCTTTTTTGAAAAATAATAATAATGACAGTTGATTTTTGAGTGTTAAAGCAACCATGCATTACTAAAGTTAAAAAATTTTTTTTCATGTGTCACTGGATTTGAACTACTTTATTTTATTTAGGAATTTTACATTTACGTTCATAAAGAGTCTGGCTTATGTTTGATTTTTCTTGTAACGTTGTTCTCTGATTTCTATCACAGGTTTACTGGCCTCATAAACTGAGGTGGAATTCTTTGGAACTGGGTTTGGAATTTTCTTTATGTAGGTCTTCCTTTGGTTCAATTTGGGTGAATTTCGTTCTTCTAAGAATTTTTCTTTTTTTAAGTTTTAAATTATTACCAGCACCAGTTCAATCCCTGATTGGGGAATTAAGATTTTTTAAAAAATTGTGGACACATATATAGGAAGATGGGTTTCCCTGGTGGCTCAGACAGTTAAGAATCTGCCTGCAATGAAGGAGACCTGGGGTACTCCAGTATTCTTGCCTGGAGAATCCCATGGACAGAGGAGCCTGGCAGGCTACAGTCCATGGGGTTGCAGAGTCGGACATGACTGAGTGACTAACATTTTCACTTTCATACAGAAAGATGGTGTTTCCCAGGTTGCACTAGTGGTACAAAACCCACTTGCCAATGCAGGAGACATAAAAGATGCAGGTCCCTGCATCAGGAAGATGCCCTGGAGAAGGAAATGACATTCTGGAGTGGACGGACAAAATCCCATGGACAGAAGAGCCTGGCAGGCTATACAATCCATGGGATCACAAGGAGCTGGACATGACTGAAGCAACTTAACATGCATGCATACATATAGAAAGAGAGCAATTTCATTAGAGCTTGCAAAGAACCACTATTTTGCTTTGTTGATTCTATTACAGATTTTGGCATTTATTTCATTAATTCCTATTGTTAGCTATTTCCTCCTGTTCATGTTCACTAGTGTCACCATATTCCTATGCTAAATTTATTCCATCGTATGCTGATACAAGTCAAATATTTCTTTGAGTGTTTGGAAAACAAAACAAAAAAAGCAATGACACCCCTCCATCCCTCACTCTCTCTCTCAAACACATTTTGTTGATGTGTTGGCAGATTCAGGAGGTTTATGAACCATGGTTCTTACACTGGTAAAATGTGAGCTTTAAGATACACTATTGTTTTTCCCAAAGAGATAAGTTACAGTGCTGAGTCAGCCACACTCACTCATATTGTTTCCCGTTGACACCAAAAGCTCAGACTTCTGCTCCAACTCGCCCAACCTTGGGAGCCAGCCTGTGGTCTTGGAACCAGATTGCTCTCATTCCTTATGGAAACCAGAGGCACGACCTTGGCAGATGAGCCTGCTGTGTCAAACACTTAGGCTGGACACCTCAGATATTGCCAGGTATTGAGCATTTTGCCCCAGATGCTGCCAGCGAAATGTTCCTGGAAAAGGAACATTTTTCAAGGTCAGTCTGTGTCTTTAAGGGCTCGAGGTTCAGATTTCAGCCACAAGGCTCCCTTGACCAAACTTGAAAGTTTGCTTTTTGCTCTGCATTGGAACAAATGTTCACTTTGCTATAAAACATCAATTCTCTTATAGGTCTAAGAGATTTCCATTCTCTTCTGCTCATCTATCTCTGTGATGTTAAGAGCCCCTGTGGCCGGAAGAGAGGTCTTCTGCCGGATCTGGAAGCTTGGCCCAAGGAGCTGGTGTTCTTGTGCAGTGAGGTCATCTTCCAGAAGTACCAGACTGATGTGTTTTTCATCTCTCTCACCAAGACACCACGTGTACTGGCAGCCATTCCTTCATCAAAGCATACAGGAGAGGGGAGGGCAAGTGCCTCCTATAGAAATACAGAACAAGGGGTGTCTCCATCAAAGGAGGAGGAAGGGAGAAGTCACCCCTTCTGGCCACAAAGAACCATGGGAGGAAGGAGGGGGTTGGAAGCAGGAAGTCACTAGAGAAAGAAGTGTGTTCTGACTTTCCCAGCTAAAGTGGGAACCCCCCCAGCTAAGACTCCAGAGGCTTCCTCAGCTGCTGAGGAGGGGGCAGGAACACTGTCCATTGTTTCCTGGTGCCCCTAAAAGATCAGAGATGGATGGAGTTGGCTGGGAGGTTTACCTGGGGATAAACATATTGCTGTGTTATAGTGAGGGAGTGCTAGAGCTGCGGGCTGGAGGGCAGGCCATCCTGACCAAGAGCTGGCTAGGCACGACTTCCTGGTGCTCCAGGGGTTAGGACTCATGCTCCCAATGCAGGGGGCCTAGGGTTTAATCCCTGGTCTGGGAACCAGATCCTGTGTGCTGCAATTAGGATCTGGCACAGCCAAATAAATAAAGCGCTCACTAGGCATCACAGCTAGATCTCCTGGACATGCAGTCCTGGAGAGGGATGAGATGGAATCAAGGCAGCAGGACTACTGAGCCCAGATAGAACCCAGGAGGACACAATTCAGCCTCAGGTGCCAGCTGGGCTCCTGACAATCAGGTGGACAGGGGCATCCTCATAGAGATCAGCAGAGCTGGAATGGACCGTGGCAGCATCACGGTCACATAAACGAGCTCTCTCATATAGCTAGATGCCATCCTGGAGATTAAGCAAGGTGAAGGAAGTGAAAGTTGCTCAGTTGTGTCCGACTCTGTGATCCCATGGATTGTAGCCTTCCAAGCTCCTCTGTCCATGGGATTTTCCAGGCAAGAATACTGGAGTGGATTGCCATTTCCTTCTCCAGGGGATCTTCCTGACCCAGGGATTGAGCCAGGGTCTCTTACAATGGAGGCAGATTCTTTACCTTCGGAGCCACCAGAGAAGCCAAGCAAGGTGAATAGGGATTAAAAAGAATTTTAAAATACAAAACATTTATGGGGCTTTCCTGGCAGTCCAGTGGTTAAGACTCTGCACTGCCACTGCAGGGGAAATGGGTTTGATCCCTTCTCCGGGAACAAAGATCCCTCATGCCAAACAGCGCAGCCAAAAACTGAGGGAAAAAATACAAAGCATTTATCCAAAAGAGACTGAACTCTCTAAAGAGGCTGTTCTCCATTATTAGATCAGATGAATTTCCTTACATCAATTGTGGAAAATAAATATGTTTTCTTTGCAATTCTGAGTGTCACTGCTAAATTTGCAACCCTGATACAAGCTGATGCACAAAGATGACACTTTCAGCTGCAGGAAGGCACGACACAGAGCGAGGATGGTCTGAGCCGAGTTGTTCATGTCTCCTTCTGCTTGGGAATTGAGAGGGACGAGAATAGGGGGATGAGGCTGTATCTGTGGAGAGCTGTTTCTCTTCGGTGGGAAAAATAATTGGCCTAGAGGTAGCTTTCATCTAGTTCTGCCCCAAGCTGATAGGCAGAAGGCATATCTTCAAGAACACCCCAGCTCCTTTCTTGGGACCTGTCCCCTTCCACAGGGTTTGGGATCCAGAAGGAGGTGGTCCAAGCTTCAGCTCTGATTCTGATTGGGTGCACAAGTCCACAGACTTCCCTGAGCTCCTGTCTAGTAAATTGCGATTGAGACATGCGTACCCCTGATCCTCTGGCGGCAGGAAGAGCTGGGGTGGGGGCAGAAAAGTACTTTTTATAAACTGAGAACCCCCAGTCCTGTGCCCATTCCAACCTCCCAGATGCCTGCCTGCTCCTGCAGGTCCTGCAGATGGAATTTTCCTCCAGGCACTGTTCTGGCTTTCGGCTGAGCAGAGGTTTGTTCATTTGTATCAAGGCCTGTGCTGGGTCCTGGAGCTCTTGAGGCCAATTAAATACAATGTCTCAGGACTTCCCTGGCTGTCCAGTGGTTAAGACCGCTTTCACTGCAGGGGACATGAGTTCCATCCCTGGTTGGGGAAATAAGATCCCACTTGATGTGGGGGCACAGATAAAACAAAACAAAGAAACAACACTAGATGCGGACGTCTCCCCTCCAGGAACTTCCCAGAGACTCTCAGGCATGGTTCTGCCGTCTCCGGCCAGGCTGTTTTCCCTTAGTTTATTTATTTAAGGCTGTGCTGGGTCTTTGCTGCTGCACTTGGGCTTTCTCTAGTTGCAGTGAGTGAGAGCTGCTCTTTGCAGTGCTTGAGCTTCTCATTGTGGTGGCGTCTCTTGTTGCAGAGCACGGGCTCTAGGGCGCGCAGGCTTCAGTACTTGCAGCACGTGGGCTCGGTAGTTGTGATACGAGGGCTTAGCTGCTCCATGGGATCTTCCTGACCCAGGGATAGTACCCATGTCCCCTACATTGGCAGGTGTATTCTTTGCCTCTGACCCACCAGGGAAGGAGATGGAGTATGTGCTGACTTCCAAGAGTGCTGCTTCTTCAGTTGGGCAACTTTTGTGCCCAGTGTGACCTTCATCAGTGAACATGGTGGCCCTGGTTGGTACAGTGACAAGCCGATGGTGAAAGGACACCTAGATATGGTCTGGTCCACCCACTCCTATCTTGGAGAAGGGAGCACTGAGTTCCAGAGTGGGACAAGGGGGTGACTCCATTCATATGATGTCTCTTCAGCAGAGCACACCACCACTCCCAGAAGGAGAGCCCTCCCTCCCACCAGCCTGGCCCATCTATCTCAGGCGAGAAGCCAGCTGGAAGGAGATCCCCTCTCAGGACTCCAGGCTTGAATTGAATCATGGCTGTTGACAAGACGCAGGCCGGAATAGAGGATTTGGGGGAATGGAATCTTTGCAGATGATTATTTTCCTTCCCATGTGTACATAGTAGTGGACACGTCTTATCTGCCCCTGGGAGCTCATTGACTTGTTCTACAAAACTTTTGATCACCTACTGTTTGCCTGGGACTCCAAAGTGAATAAGGCAGGGTCTCTGCCACCCGGGAGGTCTCCGGGCAGTGGAGGAGGCAGACACATGTAGAGACAGGAATGGCACGGACTTGCAAGGAGACATAGGGAGCGTCATGGAGGTGATGAGCCTTTAGCTGACCCATCTCGGGTGCCAGAGGGAATCAGAGTCACTCACAAATCAATCTTGTTTTATTTGTTTCTGGAGTGCTTCCGAGAACTGAGTCTCTTACAGCGTTAAGGCTTCTCCTCTTGGTTTCCAAGGCCAGGGCCACTGACCCCAGGGCTCTCCAATATGGGTCACCATGTTGCTGCTGATGGCTGGCCTGACCAGGTGCAGGTGGGCTTAAGGGTACCTCATGTTTCCTACAGGGGCTGATCCTTCCAGAACTAACCATAGGTGATAGGGAAATTTTGCAAGAACCACAGTTCCCCATCTCTAATGGGTTCTTCGCTTGAAGGCAACAGGCTTGTCCCTGGAGAGTGGTGGTGAGAACTAACAAAGATGTCTACTGACCACTGGTGGGGAGTGTTTAGAAAGGAATGAGCCTCCCACCCAAACCCTTCATATCCATAGGATATAGCAGGTAGTTACCTTAATAGGACAACAATCGGCCTTTTGAGGTAGTTCATCAGACATGATGAATGTGTCTTCTGGGCAGAGAAACATGGATTTTCCCATCTGTTCTTCTCCCCTTCTCTGTGCCTCTCCCTCCTCCTCCCTTACCCTCTCCTCCCATCCACTTCCCCCATCTCTTCCTCTCTTCCTTCCCCTCCCTCCTCCCTCTTTCTCTCCTTTCTTCTCTGAGCCTCGGAGGAAAGCACACTTGTATCTCAGAATCAAGTTCACTAAAGTGGTGGTCTAATTGGGCCTTGGGAGATTGGTCAAAGGGTGCTTTGTGTTTCAGGTAGATCCTCACGAATGGAATTCTTTATTAGCCTTCCAATTTCCTTCGTTAATATGCATTTCTGTTCCCTCTCTGCACACCTGCTCCTGACTCCCAGGCTGCGAAGCCCTGCATTTGTCTCTGGAACTTAAATGCCGACAGGGATGTACAGTGAGGATCTTGGAGGGTGTGGAAAGCTAGGCAAGCACGTTGCTGCTGCTGCTGCTGCTGCTGCTGCTGCTGCTGCTGCTAAGTCGCCTCAGTCGTGTCTGACTCTGTGCGACCCCATAGACGGCAGCCCACCAGGCTCCGCCATCCCTGGGATTCTCCAGGCAAGAACACTGGAGTGGGTTGCCATTTCCTTTTCCAATGCATGAAAGTGAAAACTGAAAGTGAAGTCACTGAGTTGTGTCCAACTCTCAGCGATCCCATGGACTGCAGCCCACCAGGCTCCTCCATCCGTGGGATTTTCCAGGCAAGAGTACTGGAGTGGGGTGCCTTTGCCTTCTCCGAGGCAAGCACATTAGTCAGAGGAAATGGTCAGCCTGGAAAAGCTCATCCTCAGTCCTCAGAGTGGCGTCTGCTGGATGGCCTCTCAGAGGATAAGAGCTGCTCTCCCCCAGGTCAGGCTCTGACTAAGCTCTGACTGTTTATTTATTTTTTTAAATTTATGATTGGCTGTGCTGGGTTTTCGTTGCTGCACAGGCTTCCTCTACTTGTGGCGAGCAGGGGCTACTCTCTAGCTGTGGTGCGCAGGTTTCTCATTGCGGCGACTTCTCTTGCTGTGGAGCACAGGCTCTAGGACTTGAAGACTTCAGTAGTTGTGGCTCCTGGGCCCTAGAGCACAGGCTCGGTAGTAGTGGCACACAGACTTAGTTGCCCTGCAGCATGTGGGATCGAGCAGGATGAGGGATGAAATCTGAGTCTCCTGCGTTGGCAGGTGGATTCTTTACCACTGAGTCACCAAGGAAGCTCCGAAGCTACTGTTTATTATCCACCAACTCTGCACCAGATTCTTGCTTCTTGCCTCACCGGAACCGCCTTCTCTACTCCCACCCCACAACAGGTAGAAGAAAACGAGCATCCCAGTCCCCACCGACAGATGAGAAGGATAAGGCTGAACGAGGTCAAAGAACGTGCCAA
>SJYX01000418.1:555717-574949 GCA_006410675.1 Oreotragus oreotragus | reverse complement strand
GAAGCAAGACAGAGTAAGACAGTCATGGCTCTAGAACTTCTTCCCCCATGGGCTCCAGGGGCTCAAGAGAGAGCAGGGTAAGGCCTGCTCCCAGCACCCAAAGCGGGGTTCCCTGGGAAGAACTGAATCTGTGACAAGGAATAGTCAATGGAACTGATGACTCTGCCCCCAGGCTGGACGGTTGTTTAGGGACAGACTTGTCCTTCTAGGGGACACCAGCCACTCTGGGTGCTCTGGACTGAACTGTGTCTCCTCAAGAGATGCTGAAGTACTCACTGTTTACAACAGCCAGGACATGGAAGCAACTTAGATGTCCATCAGCAGAGGAATGGATAAGAAAGCTGTGGTACACATATACAATGGAATATCACTCAGCTATGAAAAAGAATGCATTTGAATCAATTCTAATGAGATGGATGAAACTGGAGCCTATTATACAGAGTGAAGTAAGTCAGAAAGAAAAACACCAATACAGTATATTAATGCATGTATATGGAATTTAGAAAGATGGTGTAACAATGACTCTATATGCGAGACAGCAAAAGAGACACAGATGTAAAGAACAGACTTTTGGACTCTGTGGGAGGTGAGGGTGGGATGATTTGAGAGAATAGCCTGAAACATGTACATTATCATATGTGAAACAGATCACCAGTCCAGCTTCAATGTATTAGACAGGGTGCTCAGGGCTGGTGCACCTGGGATGACCCTGAGGGATGGGATGGGGAGGGAAGTGGGAGGAGGGTTCAGGATGGGGAACACATGTACATCCATGGCTGATTCATGTCAATGTATAGGAAAAAACCACTACAATACTGTAAAGTAATAAGTCTCCAATTAAAATAAATAAATTAATTTTTAAAAAATATTCTAAAAAAGAAGATGCTGAAGTATGAACCCCAGGAATGGTGAATGTGACTTTATTTGGAAATAAGGTCTTTGCAGACCTTCCAGTAAAGATGAGGTTGTCAGGGTGGACCCTGATCCAGTATGGCTGTATTCATAAGAAAAGAAGAAATTTCGACAGAGAGACCAACTCTCACAGCAGGGTATATGTTGTGTGCACTTGAGAGCAGAGATGGGGTGATGCTTGTACAAGCCAAGGAGCCCCAATGATTGTCAACAAACCAGAAGAAGCTGGAAGAGAGATGTGGGACAGATTCTCCATCACAGCCCTCAAAAGAAACCCATCCTGGACTTCCCTGGCGGGACAGTGGTTGAGAGTCTGACTGCCAATGCAGGGAACAGGGGTTCGATCCCTGCTCGAAGAAGGTTCCACATGCCTCGGGGCAACTAAGCACGTGTGCCACAACCATCGAAGCCCATGCACCCAAGAGCTGCTGTTCCGCAACAAGTGAAGCTACCACAGTGAGAAGACCACGCACTGCAGCTAAAGAGTAGCTCCCACTCAACGAAACTAGAGAAAAGCCTGTGCAGCGATGAAGACCCAGCACAGTAAAAGTAAAATAAAAATTTTAAAAAGGAATCAATCCTGACAAGACCTTGATTTTGGATTTTTAAACTCCAGAACTATGACAACACAGTACATCTCTGTTGTTTAAGCCACACAGTCTGTGGTGTTTTGTTGAGACAGCCCTAAGACACGGATACACCAGAGCTCCTGGGGTGTGCATCCTGCTTTCAGGCCTGGGCTGAGAAACTCCAGGGAGCCCTGGTGTCACTGCCTGACTCAAAGGGACCCGGCATTGCTGTCTGGTGCCAGGAGAGGCTAACGAGTGCATGGCCTCATCCAGGACTGGCCCCCTGCTCTGTTAAGTAAGGCTGGCAGCTCATCTTCCAAGGAATGGGATCCTTGGAAGACCCAGGTGGAAATCTTGTTGCACTCTCAAGGCAGCTGCCGGGGAGGATGGTGTTTGTGTCCTGTGATGTTCCAGGGACAATTAGCATCAGAAGATTAAATTCATAATGGCCCATTCATTTTCTCCACTCGTCATTGGTGTCTGGCGGAGAATTGGAATTCTTAATCCCCCATGCTCTAAGTGAATGCATATTGAACTGTTTTGACAACTTGGAAACTTCATTGCAGATTCTTGATGACTTCTCATGTCAAGATCAATTTGCAGCCTTGTTTTTTTCAACTGATTAGGTCCCGTCCGATTTTCTTGAGCAAGGGTTGCAGAGCACTGGGTTTCTTCAAGCTCTATCCGAAGGGGTGTGGGGTGGGGATGGTCCTGGGGAGGCTGGGTTTTAGCTCTAATATCCAGAACCACTGAACTCACCAAGACTCCTTTTATGTTTGCTCAAGGAACACACAGTGAACTCAATTATACTAAAAAAAAAAAAAAATGACACAAGGCAGGTTTGATCGAGAGATTCTGGGAGAAGTCAGTGAGAATGTACACAGAGCTTCTAGCTTGTGCTACCCAGTGGCTAGGGGATGGAGAATAAAGAATGAGAGGGTGGATGCGGCTTCTGTGCACACACCAGTGGAACCATTTAACTGTCTATAGGACCTTGGGCCACTGCCTCACACTTTCCCAAGTTTCCTCATCACTAACATGAGAATCCTAGTCAAAGAAACTTTATAGGGTTGTTTTGAAGATTAAATGAAATATTACATGTCCAAAGAATGCTAATTTTGCAGCCAAATTCCTCAGAAAAAAGACAATTTCTCTTCCTTCATCTGCCTCTTTCTCCATCTCCTTCTTCCCTGTTCTTCGTCCTGAGTCTGTAGCACTATCCAGGAGAAAGACAGGGAGAGACACGTGCATCATTTTGTTTTCTGGTAGCTATGTTTAAAAGGCACAAAACCAAATATCATATATTAATGCATATATGTGGGGTCTAGGAAAATGGTACAGGTAAGACTACCTGCAGTGCAGAAATAGAGACACAGATGTAGAGAATGGGCATGTGGACACAGGAAGCTAGTGGAGGGTGGGATGGACTGGGATATTAGGACTGACATATGCACACTACCACGTGTAAAATAGATGGCTAGTGGGAAGCTGCTGTGTAGCTCAGGGAGCTCAGCTCTGTGCTCTGTGATGACCTAGAGGGGCGAGATGGGGGTGGGAGGGAGGTTTAAGAGGGAGGGGATACATGTATTCATATGGCTGGTTCACTACATCAGCACAGCACTGTAAAGCAACTATACTTTAAAAAAAAAAAAGAAATGATGTGGTGACTATAGTTAATGATACTATATTGTGTATTTGAAAGCTGTTTCAGAGACTAGATGTCAACAATTCTTATCACAAGAAAAAATTATGACTATATATGGCTATGGATGCTAACTTGACTTACTGTGGTGATCATTTTGTAATACTTGGAAATAGTGAATCATCAAGTAATATACCTAAAATGAACATAATGCCATATGTCAACTATGCCTTAATTAGAAAAAAGAATTTGGGAAAATATGGTATAAAGAAATAGGTCAAATTAATTTTAATAACATATTTTATATAAAGCAATATAGTGTNTCAAAAAAGAAAAACCAATACTGCATACTAATGCATATACGTGGAACCTAGAAAAGTGATACAGATGAACCTATTTGCAGGGTATGAATAGGAACATAGACGCAGAGAACAGACATGTGAACACGGGGTCAGGGAGAGGGACAAACTGGGAGGTTAGGATTGACATATACACCCTACGCTGCTGCTGCTGCTGCTAAGTCACTTCAGTTGTGTCCGACTCTGTGCAACCACATGGACACCAGCCCACCAAGCTCCTCTGTCCATGGGATTCTCTAGGCAAGAACACTGGACTGGGTTGCCATTTCCTTCTCCAATACGTTATGCTACCATGAAACTAGGTAGCTGGTGGGAAGCTGTTGTATAAACACAGGCTCAGCTCTGTGCTCTGTGATGACCTAGAGGGGCGAGATGGGGGTGGGAGGGAGGTTTAAGAGGGAGGGGATACATGTATTCATATGGCTGGTTCACTACATCAGCACAGCACTGTAAAGCAACTATACTTAAAAAAAAAAAAAAAGAAATGATGTGGTGACTATAGTTAATGATACTATATTGTGTATTTGAAAGCTGTTTCAGAGACTAGATGTCAACAATTCTTATCACAAGAAAAAATTATGACTATATATGGCTATGGATGCTAACTTGACTTACTGTGGTGATCATTTTGTAATACTTGGAAATAGTGAATCATCAAGTAATATATCTAAAATGAACATAATGCCATATGTCAACTATGCCTTAATTAGAAAAAAGAATTTGGGAAAATATGGTATAAAGAAATAGGTCAAATTAATTTTAATAACATATTTTATATAAAGCAATATAGTGTAGATTATGTAATCAATGTAAATATTTTAAATTTATTTATTTTTGATTATGCTGAGTCTTCATTCCTTGTTTTAAATGTGTATTTTTATTTATTTGGTTGCAAGACACAGCCTGTAGGATCTAGATCCCTGACTAGGGATCGAACCTGGGTGCCCTGCATTGGTAGCGAAAACTCAGCCACTGGACCAGCAGAGAAGTCCCCTGCATCTTCATTCCTGCTGAGGCTTTTCTCTAGTTGTGGTGAGCAGGGGCTACTCTTTAGTTTTCGATGCTCAAATTTCTTCTAGTGGTGTCTTCTCTTGTTGCGGAGCACAGGCTCTAGTATACTTGGGCGTCAGTAGTTGAGGCTCCTGGGCTCCGGAGCACAGACTCAACAGTGGTGGCACATGGGTTTAGTTGCGATGAGTAATGTGGGATATTCTCAGACCAGGGGTCGAACCTGTGTCTCCTGCATTAGCAGGCAGATTCTTCATCATTGAGCCACCAGAAAAGCCCCCGAAGTAAATATTATTAACAAGACACTTTACATTGTATTTCTCCTTCTGTGTCTTCACAAGCCAGTGTGCACATTACACCAACAGTGTATCTCACTTCGGAACTGGCCACATATCACGTGTTCCATGAGCCACTAGAGGCTAGTGCTGGGATGCTGGGTTGCACAGCCCTAGATGTGCTGGAGCTTGTGATTCTCCTAGAACCTGCCCACTTGTCAGCATTAACAATCTTCTAGGTTTCTTGTGCTGGGATGACAAGGATGCATCGTGACTCTCAGGTGTAAAGGCAGCTGATAAGTCAGGAGCTACTTTTTGAAACAGCAGCCAAGGCAGGAGGTACCATTTCCCACTGCAGACCTTGTGCCCACGGCTGCTATTACCTGCCCAATGAGACAGCTTAGCCCTTGACTGATGGGTCTGGGGATCAAGAGATGAATAAGAAAGACACCACCCTGACTCTTAATGAATTCATAGTGTAGTGGTGGCCTGTGTGCAAAATAATTACTGCTCACCATCATAAGAGCTGTGATGAAAGTTTCTTAAAGTTGTTGATAATTTCTCTATGGTGACCTAATGTGGTGGTTTAGCCGCTAAGTCATGTCCAACTCTTTGCCACCCCAAAGACTGTAGCCTGCCCGGCTCCTCGGTCCCTGGGATTTCCAGTTAAGAGTACTGGTGTGGGTTGCCATTTCCTTCCCCAGAGGATCTTCCCAACCCAGGGATCAAACTCACATCTCCTGCAGTGGAAGTGGATTCTTTACTGCTGAGCCACAAGGAAAGCCCCAAATGGGAAGGAAATCCAAAATAGAGGGGATATATGTGTATGTATGGCTGATTCATTCACTGTACAGAAGAAACTAACACAACATTATAAAACAACTATACTCCAATAAAAACTAATTTAAAAATTAAAATTTTAAAAAATTCAGAAAAAAAGTTGATGAAACTTGAAGAAAGAGTGATATATGTAAGATAACATTAAAAATATAAATTCTATAGATAGTAATGGATATTAGGATTCTCTTGGTTGCTAGAAATAGAAACCTTAAGCCAGCTTAAGCCAAAGGATGAGGACTAAGGGTGTTTATACTAAGAATTTATGGGAGTCATGCAAATGGAGGAAGTCTTATATCCAGGTGAGGATGCAGACAGACTGGGGTGACATCAGAGACTCTGGCAGATCTGTCCTGTGCTTCTGCTTTGCACACGTTTTGATAGTGTTCCACCACTGCCATCCATCTTGCTTTTTCCAATTCACAGGAAAGAATTCGGTCATCGGTGATGGCTCCAGGATGTGCCATCCAGACTCAGAGAGTGGACAGGCCAATGTTTCAATATCTTCATTCAATATTTTTAGAAAATCTATTTTATTTTTGGCTGTGCAGGGTCTTTGTGGCTGCACAGGCTTTTTCTCTAGTTGCCGAGAGGGGAGCTATGGGGAGCTATCTCTAGTTGTCGTGTACAGGTTCGGAGCACGGGTTCTAAGGCTCTTGGGCTTCAGTAGTTGCAGCACGTGGGCTCAGCAGTTGCTGCTCACAGGCTCTAGAGCATAGGCTCAGTAGCTGTGGCAACATGGGCTTAGTTGTTCCCAGCCTGTGGGATCTTCCTGGACCAGGGACTGAAGCTGTGTCTCCTGCACTGGCAGGCAGATTCTTCACCAATGAGCCATCAGAGAAGGCCTTAATTTGGTATCTTAATTTGAAATTTGTAAGAAAAGACTTTAATTCAGCTTGAATCCGATAGAGTTAGAAAGCCAGGACAACACTGTATAAACATGGCTTCTTCTTTTCCATATAGCTGCTGCTGCTGCTGGAAGAGCACAAAATTCCTCTCCAGGAAAACGAGGTGAGTGAATCAAGCAAGAGTGTTTACTACCTTCTTCCCCTTGACTGCCCAACATACACACATACATGCATGTGTGAACACACGTGCACACAATCTTTTCCCCCCACACACCCAAAGAGGCCTCTGCCTCCTGTGGTCCTCCAAATTCTTTTTCCCCTATGGGAGACAAGGAAGTCTGTCTGGCAATGAGTTCAAACATGCTGTTGGACCTCTCTTCTCCAAGTTCAGTCTTTGGGTATTACCCCTTCATCCACACATTTTCTTTTGAAGGCATGAAGGGGGCAGTGGGAAATGCCAGGATACCCAGACTCCCCTGGCCTCTCCCAGATGCTACTTCTTCTAAGGGTCACTCTGTGCTCAGTTGATGTCATGTTTGACTCTTTTTGACCCCATGGACTGTAGCCTGCCAGACTCCTCTCTCCATGGGATTATCCAGGCAAGAATACTGGAGTGGGTTGCTGTTTCCTTCACCAAAATCAACCCAACTTCAATCAAAAAATGTTTAAAGAAAAAAAAAGAGTGTGGAATTATTTTTAAATCAATCTTTACAGGAGTGTTTTTGCTGTACAATGCTGTGTTAGTTTCCTCTGTATATTTAAAGTGAATCAGCTACATGTATACATATATCCCTTCTTTTTTGGATTTCCTCCCCATTTAGGTCACCACAGAGCACTGAGTAGAGTTCCCTGTGCGATACAGTAGGCTCTCGTTAGTTATTTATTTTATACATAGTAGTAAGATGCTTGCTTGAGAAAGAGCTGTCTCTTCAGAAGACAGCTCTTTTTAATGTCTCTTTTTAATATGCTGTCTATGACCAACCTAGACAGCATATTAAAAAGCAGAGACATTACTTTGCTGACAAAGGTCCATCTAGTCAAAGCAATGGTTTTTCCAGTAGTCATGAATGGATGTGTGAGTTGGACTATAAAGAAAGCTGAGTGCTGAAGAATGAATGCTTTTGAACTGTGGCATTGGAGAAGACTTTTGAGAGTCCCTTGGATAGCATGAGAAATGCTGGGCTGGAGGAAGCACAAGCTAGAATCAAGATTTCCAGGAAAAATATCAATAACCTCAGATATGCAGGTGACACCACCTTTATGGCAGAAAGTGAAGAGGAACTAAAAAGCCTCTTGATGAAAGTGAAAGAGGAGAGTGAAAAAGTTGGCTTAAAGCTCAACATTCAGAAAACTAAGATCATGGCATCTGGCCCCATCACCTCATGGCAAATAGATGGGGAAACAGTGGAAAAAGTGGCTGACTTTATTTTTCTGGGCTCCAAAATCACTGCAGATTGTGATTGCAGCCATGAAATTAAAAGATGCTTACTTCTTGGAAGGAAAGTTATGACCAACCTAGACAGTGTACTAAACAGCAGAGGCATTACTTTGCCAACAAAGGTCCGTCTAGTCAAGGCTATGGTTTTTCCAGTGGTCATGTATGGATGTGAGAGTTGGATGATAAAAAATGCTGAGCGCAGAAGAATTGATGCTTTTGAACTGTGGTGTTGGAGAAGACTCTTGAGAGTCCTTTGGACTGCAAGGAGATCCAACCAGTCCATCCTAAAGGAGATCAGTCCTGAGTGTTCATTGGAAAGACTGATGTTGAAGATGAAAGTCCAATACTTTGGCCACCTGATGTGAAGAGCTGACTCATTTGAGAAGATCCTGATGCTGGGAAAGATCAAAGGCAGGAGGAGAAGGGGACGACCGAGGATGAGATGGTTGGATGGCATCACCGACTCAGTGAACATGGGTTTGGGTGGACTCCGGAACTTGGTGATGGACAGGGAGGCCTGGTGTGCTGCGGTTCATGGGATTGCAAAGAGTCAGACATGACTGAGTGATTGAACTGGACTGAACAGAATGTATATATGTCAATCCCTGTCTCCCAGTGCATCCCACTCTCCTTCCCACCTTGGTGTCTTTAAGTTTGTTCTCTACATCTGTGTCTCTATATTTCTTTGCAATTAAGGGAATTGAATTCTAAAGGGCACAGGAAAACACTGGCAAACTGAGTCAGGGAGAGGGACTCTAGAGCAGCCTGAGGATGAGAGCACAGGAGGGGACAGAGTGAGGATGATGACATTAAGACAGTGATTAAGGATATGAGGGATATGGAGTATGATAGAAAAACTAGGGCTTAGCAGTGAAGAATCCGTTGGCCAATGCAGGAGACACAGGTTCGATCCCTGGGAGGGGAGGATCCCCTGGAGAAGGTAATGACAGCCTACTCCAGTTTTATTGCCTGGGAAATCACATGGACAGAGGAGCCTGATGGGCTATAGTCCATGGGGTTGCAAAGAGTCAGACATGACTAAGCACACACACACACAGAAGAATAAACTGAACTACAAAATTTCCAAAAGGATCAGTCCTACTCACTCTCCAATGTCAAGGGGGCAGACGTGGAGGGCCTGGGAAGGAGGCAGAAGAATTGAACTCGTGGCTTTTGAGGGGAGGCAGAGCCCAAGCTGACAGTACACACATTCCTGGTGGACTCTGCAGTACGAATGCCTGAAGCTCTGGGTGGATGTAGAGCCCTGGGCCTCGCTGCAGGGGTTTAGCGCAGCCATGGCTGGTGTTCTCCCTGTGGCCCAGTAGATGTGGCACCCTCTTCACTCCCCTGGATGCTGCCATATGGTCAGTGATTATCCATCATGTCTCTGCTGTTGTGAAGTTTCTCCTTTTCATTTTTTATAAGTGTTTGCCTGAGAGGTTAGGGTGAAGGTACATCAGGCTGAATCTGAAGGTGAGTAATCATAAGAAATGTTTCCCCGAGGTGGGATGTCGTGTTCAAAAGAGCAGAGCCTTTCACGGTCTCATGAAACCCACTGAAACATCAGGTGCCGCGGCTGGTAGGAGGGGTGCTGAGTCAGAGATGGAGGAGAAGACTGACCGTAGGATCAAAGCCCGCCCAGGGCAGCAGAGATGGTGGGGGTGCACAGAGAGACTGAATGGTGCATTTGCTCAAGGTTGCAGCTCTGACAGGGACTCCCAGGTTGCCCTACCTGTAAGGAACCTGTCTGACAATGCAGAAGAATAAGAGACCTGAGTTTGATCCCTGGGTCAGGAAGATCCCCTGGAGAAGGGAATGACTCCTCACTCCAATATTTTTGCTTGGAAAATTCCATGGGCCTGGGAGCCTGAGGGGCTACAGTCCATGGAGTCCCAAAAAGTCAGACATGACTGAGCACACACACAGCACCTCTAGTGAGAGAGAAAATTGACACTAAAGCCCAGATTCACAAATACATGAAACCAGGGCTGACTTCATGACTATTGACTTATTCATGGCAGAGTCCTGCACTAAAGAAACCCCACTCTCCCTGAAGGGGTTTTGCAAAACATTTTTAAAAACCAATGGTAGTGAGTGGCAGAGGGGCCTTTGATCAGCTTGTGCACAACTCTCTGATTGGCTGATGATGAATTAACAGGTGGTGTCACAGAAGTTAACATTATCAGTCCTTAGGCTGCAAAAAGCCTGGGGCTATGAGCTCCTGGTTATCAAGTAGTTAACACATTCTATTTGTTGGAGAAACAAAGAAAGCAGCTCAGGAAATATGAATCAAATACTACTATCTAGGTACTTCAGAGAGGGGCTAAAGCCGAGGATATTGGATAAGACCCTATGGGGTCCTGCTTGTTTACAATTACATATTTCTTAACATAAACCATGATATCACAATAAGAAAATGTCTACCTTTGGTTGATATTCTATGGAATACTTCTACATACCTGTCAAGCATCAAGTCTACATATTTGTGAATATATTTGTGAATGCTTTTGTCGTTGTTATTCAGTGACTAAGTTGTGTCCAATTCTTTTTGACCCCAGACCAGGCTCTTCTGTCCTTCTGTCCTTCTGTCCTTCTGTCTCCCAAACTCCTGTCCATTGACTCAGTAATGCTATCCAACCTCTCATCCTCTGTCACTCCCGTCTCCTGCCCTCAATCTTCCCAGCATCAAGGTCTTTTGCAGTGAGTCAGCTCTTTGCATCAGGTGGCCTAAGTATCGGAGCTTCAGCATCAGTCCTTCCAATGAATATTCAGGATTGATTTCTTATAGGATTGACTTTTTTGATCCCCTTGCTCTCCAAGGGTCTTCCTGAGCCAACAGAGATTCCCATGATTGCTATGGGAGATTCCATTTCTAAGGTCCACCAAGATACAAGATGAGGACCAGAGCAGAGAATTCCTTCTTGGCAGGCTCCTGAGGGCTTTGTTCCATCCGGATAGGTCTCGCTGGCCATTCTGCCACCAGAGTTACACTTCACAAACATTATCAATTAATCTAAATTGAGAGGTCATATAATAAAGAATTCACCCCAACTAGCTATTGTTTGCTTTCTTCTGCTTCCTGTTGACTCCATGTCCAGATTCATAGATAAAATTTACACACTGGTAATCAGAACGGGCAGTCCATGGGGTTGCAAAGAGTCGGACATGACTGAGCACACACAGAAATGCTATATACACTCTAGTTTCTCTACTACACCTCCCAGACCTGTAAGATAAGCTCTCTCCCCAACTACAATGTTGTTTTCATACTTAATTTTAATGGCAGCATCCTCTCACATTGAAATGATCTTATAGCATTCACTTCAGAAATATCCTTCTGTGAACATTGTATTTCCTTATTTTAACAAACTTGAAAGTGCCAACTCAGCATCATACCTGGTGGAGATTGTACTGGAGACAAAGAATAAATAAAACATGACCTTGGTCTTCACTGCTGCTGCTGCTGCTGCTAAGTCACATCAGTTGTGTCCGACTCTGTGCGACCCCATAGACGGCAGCCCACCAGGCTCCTCCGTCCCTGGGATTCTCCAGGCAAGAACGCTGAAGTGGGTTGCCATTTCCTCCTCCAATGCATGAAAGTGAAAAGTCAAAGTGAAGCCACTTAGTCATGTCCAACTCTTAGCGATCCCATGGACTGCAGCCTACCAGCCATGAGATTTTCCAGGCAAGATTACTGGAGTGGGTCACCAGTGCCCTCTCCATTGGTCTTCACTATGCTTCACTAAAAGTTAAAACTCAGGGAGCTTCATTATTTTACCTTCATTTAGTTTAATTCCTAAGGAGAAATTCCTTGAAGAGAGATTACTGGATCAAAACACCAAGCACTTTAATGGCTATAAGTGTATATTTTCAAGTCACTTTCCAATTCATAGTCCTCTAGCAATGAGCAATTAATTGTACCTGTTTCACTGGAACCTTACCAAAAGTGGGTATAATTAAAAAAATAATTCCCAGAATTTAATAGGTGTTAAAGGGTAAAGAATTGTCTTAATTTGCCTGTGGTTCTTTTAAAGCCCTATACTCAAGTCTTGGTAACTGCTTATTTTAGTCCTGACACTTCACCTTATCTACACAGAGCTCTTTTATTTCCTCTGTATGAAGTTAAAAGACAAGTCTCATTAGACCTTTTTTTTTTTTTCAGTAAATATTGTGGGATTTAGTGAATTTTTACAACAGGTAAAATCATTTTATTAAAGAGAAATCCTTTTTGCTCCTTTAAAAATTATATCTCCCCCAAAATATCAGTTTCTTCTTGTCCCTGCCAAGAAGTAGGCAGGATTGTTCTGAAGAGATTCCACTTTTTAAAACATCTTCAGACACTCAGATTATTACAACTCTCAGATCCACTTTGTGACATGTTCCTACTCTGACTCTAAATAGAGGCCACATAAGAGCCATGTGTATTTCAATTCCTCCCAGTTCAGTTACAAATCCCCTCAATGGCCATGTGAGTGGTACTCCATTTCTCCACTTGCTATAGTAACAGAGTCTCAGTCCATTTCCCTCAGGGGTAGGCACATGACCCAAGCTCAGCCTAATATATCCCTTACTCCTTGAACAAATAGTTGGACCAATTGGAAGGCCTATGGTCCAGAGCAAGCCAATCACAGTCCTTCCCTGAGATTTTTCAAATTGGAGCTGACAGAAGAGTAGCCTCTTTTCTTTTAAAGACCTGGGGCTATAAAGATGTGAATATGGAACTTCAAGCTGCCAGGTTCTTCCGCCTGTTCCCTGCTCTGAATCCCATCAGTCACCCTGGGAGAGAAACAACCTGGTGGGAGAGTGGGGAAAAGCACTTTGTACATTTTAATCATAAGAACTTTTTTAAACCCTTGTTTTCTCTTATTTGCTCACTCTGGTTAGGTTTCTTTACTTGCAGGTAAGTGTTGATGTTTATTCAGTATATTTTCAAGCCACTTTCCAATTCATAGTCCTCTAGCAATGAGCAATTAATTGTACCTGTTTCACTGGAACCTTACCAAAAGTGGGTATAATTTTTTTTTAATGAGGATTTTCCCCTGCATCTGGTTGGGTTTGTTGAACTGAGACTATGTGGGTAAAATTTCATAATTTCAGAAATTCAAGTTAAATGGCTGGGTGCATAAAGCCATTCATTTGACATGGATTACATGTCTTCTTACAAGAAATTTCAAGCAATTCCTGAAAGTGAAAATACCACATTCCCATCAAGACTTCAACTACCCAAATGATTTCTTAGATTCATAAAGTATGGAACTGGAAGCTAGTCTTAAACTCCATCTTATCCCCTGTGTGTAGTCGCTCAGTTGTATCTGACTCTGCAACCTTATGGGCTGTAGCCCACCAGGTTCCTCTGTCCATGGGATTCTCCAGGCAAGAACACTGGAGTGGGTTGCTATGCCCTTCTCCAGGGGATCTTTCCAACCCCAAAATCAAACCCATATCTCCTGCATTGAGGGCAGATTCTTTACCCACTGAGCCATCGGGGAAGACTTTCATTTTACCAATAATGTCAGTCTGGAACAAGTAGCCAGCAGAGGAGCTGGGGCTTGGACTGAGTGCTGCTTCTGTGTTATTATGCTGAAACTGGCCCCAGGAAACAATGCAGATGCTGTTAAATGACAAAAACGTAGGCCAGCAGCCTGGACAAAAGTTAGATGTACAATAACTTTATTATCTTTGTAGTGTTAGTATTGGGCTTCCCTGGTGGCTCAGTGGTAAAGAATCCACCTGCCAATGCAGGAGATGCAGGTTTGTTTCCTGCATTGGGAAGAACCCCTGGAGTAGGAAATGGCAACCCACTCCAGCATTTCTGCCTGGAGAATCCCATGGACAGAGAAGTCTGGCAGGCCACAGTCCATGGGTTCGCAAAGAGTCGGCTATGTCTGAGCCATTGAGCACACCCTGTGCTCTATCAGGATGGAGCATTTGGTGGGGAGCTCTATTTTTAGCAGAGGCATCAGGTTTCACATAAATAGTACACGTTTGTCACAGGCCTCGGCTGCCTGTTCTTGGGAGTCATCTACTACTGTTTCTACACTCCTACCTCACATGTTATAGGAAGCGCAAATAGCACCTGACAGACTGGAAGAGCTTCTTGCTTCCTCCCAGGCAACAGGAGGTAAGGGCTGTGCCCACTTTGGTAGCTTCTTTTCATAGTTATGGCCAGAACGCTAGCCTTCACCCCACTCTTCACCTCCTCCGGCCATCCTCCTCCTGGAGAGGTGATGTGGGTGAGTCAGCACCCTGGGGTAAGGTTTCCTCCTAGAGCAAGTGAGCGAGGAGACCAGAATACTCTTGGAAAGCAGAAACACTTACGCCCGGCAAACATTCCTGGCTCTGTGCCTGGATGAGGAGAGTCAGAATGCTGGAGAGGCCTTGGAGCAGGGGCAGGGGTTGGGGCAGGGGTAGGTGAAGTTGACCAGATCTCAGACAGAAGACTGCCTGGCTTGTATGTCTCTATCTTGACTTTACATCAAGTCAGACTCACTGGGGGAGGAGGTTAGTATGAGAATCACAGGGAATGTGTGGGCCTGTGGACCCAGGGATCTCAGGAGCAGAGATCTTGAGGATTTTATGTAAAGCTGGGACCTTAGTCTTCCCCATGAGGCCTCTTGGACACTGTCTTATTTCTCAATGAAATTCTGCAAAGAGAGGGGCTGAGGACCTGTTTTGGAGGAGGTGGAGAAGAAGGGCTTGGGGAGATCCCACCACATCTTATGGTGTGGGTATGTCCAACAGTAAGAGAATGTTTAAGTGATGATAGGTATCTGTGTATATGCGTGTACTCACTTGGGTCCAACTCTCTGTGACCCTATGGACTGTATCCCTCTAGGCTCCTCTGGCCATGGGATTTCCCAGGCAAGAATACTTGCCATTTCCTCCTCCAGGGGATCTTCCTGACCCAGGGATCAAACCTGTGTCTCCTGCATTGGCCCCCCGGGGAAGACCGATGGTGCATCTACCTGTGGCCAATGGTAAATGCTGGGCAGGGCTAAGAAAAAGCCTAGCCAGAGTTTTGATTGGAAAAACTATGTAGAAAGGAAAGATAATTGGTTATGTTTGAGGAGGGAGACTGTTAATTGGTTTCTATTTCTTTTATTCAATTTTCCAAACTGTCTGCCTTTCCCTGTGTCAGCCATGACAGGGTCCTTGGAATTTGTCCTTCTCCCTTTTCAAAATGCTCTTCCCAGGGGACTTGTGGCTACCTCTGCCATCTCTCCTCAGAGAACCATCCCTGGCTACTAATCAGTAACTGTCCCCGATACTCTGCTTCCCTGTGTCTAGTAGACACATTTTTCAGCTTAAAAGAAGAAAAGAAGAAATTCTGACTCAAATCAATTAAAAATTAGAAATACAGGCATTTAGGAAAGGAAGAATTCACTTTTAGCTGGGGACATCCAGCATATGAATGTAGATTAACCATCCAAGACAACTAATCCTATGGGTTTGTTTGCTTGCTTTGTTTTGCAAGCAGTGGTAATTATTAGACCAGGCTGATTCAGGGAGAGTGGAGGGCCTTAGGGCTGATTGAAATAAAGCTTTGCGATTCTATACCTTAATGTGATTTATTGTTGCCCAGATGATTTGTTCATTCTCATAATTTCACAATCTGCCACTTGTCTGGACTAATTTATCTGTGTCATAATGGGAAACAGGAAATGGACCTTGTTTTCCAGATGGCCAAAGTCAGGGTAGGTACAGATGATGAACTGATAATAGACTGAGGTTTATTCATTCAGCAAGTAATTATTGAATGTTTGCTCTTGAGTAACAGTATTGATCAGAGGGTGAATCTATTGTACTGGACGCAAGGAAAGTATCACGGTTACTTAATACTAATGAAATGAATTAACATATTACTTTCACTTGTTTTCACTATTACATTTATTCATTTGGCTGCACGGGGTCTTCATCGCTGCACTCAGGCTTTTTCTGGTTGTGGTGAGTGGCATCTACTCTCTAGTTGCGTTCATGAGCTTCTCACGGAAGTGGCTTCTCTTGTTTGGAAGTACGGGCTCTAGGCACACAGGCTTCAGTAGTTGCATCTCCCAAGCCATAGAGTTTGGGCTCAGTAGTTGTGGCACATGGTCTTAGTTGTTTTGTGGCATGTGGAAGCTTCCTGGACAAGGATCAAACACATGTACCTTGCCTTGGCAAGTGGATTCCTATCCACTGCACCATCAGGGAAGCCCTTGCTTTTATTGCTTATTGAAGTATATAGTTGATGTACAATATTACATGTTACATCGTACAAAACAGTGATTCACAGTTTAAAGATTATGTGCATTTATAGTTATTAATATTTTAAAATACTTGGTATATTCCTTATGTTGTACAAGATATCCTTGCATTAAGATATTAACTTTAGAAAATCATACAGAAATTGATGGGATCCCTGGAGAGAACACAGGCAGGGCTAAAGAAAATTTTTGCTCTCTGGACCTCAGGAGGAAGGGACAATGGACGTTTGACCAAGTAGAGTTAAGATTTTGGTAAAGACTGAGATTGGCTTATATTACTTCAAGTTGCCCTGGCAATGGTGCTCCCTTCCCCTACTAGGAAGGAAAATACATTGTAAATTAAGTAGAGTAATGAATGGTGGTGTGGTAGGTGACCTGTTGAACATCATCTCACGGAGTATTTGCCAACTAGGGATTTGGGGCACTCCCATAAGACAGATTCTTCACCTCCACATTGCCTTCCTTGTTCTAGGTGTTGCCATAGTGATGTGGAGAGACAGTTGCTCTGATGTCTCTTAGGTCGCCCCTTCAGCTTCTGCGATTCCTGGGTCAGGTATGTGTGTTGAGCTCTGTGACTAAGGGCCCCACTTCTGCAGGGCACCTACATCCTGAAAATTAGAGATGGTTCTAGCGTCCTCGTGACTTTCATCTCGTGCTCTTGGGTTCCAGCCTCCTCAACTTTCCCTTCCCTACAGGAAAAGCTTCCCCTCTCTCCTCTCAGCACTCTTAACACCAAGCGTGTGGGTTTTCTGCACCAAACGATTCTGACACTGACTTCCTAGAGTTAGCATAGAGTCCACAGATTCAGAGCTCAGTCCCAGAAGACTGCCTTTCACTTAAAATGCCAGTCCTAAGCCTGGGCCTTCAATACTTTTGACCAACTGGCTACAAACCAGGGGTTCCCAGGACCCCTTTCTCAGGTTCGATAATTTTCTAAAATGACTTACTAAAATAACTTGGGAAGCCCTTACTTGCTTTCAGCAGTTTATTATAAAGGATACAAAGGCTTCCCAGGTGGTACAGCGGTAAATAATCTGCCTGCTAATGCAGGAGATGTGAGTTTGGTCCCTGGGTTGGGAAGATCCCCTGGAGGAGGAAATGGCAGCCCACTGAAGTATTCTTGCCTGGGAAAATCCCATGGACAGAGGAGTCTGACGGTCTACCATCCACAGGGTCACAAAGAGTCGGACACGACTTAGTGACTGAACAACAATGACAATAAAGGAAACAACTCAGAAACAGATAATGGAAGAGATGTACAGATAAGATATGTGGGGAGGGTGGAGCTTCCATACTCCCTCTGAGCACTAGCTCTCCAGCACTTCCAAGCAGGCACAGCTTGAAAGCTCTCTGAACCGCATTATTCAGTGTTTTCATGGCAGTTCCATCACATAGGCATACTTGATGATATCAGTGACACTTGGGAATTAACCCCAACCTCACTCCCTCCCTGGAGGTTGGGAAGATGGAGGTGGAGAGACTAAAAATTCCAGCCCTCCAATGGCTCCAAATCCTGTGCTTTCACTCCTCTGGCAGGCAGCCTGCACCCTCTGAGATTCCCTTCATTAGCATAGAAAACAAAGCTCCAGCAATTCCAAGGGTCTTAGAAAAGCTCTGTGCCAACCACTGGGATGAAGACCAAATGTTTCTTTCTCATTGTATCACAACATCACACTTCTGGATGCATACCCGGTGGGTGTGCAGCTTGAGCATGGGATATGCAGAAAATACTCTTTGAGAGGCTACTTAACTAACTCCCTGATTTCTGAAAGCAAATTCCCTGCAGGAAATCTCAGTCTCTCCTTCTCTGTTTCTCTCTCTTTTGTTGTCCTTGCTCAGTTGCCAAGTTGTGTCGATTCTTCGAGACCTCATGGACTGCAGCATGCCAGGCTTCCTTGTCCCTAACCATCTCCCATGTTTTGTCCAAGTTCATGTCCATTGAGTCAGTGATGGACTCTCTTTTTACATGTATCTTGTTATTCTGCTTCCCTGCTGGCTCAGACGGTAAAGAATCTGCTTGTAATGTAGGAGACCCAGTTTCCATCCCTGGGTCAGAAAGATTTCCCTGGAGGAGGAAATGGCAGCCGACTCCATATTCTTGCCTGGAGAATTCCGTAAACAGAGGAGCCTGGAGGGCTACAGTCCATGAGGTCGCAGAGAGTTGGGCATGACTGAGCGACTAACAATATGATTCTGCTTCTCTGGTTGAAACACCCTCCAGGGTAGATGAATGTGATGGCTATACAGTCAAGGAAATTGGTATTTTCTTTTCCTGCTTTCCTAGAAATGTCTACTTCATGGTGACAGAATATTAGAAACAGAAAAATGAAACAAACTAGAAAATGTAGAAGACTGAAACAATCTGGTAAACTCAAATAAGATAGATGAATGTGATGGCTATACAGTCAAGGAAATTGGTATTTTCTTTTCCTGCTTTCCTAGAAATGTCTACTTCATGGTGACAGAATATTAGAAACAGAAAAATGAAAGAAACTAGAAAATGTAGAAGACTGAAACAATCTGGTAAACTCAAATAAGGATGCTTGTCAAGGAGCTTGGGCAGCAGGCAAGAAGACATAGACTCTAGAAGCTGATGTTTTTAAAGGGATAGGTTTTGGGAGCTCCAATTTAATATTGGTGTGAATTCTGATAAGAAATTAGGTGTAAATAGATAACTAATGAGAACCGACATCCAGTCCCATCACTCCATGGGAAATAGATGGGGAAACAGTGGAAACAGTGTCAGACTTTATTTTTGGGGGCTACAAAATCACTGCAGATGGTGACTGCAGCCATGAAATTAAAAGATGCTTACACCTCAGAAGAAAAGTTATGACCAACCTAGATAGCATATTCAAAAGCAGAGACATTACTTTGCCAACTAAGGTCCGTCTAGTCAGGGCTATGGTTTTTCCAGTAGTCATGTATGGATGTGAAAGTTGGATTGTGAAGAAGGCTGAGCACAGAAGAATTGATGCTTTTGAACTGTGGTGTTGGAGAAGACTCTTGAGAGTCCCTTGGACTGCAAGGAGATCCAACCAGTCCATTCTAAAGGAGATCAGCCCTAGGTGTTCTTTGGAAGGACTGATGCTAAAGGTGAA
>SJYX01000418.1:532030-555701 GCA_006410675.1 Oreotragus oreotragus | reverse complement strand
GGATTGTGAAGAAGGCTGAGCACAGAAGAATTGATGCTTTTGAACTGTGGTGTTGGAGAAGACTCTTGAGAGTCCCTTGGACTGCAAGGAGATCCAACCAGTCCATTCTGAAGCAGATCAGTCCTAGGTGTTCTTTGGAAGGACTGATGCTAAAGGTGAAACTCCAGTACTTTGGCCACCTCATGTGAAGAGTTGACTCATTGGAAAAGACTCTGATGCTGGGAGGGATTGGGGGCAGGAGGAGAAGGGGACGACCAAGAATGAGATGGCTGGATGGCATCACAAACTC
This sequence comes from Oreotragus oreotragus, assembly GCA_006410675.1. NCBI lineage: Eukaryota > Metazoa > Chordata > Mammalia > Artiodactyla > Bovidae > Oreotragus > Oreotragus oreotragus. The sequence goes on along the minus strand of SJYX01000418.1, from coordinate 555,412 downwards.
GATGGATGTGAGTCTGAGTGAACTCCAAGAGTTGGTGATGGACAGGGAGGCCTGGAGTGCTGCAATTCATGGGGTCGCAAAGAGTCGGACATGACTGAGCAACTGAACTGAACTGAACTGAACTGAGAACCGACTGAGTCATTGACTCATATACCGAATGAGGCTAACACAGGGAGCTCTACTCAGTGCTGTGTGGTGACCTAAATGAGGAGGAAATCTAAAAAAAAGAGGGGATATATGTATACATATAAGTGATTTACTTTGCTGTATAGCAGAAACTAACACAACATTGTAAAGTAGCTATACTCCAATGAAAAATTTTTTTTAAAAAAAGGAAATTAGGTGTAAGGACAGAGTGGAAATACAAGGCTACATCAGAGTAGGTAGAATCTGTGTTCTATATACCGCCTCTCACATCATCTTGCACCCAAACCAGACATTTCTAATCAATCACAGCACTAGTTCTTGTCAAGGCTGCTGCTCAATTTCCTCCCCTGATCAGGAGGCCTGGACACAGCAGAATCTATCAGGGCCTGAAAGAGGGAATTAGGGTGGAAGCAGGGCTTGGCATCCAAAACATTTACCACCTCATCTCTCAAGTGTCACTTTTCCTTTAATGTCCCAGTTTCCTTATGAAAGTAATGGTACATTAGATTAACATAAAACATTACTGAGAATAGCTAATAATGAACTAGGTCGATAGGTTTAGGGGCTAAGTCATGTCCAACTCTTGTGACCTCATGACTGTAGCCTGCCAGGCTTCTCTGTCTATGGGATTTCTAAGGCAAGAAAACTGGAGTGGATTGCCATTTCTTTCTCCAGGGGATCTTCCCAAGCCAGGGATTGAGCCCAGGTCTCCTGCACTGCAGTCAGATTCTTTACCATCTGAACCATTCCAATGGAGCCCTCCATCACCCCTGAAAAGCTGAGAATGTGGTCAGCAGGTTTGGTGAGAGTTAAGAAGGGACGACAGAGGATGAGATGGCTGGATGGCATCACCGACTTGATGGACATGAGTTTGAGTAAAATCTGGAAGTTGGTGATGGACAGGGAGGCCTGGCATGCTGCAATTCATGAGGTAGCAAAGAGTTGGACATGACTGAGCGACTGAACTGAACTGAACTGAAGAGACTATGAAAGAAGGAGAAGTGAATGAAGGACAGAGATAAAGTATAAAGATCACCAGCTTGAGAAAGAGAAAGCCCAGCCCTAAATGCTGAAGCACTGAGCACAGTACTGGGACTTACTGGCTCATACACAGGCTACAGGGCCAGAGCTTAAAGTGAGCAGGACCATAAGGGGCAGGCTTGCAGAAACATTGATTCTGGATGGGTATAAACTACACAGAGAAGGGATGATGCCCAGGGAGGAGATGTGGCAGGGCAAGGGAAGAAGGAACTAATGAAAAAAAGGCAAAGATTCTAAAGGAGGAATTTCCCTGGTGGTCCAGTGGGTAAGACTGCACCTTCTGATGCAGAGGGTATAGGTTTGATCCCTGGTCCAGGAACTAAGATCCCAGATGCCTTACAGCCCCCAAAACCAAAACACAAGATGGAAGCAATATTGCAACAAATTCAATAAAAACTTTTAAAATGGTCCACATAAAAGATTCTGAAGGAATAAAGAAGGAATAATTCCAATCAGCCCCATCTATCCCTCTCCCCACATTAATATAGTTGGTTAAAGACATTTTCCTATATTGACAGAAGAAAGCTCTTTTGAACTATGCCACTTCTCCTTGAAATATCTAGTTATTTTTTTAAAAAATCAAACCAACCCTATACAAAGCTACAACAAGAAGACAAAAAAATAAGTCATAACATTCTAGCTGATGATCATTCTCCTCAAAAAAACCATGAAGCCAAGTAAAACTACAATGCAACAGAGTTCAGTTTAGACTAAATCAAATTTCCTCAAACTAGCATTTGGAGGTAATGAAAAACACATAGAAACTCAAAGACTAATAGCAGAAATGTAAGCGCGAGAGAAAGATAAGCAGTGAGAACTCGGGGGAAAATAGAATAAAAAGACAAGATCATCTCAAAAATAAAAAATAAATCATAAAATGCCTAAGGGAGAACAAAGTCAAAAAGTAATAAAGTCCAATGAAATTTTAATAGGGGACATTGAAGACAGGCAGAAAAATAGCCAAGAGAATAAAATTGAGTTATAGAAATATGTACAAAAGGGTCAAAGAGAAAGTGATTAAAATGGAAGTTAATACAATATACCTATGATTTCTGTCCTGGAAGAAACAGAGCAAAACAATGAAACAGAATTAAAATTCAAAACTATAATCTAAGAAAATTTTGTGTATCTGAGAGAGAACTCAAATCTACATATTGAGAAGGACGACTGTATACTTTGGAAAATTCACCTGAAATGATGAACTCCAAGACACGTATTAGTGAAACTATTAGCCTTTATTTTATGTTTATTTTTATTTTAAAATTGAAGTGTAATTGCTTTACAATGTTGCCTTAGTTTCTGCTGGACAGCAAAGTGAATGAGTTATATGGATACATACATCCCCTCCTTCTTGAATTTCCCACTTACTTCCCTCAATATTATTCTTCACTTAAAGGAGCCAGGTTTCTTGGAGAAATGACTGCTTCTGAGCTGGAGAAGAGAAGGTCCAACATGAGCCTGAAATATCTTGTGCCAGAATGTCATGAAAGTCTCAAAAAATAAATCAATTTAATAATGGGGGTGTGTGAAAAGGACAAAGGAAGAAGCTTGAAGCAGATTCCACTAGACAAGGCTGTTATGATTTTAGCGTCAAATTTTTGACCGCAAGAAACTTTGCTGAATGTGTGTGTGTGTGTGCGCATGTGTGTTTGAGCTCAGTCGAACCTGACTCTTTCCAGCCCTACGGACTGTAGCCCACCAGGCTTCTCTGTCCATAGAATTCTCCAGGCAAAAATACTGGAGTGGGTTTCCATCTCCTTCTCCAGGGGATCTTCCTGGACCAGGGATCAAACTAGAATCTCCTGCATTGGCAAACAGATTTCTTTATCACTGAGCCACTGGGGAAGCCCAATGATCGTACTACTAAATGATATAATATGATTTTATGGATCTGTCAATATATCAAAATTATGTAAAATCAAGGAAAACGAGCTGAAAAGATGTACATCAAACAGAAACTCAGGATGGAGAGAGAATGAGGTTTGCTCAGAGGGGACATCAGTTTTATCTGGAATGTTTTAATTTTTGCAAAGAAAAAATGTATTCCTATACTGCTTGTGTAATTAAGGATTACAAATGTAATTAAGAATTTCATATATAATCACACATTAATTTAAAAATGTAGGCAGCAGTCTACCTTGCCAAGATCATTTATACATCAATTTTCTTTTCTGTTAATAAATCAGCTACCACTTCCAGGAGGACTGTCCCCTCTGTCATTCTGGCTTCTATTTTTACTCTGCCCTGGCACCTCTGGACCTTCTCTTTCAATCTGTAATATTGTGATTTGGAAATTAAATTCAAGTGAGGACAAAAGAAAAGTGCTTCTGAATTTAAGCAGCTCGGGTGTTTGCCTTTTCCTTATTCAAATGTGTGCACAGGAACCTCTTGTCTTAACCCTGTGAGGAAATGGGTGAGAAATTGCATGAGGGTGTCACTGGGGGCAGTCTGCATGGTTGCACATTTCAGCAGCTCTGTTCTTTGGGGACACTGTGCAATAATGATATTTCTCTTCCCAAGTCTGTTGACTAGAAAGTGTGAGTCTCCCATGGGACCACCATCTCCCCAAGAATGGATGTGACGCCCCGTATAATTCATGATGGACTTCAAATATCCCAGAAAATTCTAACATAGACATATTCCATATTCTCATGGAATATAAAAATTTAGAAAGAACTTGATGATTCTCAAGTTAAATCATCTTTTTTTTTTAAGTGTAGTATAAGTGCTTAACAATGTGGTGTTCCTTTCTGCTTACAACCAAGTGAATCAGCCCTATGTATACATACACCCTCTCACTATTGCACCTCCCTCCTTCATCCCCTCCCATCCCATCTCTCTAGGTCATCACACAGCACCCAGCTGAGCTTCCTGTGCTATATAGCAGGTTCCCAGACATAGAGAACATACAGACATGTGGACACAGAGAGGGAAGGGGAGGGGGCACAAAGTGGGAGATCAAGTTAAGTCATCTTGAGGATCTTGTTGGTGCTTCTTTGTACGTTTGTTTGTTTGTTTTTTTAATGGAGAAGCTGAAGCCCAGAGGAAGGAAGTGATATCTCAAGGTCCCAAAACACCTGAGCACAGTTGAAGGCAGGTTCTATCCCTGATCATCTCTTATAGCGTGACCATGGCAAGTGTGTGGTGTTACATACATGCTCCACTTTGTAAATTAGATGAGTGAGTGATGGAGGAGAGGAAGCTTCCGGTTTTCTTTGTTGTATCTGCCTCATGGGCCATACGCTGTGACGTAGTCCAGTTACAGTAGGCATTTCTCCCATGGACATTGCCTGCTTAGGCGAATGGGGGCTGGGGGAGAGTCTAGGTTGCCAATATTGGTGACCTGTATCAGGAAGGGCTGAGGACAGAAGAACCCAGGAAAACTGCCAAGATAAGTCATTATCTTCATTGTCAATGATAAAAATACAAGCTGTATTTTTCTGGTCATCAACCATTTCTACAATTTTCCCCAGTCATTCAGAAACTTGCTCCTCCACCTCACCAAAGAGCCGGGGAGACTTGGAGTAAGGAACTGATGTTCTTCAGTTCTCATGTGCTTGAGCTTGGCTGCTGTACTCCTCACACTGCAGGACAAAGTATGCTGATGACCAAACTGTAGAAGCTGGCTCAAGTCTGATATGTTCCACCTCACCATAAAAAACAATGAAGCCCTATAGCCAGGTCCAAAAAGGTAAGTATACATTTTCATGTGCTGTGCTTAGTTACACAGCTATATCCGACTCTTTGCGACTCTGTGGACTATAGCCCGCCAGGCTCCTCTGTCCATGGGGATTCTCAAGGCAAGAATACTGGAGTGGGTTGCCATGCCACGCCATGCCCTCCTCCAGGAGATCTTCTCAACCCAGGGATAGAACTCAGGTCTCCCACGTTGCTGGCAGATTCTTTACCGTATGAGCCACCAGGAAAGCCCATACACTATCATATGATCCTGCAATCCCACTCCTCGTAGAACAAAACCATGATCTGAAAAGATACATGCACTCTAGTGTTCATTGCAGCACTGTTTACAACAGCCAAGATATGGAAGCAACCTAAATGTCCATCGATAGAAGAATGGAGAAAGAAGATGTGATACATATAGACGATGGAATGTTCCTCAGCCATTAGAAAGAATGAAATGATGCCATTTGTAGCACCACAGATGGACCTAGAATATCCTACTGAGTGAAGTAAGTCAGATAGAGAAAGAAATACCTTATGATATGGCTTATATGTGGAATCTGAAAAAAAATACAAACGAACTTATTTACAAAACAGAAAAAGACTCCCAGATTTAGAGAAAGAACTTACGGTGATCCAGGGGAAAGGATAATTAGGGAGTTTGGGATTTACATGTACACACTACTGTATTTAAAATGGATAACACACAAGATCCTATTATGTACTACAGGGAACTCTGCTCAATATTTTACAAGAACCTAACTGGAAAAAGAATTTGAAAAAGAATAGATACATGTGTGTATGTATGTATATATATATACATATATATATATATATGTAACACTCAAGCACTTTTTTGTACACTTGAAAATAACACAACATTGTTAAATAACTATATTCCAATATAAAATAAAAAGTTTAAAATAAAGCAGTTTGTCAGAAGTTAAAAAAAGGGGGGAGCTGTTCAGGTACAGGAGTGGGGCAACACAACTGAGGTAGCGCTATCGGGACATTTAACAGATAAACAAGTGATTGGATTCTGAAGGCACCCTCATGGTGTGGAAGTGCAGTGGAGTGTGTGCGAAAAGAGAAAGACCGATGTTCTGACATTTACTGACATAATCTGACATTTACTCACTGATCACCTTTGGTTTTCTCATCTATAGAATGTCAGTAATTACAAGGTCACTGTCAATCCTTGGTAAGTTGGAGAAAAGCAATGAGGACAGGAAGAGGATCAAAAGCCACTGTGCAGGTTCCTTTAGGAATCAAGTATGGTAACTTATTTAAAGGACCTAGTGTTTCAGATTTTCAGTGAGTGGTTAAAGCGAGTTATGGTGAAGGGTCTTGTAGAAGCAAATAAGCTTGAAATCAAGTTCCATTTAAGTATTGGATATTTAGCTTTTCATCTGGGTCATTTACTTAGCTGTGTGACCTTCAGTAATTTCTGCCCCTTTATGAGTTTCCTCATGGGAAAATGAGGATTAAAGACCAATTCTACATGACTGTGTGAGGTCCCATTGCAGCTGTGTTTAAAAGAGACACAGTTCAAAAGAAGAAAGGAAGTCATCTCCCACCCAAGTCCTAACCAAAGAAGTTATGGTATGTATCTACAATGAAATATTACTCAGCCATGAAAAGGCAATGAAACTGGGTCATCTGTAATGACATGGATGAACCTAGAGAGTGTCATACTAAGTGAAGTCAGAAAGAGAAAAACAAACATCAGGTATCAATGCATATATGTAGAATTTAGAAAAATGGTACAGACGAACCTGTTTTCAGGGTGGGAATAGAAATGCAGACTTACAGAGTTGGCATGTGAACACAGCAGGGGAAAGGGAGGTTGGGAAGAATTGGGAGATTGAGATTGCATATACACTACCATGTGGACTGTATACACTACCATACACTACCATGTGTAAAACAGATAGCTGGTGGGAAGCTGCTGCATAGCACAGGGAGCTCAGCCTGGTGCTCTGTGATGACCCAGAGCAGTGGGATGGGGGTGGGATGGGGACGAGGCTCAAGAAGGAGGGGATATATGTATACATAAGGCTGATTCACTTTTCTATACAACATAAAGCAACACAACATTGTAAAGCCACTATATTCCAATAAAAAAGAAAATCTACTCTCTGTAATGTACTTTAATCATATTTCCTTAATGCTATTCATCCATTTATTTATCTGATTGATTTTGTTTGAATGTCTTCTAAGTGGTGAGCCTTATTCTGGGTTTGGAGGACAGATCTGTTAGTAGGAGGTAATCTTGCCTTTAAGAAGGTTTATATTCTAGCAGACAATACAGAAAAGTCAAGGTGATGATTAGCTAGCCTACTGGAGTCACCATGATCATCTCTTTCACTAGACAGAGGAATGGGGGGCAGGCACCCTAAGTTTCTTCTCTGTATTTTTAGTCTCTAACCCAGAGTGAGAAAATAGCACCTAATGGTTGAATAGATAAGTTTAGGTAATTCTGGACTTATGCTGATAATTAGGCCATGTCTTCCTATCTAACTGAATCACTGAGATCTTAAATGAACCCAGATTTTTTTGAACCTAAAGAACCTCAAAGATTAAGGGGTCCAGTCCCTTAGGTATAATCTATGATATTTTTACAGTTGATGTCATGAAGCCAAGTGAGTCCCTAGACATGGGGATATCATGAGAAAATAAGATGATGTTACTTCTGCTAAATGTTAGAGGTGGTATAGAGATGGAGATTTAAAAACCACAGGCTCCAAGGAAACCTGCAACCCATCTCTAGCTGACATCGATGGGTGCTGCTCTGTTCTTCATTGGTGTAGAATATGTGACATGCAATTCAGACTCTGCTTTGAGCACGATGACAACCCGAATTTTCGCCTAATGAAACAATTGTTGAACGTCAGCCCACAGCCCTCTAATTTTACACAACCATCATCAGTGGAAACTCACATAAAAGAATTTGGACAGTTCATTGAAGTTCACTGTGATCCTATCTGTCTCCGAATTAAAACCACATTAAGTGAGGCATGACAATTCATTTGTGTTCCTCTGTTCTGGCTTCCTGTGCAAATCAGGAATGGACACGAGGGCAATATGTAACCTTGCTGAACATGAATAAAGATGTGAGAACAATGGCTAAGTCCTCTTCAAACCACTTTGGCAACTGTGTGATTGAGAACAAGTAGTAAACAGGCTCAACACAAACACTTCCGTCAGTTCTTTCAAACACTGGCGGTTTCACAGTGCAGCTACTCAATATCCCCCCACAGCAGCAGCATCACAATCAATGAACGTATGTCACATGGCAGAATTTTTTCAAGTTTTTACATTTTCTCATCCATCTCCTACTTGGGGGAAGACGTGAAGCTTTGCAGTATGAGGACTCAGGGGAGCTTGGGGCAGGCTCTGAGCCTGTGGAACCTATGATTCTAATGCCTTGCATGATAAGATGAGTTGTATGGATTCCCATGCATACGGGCAAAGCCAGATGAGAAATTAGGATTGGGGGGAGTCAGAGAACAGCAAAACATGCTTATACCTTTGAGAACAAACTTGTGAACATCTGGTAAGGACATGGAATGCATCTTTAGTAGGCAAGGTTAACCTGTTAATTAGACATAAACTTAGGTTCATACGGCAGCTCTGCTTCCCACAATCTGTGACCCTGAACCTACAGAACACACCTGATTGCTTCCCTATAAGACCACCTGTAAAAGGGAGGAAAATCCAACCTCCCAGAATGTGGGAGTTTTGCTGGGAGAAGATGGGGCAATGTGTCCACAGCAGTCAGCTTGGTGCCTGACATGAATGCCTAGTTCCCTCAGGGAACACTTGGGTTTACATGTGTGCATGTAAAGTCTTCGGGAACAGTCCATTCAAGCATGCAGTCTGGGGGCCCTTTAAAAGAGAAGCATCCATAGACGCAGTTATGGGAATGACTGATTAACTAGAACCGCTACAATTCATTATGAAGGCCAGGAGGAAAGATATCACTGTGACAAATGGCTTGGCTTTTTTCCCCTGTCTTTCATGAACACATTTGTCAGCATAAGAGGAGGAGAGAAAAATAAACAAGAAGTTCTAATGTCAAAGAGATCTCTTATGGATTCGGTTCTGAGTGACTTTCTCGTTTAGAACAAGACAAGATAGACTCTGAGGAGACCCCTTCCCTAGGATACAATAGCCAGGTGACCTCTGGAGGTGACTCCTGAGTTTGTCCCTCCAGCCCTCAGATTGTGTCCCTTCCCCCCTTTTTTTTTTCAGCAGAGATGATGGAAAGAGAGAGGCAAAGATAAGCAAAAGTAGTATTATGTTTTATCTTTTGACAATGCTTTGAGTGTGTGATGGCTGAGAACTTTATCTTCAAAGTTGAAGAAATCTGGATTTGAATCCAAAATCAAGTTCAAGTTCAAAATTGATAACTGTGTGACTTTAGATCTACTGACGAATAGCTCTGAGCCTTAGATTTATTTCCACATCAATAAAATGGGCACAACAGTATCTGCTCTTTTAGGGAAAAAATATGTATTTATCTATTTGGCTGTGCTGGATATTAGTTGTGGCATATGGGATCTAATTCCCCAACCAGGGATGGAACTCCAGGCCCCCTGCATTGGGAACAAGGAGTCTTAGCCACTGGACCACCAGGGAATTCCCAATATCTGCTTCTAAAGATGAGGTAAATATTAAGTGAGACAAATGTCATTAATTGCCATCCAATATTATATACTCTTTGGCCTCTTTTGTGTATACCCTCTCGATTATAATTAGCATAGGGATATGGTATGTTTTGTTCACCCCTGTATTCTCAGTACCTAGGACTCTGTCCAGCACAGAGATCACACTTTATTAAAATTGATTGGGTGAACAAAGCATTTAGCACAGTGTCATTATATAGTGAGATCTCAAGGTACAGTGGCCTTCAAAAATTCAGTGAATGGATGAAGGAATCTTTGTCTTGAGATCTGAGAGGCCAATTTAGATTTGACTTTGAAAGACAGCATAGCAGAGTCAATAAGAAAGTGAACCCTGATTTCAGAACACCTAAATTGAAATTCCAGGTCCCTCATCCAACCTTGGGCAAGTTACTTGACCGCTCTGTGCCTCTGTTTCAAGTGTAAATTGGTCTGGCAATTACAATAGTACCCACTTCAAAGAGTGGTGGTAAACCTGGGTGTGATACTTGGCTCAGTGAGGAGTCCACTGTTCTTAGCTGCCTAGGGATGGAGTCAGCTGGCACAAGGAAGAGCTAATACACAACTGGAATCATCAAGTCCCAGGGGTCTTGCCAGCTAGAGGTCTAAAGGTCATGCCAACCAGAGTGACAAGATCTGAGACCTGCCCTGAGGGGGTGTCAGGCCTCCATGCCACACCCTGGGACAGAGGCCCACTGCAGGTCCACTGCTGTGGTGGGCCTAGGGGATGAAACTTCCCTGTGGACAAGGCCCCCTTGAAGGTACAAGGTGTCAGGCCAAAGTGAGCACTGTGGTGAGCACCAAAGGGATTCTTGCTCCCAGGGAGTGCTTCTTTAAAAGCTTTTGTCACCTAGATCAGCACCCTATCCCCAGGGCTAAGTCAGAGCCTTTTATTACCAGATTCTAGGACATGCTCTCCCACATGCTCATTCCATGGGGTGGTGACTTGCTCCATGTGTGTCTCCTGACAGGTCAAGAGGCTCAGGCTGAGCTCTGACTCTACCCTGCTCTAGGCCCAGCCATTGGCATCATCCTAGGTGCATCAAATAGCTTCAAGAAACAATCTGTAGAAGGAAGGGAGGGGGAGGGAAGAGAGAAAGGAAGGAGAGGGAGGAAAGAAAGAAGGAATGAAGTGCATCAGTTTCATAGGCAAACAAGGAAAATCTATGAACACGAAATATGTTTGGTTGAGCACACAATACGGCTGTGCCACAAATGTGTTTCTTTGTCTTTCTCAGCCTCTGTCTCTAATTCAATCCTTGCCACTTGCATCTCAGCAATAAAAGCTGAAGGTGTAACCCATGCCCCTGGGGTTTCCCATGTAGACCCAGATCCACAGGAGGTGGGTGCACTTAGGCCAGGATGCCCGCTGAAGAGCCCAGCTGGGAACGGAGGCATCTAGAGACCCTACCCGCACTTGGGGCCCATCTGAAGGTGTCCCCCAGACCTGCACAGAACGTCCTGGTGCCCAGAGGTCATCCTGGGGGGAGATGGAGAGTCAGCTGTGAGCAGCCGGAGCCCGAGCTCAGGAAGCCTGGCACGTAGCACGCAGCCAGCCTGAGTCACACAGCCAGGGCTGCAGACAGTGATTAATTTCAGAGGCTGTGTTTGCATTCCAGCCGCACAGCCAGGAAGATGGCTCCTCTCCACTGGCCAAGCACATGCGTGCACACCTCCACGCACATGCGCTTACACCCACCCAGACACACATATACCCGCACTCGGAAACCTACCCACACCTTGTGTACACTTTACACAACCACACATATACTCACAGTTGCAGTGACTGTGCTGACCAAAGAGAGAGAAGAGAAAACACACAGCAGTGTCCTGATTTTCACCCCACCCTTGTGCATGTGGCCCTCAGGTCCTGCCTGGTCTCTGGGCCTTTCCGATTAGGCAGTCTCCAGTGTGGACCAGGTCAGTCCGGCCTTGAGCATCATGGCCAGGCCTTCCCAGTCCCTGCCGGCAGAAGTCCCCATGGCAGCCCCTTCCTACCTTACTCCTCACCCCTTCTCTCCTTCCCAGCAGATGAGAGACTCCCAGTACCACCCCACCCCGGCTCTTCCACCTCCCTGGCCTTGGCAGAATATGGATAAGCAGAGCAATACCCAAAGGAAGGAGGCGAACACACAGGCTTCAGAGTCGTCCACAGCCACAAGTCTGGCTCCCGCCTGCTCACTTCTCCAGGGATCTGTGGCAGATCCCTCAGCCTGTCCTGATGCTGAATGCAGCACAAGACCCCTGGGATCTGGAATCAGTAAATGACTGAGTTCAGGAGCAGGAGAGCCGGAGGGCAGGGGATGGTTCTCCAGACCTGCCCACTGCTTTACTCTGCTCTCTCTTCCCCAGGTGAGCCTCCACCTGGCCTGGGTTTCTCTCCTGCAAGGTACACCACATATACAAATTTGAAGACATGTCATGCCACCAATCAGAGAAGGCAATGGCACCCCTCTCCAGTACTCTTGCCTGGAAAATCCCATAAACGGAGGAGCCTGGTGGGCTGCAGTCCATGGGGTCGCTAAAAGTGGAACACGACTGAACGACTTCCCTTTCAATTTTCACTCTCATGCATTGGAGAAGGAAATGGCAACCCACTCCAGTGTTTTTGCCTGGAGAATCCCAGGGATGGGGGAGCCTAGTGGGCTGCCATCTATGGGGTCGCATAGAGTCGGACAAGACTGAAGTGACTTAGCAGTAGCAGCATGCCACCAATGGGCTTCCCCAATGGCTCAGCAGTAAAGCATCTACCTGCAGTACAGGAGACCCGGTTTGTTACTTGGGTTGGGAAGAGCCCCTGGAGAAGGGTATGGCAACCCACTTCAGTATTCTTGCCTGGAGAATTCCATGGACAGAGGAGCCTGGTGGGCTACAGTCCATAGGGTTGCAAAGAGTCGGACAAGACTGAGCAAAGCAGCACACACACAGGTGCCACCAATAACTATGATAATTAACAAGATTATGGAATACTATCAGTAAATAACTTTGAAAAATTGAAATTTTATGAACTCTGGCTAAGACTATATATAAAGTATATGTGGATATGGGCAGGAATTTTAAATTTTGGAAAAAATAAACTTCTAAGATGAAAAAAGCAGGAAAGGAAAAAACCATGAACACTTCCCTAACCCTAACCCTAACCCTAACCCTAACACTTCTCTCTCCTTGGGATTCTGCTCCCTGGATCTATAACCATGCAAAAGTCTCCTGTTTTCTAAAGAAATCCCTCTTGACCACGCCCCTCCATCACCCAGACCTTCTGTTCATTTACATTATTAATAGGATACTTACAATACTGCCCTTCATCTGCTTCCTCCTCTCCCATACATCACAGTGAACTTGCACCTACTCCACCTCCAGTCTCTGTTTTTTAATATTTATTTAGTCACACCAATCTTAGTTACTGCATGTGGGATTTAGTCCCCCCCACCAGGGATGGAACCTGGACCCCCTGCATTGGGAGCACAATCTTAGCCAATGGACCACCAGGCAAATCCTCCAGCCTCTTTAAATGACACTTGCTCATGGCTCCTGTGGGGTCTTTCATACCCAAGTCAGTTGCACCCCCTTCCAGCCTCCTGGTTCCGGTTCCAGCATGCTCCCTTCAGTTGAAGGTGAGGTGGAGTGGGGGGTGGCCAGAGCAGAGGCCTGACTTCCAAGCCCAGCTCAGCCCCTCTCCAGCCATTCTGCCTTGGGTCATGCACACTTACTCTCCAAGCCTCAGTTTCACTATCTGTGAAATAGGGCCTCAAGGAACACCTGCTGTATTGGGCAGTGGCTGTGAGAGCTATACAAGGTGATGTGTGCTAGGTGTTCCCCAGGTAACAAGTTCTCAATCATCATTATCTCTTTTTATTTATTTGTGCAGCTTGATCCCTAGGTTGGAAAGATCCCCTGGAGAAGGAAATGGCAACCCACTCCAGTATTCTTGCCTGGGAAATCCCATGGACAGAGGAACCTGGCAGGCTACAGTCCATGGGGTTGCAAAGAGTCATACATGGCTTAACGACTGAGCAATATATATATACCTCCCAAGGAATGATGCTAAAGTTGAAACTCCAGTACTCTGGCCACCTCATGCAAAGAGCTGACTTATTGGAAAAGACTCTGATGCTGGGAGGGATTGGGGGCAGGGGGAGAAGGGGATGACAGAGGATGAGATGGCTGGATGGCATCACTGACTGAACTCTGGGAGTTGGTGATGGACAGGGAAGCCTGGCGTGCTGCGTTTCATGGGGTTGCAAAGAGTCAGACACAACTGAGTGACTGAACTGAACTGAACTGAANCGCTCATCCTCTGCCGGGAGGCCTCCCTCAGCCTTTCTCCTTCCCTTTCCTTTTATTTATTTTTGGTTATTTGGAATCATTTCCATGCTTTGCCTGTCCCCTGGTATCTTGCTCACTTCAACCCCCAAGGTGCCCATCAGAACTGCTTTTTAACACAGGAGACCCCTGCTTATGAACGAGTTCTCTCTCATACCAGGTGCTGAGAAACATTTCTTCCTATGTGGCACAAAATGGGGTTACCACACCTTGGGGGTCATTGCCTTCCGCCTTGCAGACCAGCTTTATCATCAGTGTTTTCAACTCTCCTCAATTCTGGATTGTCTTCCAACTCACAGAAGCTCATGCTGCAGAACTTGCCTTGTCCAGTGCCACAGCCCTCCTGACTTAGAGATGCCCATGGTGTGGTGCTGGGCTCTCTGGGGATGGGTGGCCCCCTCCCCACTGGCTACAGTTGTCTTTGTAACAGGGGTTCCATGCCTTACACTACAGTTACCCATTGAGAATATCCAGTGATGGCCATCCTTACTTAAGACCAGCCCATCCCAGTCTGGACCTTCAGGAAGGTTACCAAAACTCCCACCCTTTTACTGAATCCATGTGAGGGACCATGACCTCAGAGTACTTGGGGATCAGGCCATTTGTCCCCCAGCTTCTACCCATTTGTGGTGAAAAGGGCTTATCTGGCTGGATCACAGAGCACCTGCATCTGAATTACCTAGTGAATGTGAAACAAACAAAAAAAATTGCCTGGGCTTTCCCAAGACCTAGCAAATCAGAACCTTGGGGGTTAGGGATGAAGCACTTGAATTTTAAACAAAAGTCCTAGCTAATGCTTCTACGTGCCAACGTTTGAGAATCACTTCTCTAGACCCCTCAGAGCTCCTCACTGAGCCACTGTGGAGACAGGGCACGTGATTGGGAAATCAGCTGCTGTGTTAAGCCACTAAAATTTCAGGATAAATTTGTTATCACAGCCTGTGTGCTAAGTCGCTTCAGTTGTGTCCAACTCTGTGCGACCCTATAGAATGTAGCCCATCAGGCGCCTCTGTCCATTGGATTCTCCAGGCGAGAATACTGGAGTGTAGCCATTTCCTTCTCCAGGGGATCTTCCCAACCCAGGGAGTGAACCTGCGTCTGTCTCCTGCACTAGCGCCACCTGGGAAGCCCTGTTATCACAGCCTAGCATTACCCTTACCAATATCCAGGCTAAATTCGTCATCTCTCAGTGTGTGTGATGAGATTTTCTTCAAGCTCCAGTAACACTGGCTGGTGATCCAGTCCCTGATGGCAATGGGCGGGGCTGGGACACCAGGGTGTCACAGGGTGAGCACAGTGCTCACTCTTGAGTCTGTCCCAGTGCAGGGTCATTTTTTTTTTTTTTTTAATCCTTTCAACTTTTATTTTGGGAATGTGCTAGCACTATGTCACTTCAGTCATGTCTGACTCTTTGCAACCCCATGGACTATAGCCCACCAGACTCCTCTATCCATGGGATTCTTCAGGCAAGAATACTGGAGTGGGTTGCTATTCTCTCCTCCAGTATTCTTTATTTGGGAATAAACCTATCCTTAAGGAGAAACCTAGACTTCTAGACTGTATTTCTTTCAGGCCAATTACAAGAATGCTTCAAACCAAGAAAGCAGAATTATATTTTATAACCTAGTGAATTCCATGCTTTACTGAAATCTTCCACAGATAGTATATCATTTCAAGGAAATTTTCCTTTGCTCATGAAACAGATATTTGCTTGGACTTTCTTTGAAGAAATAGACTTCCAGTTCCATAAAAATAGTGTAAAAATGCAACTGCTGATTCAGTGAGCCTGGGTTTACATCTGAGGAAACCCAGCACAAGTGGCTGCCAAGATATGACAGTGCACCCAGCAATTTCAGATTTAGGTGAAATTGGGGACAAAATAGTTTGTAGAAAGAACACCATTACAGAAATGAGAAGCCCACAGATAACGTTCCATCTCTCCTAGGTATGCAACTCTTTGTAAAATGAGAAACTGCAATATCTATTTCTCATGGTTCCAAGACTACAGGAAAACACTCAAAATTGAAAAAAAAATTTTTTTGAATGAAGGCAAAAGAAGAGGATGGTAAAGAATGAGATGGTTAGATAGCATCACTGACTCAATGGACATAAATCTGAATAAACTCCAGGGATGGTGAAGGACAGGGAAGCCTGGCATGCTGCAGTCCATGGGGTTGCAAAGACTCAGACGTGACTTATCGACTGAACAAGAACAATATATTCACATGGTTAGAACTTCAAAAAATACAAAGGATATGTAATGAAAACTCTTTCTTCCACTCTATTTCCCATCTCCAAATCCAATCCCTCTGCAAAGGGTAATCACTGATTAGTTACCCTCCTAAAGATGTCTTATGTATACATATAACAATACACTGACATATTCATTTTTGCACCTTTGATTTTATATAAAAAGTAGCATGCCAGACACTATTTTTGCACTCAGCTTTCTTCACTTTATATGAGTGTTAAAATTTGCAAGTGGTGCGCGAAAGCAAAGAGTTACGATGAGATGGTTAGCTGGCATCACCAACTTGAGGGACATGAGTTTGAGTAAGCCCTGGTAGTTTACTCAGTGGACAGGGAGGCCTGGCGTGCTGCAGTCCATTGGGTGGCAAAGAGTTGGACATGACTGAACAACTGAACTGAACTGAAAGAGAAGGTGCATTGCACCAAAAATCAAGACAGCATTCTATCTGTTATTGTTCAGTTGCTTTTACATCCGTACATGACTACTGGAAAAACCATAGCTTTGATTATACGGAACTTTGTCAGCAAAGTGATGTCTCTGCTTCTTATTTCTTCCCCAGTGATTTATTCTTTGCTCATCTACACCTAAGGAAATCCGTTTCCTACACATACACACATTCATATCTCTTCCTTTGATTTTCTTGCTTTCTTTTTGTCTTTGAAAACTGTGCAACACCAGGAAAATCAATTCCTTTTTCTGTTTTAATTTCCATTACAAACTGACCCCAAGTGTGGTTTAGGTCCTTGAGAGCCAGGCTAGTGTCACATTCGGGTCCCCTGAAAGGAAAGTCATCAGCTTTCAAGTGGCATCATACAGAATGAGAAGCGAGTGGAACTTCGTGTCCTCTAAAGAGACCAAAGCCCTTGGCTGCCTCTCCAGCTGAGTGGTTTTCCAGATGACACGTGCACCAGCATCATTTGAACAGGCTTGTTATAATCCAGAGCCGGCCTGAGGTGGCATCTCAGGTTGTGTGTATCTCACAGATTCGCAGGTGAGGCTGACACAGTCAGCAGCGGGTGCTGGGCTGTGTTGCCCTAGATCCTGGCTCCAGCAGGGAAATTGCAGCCGCCTCTCTGGGTGCTAGAGCATCAGTGACTGAGGCTCCCAGGTGAGCTGCTCTCTGGGAGTCACTTTCAAGTGATGAAAGGCTTCTCTTCCAAAGACAAACTATTTCCCCAGAGGCATGCATGTGTGCTCCATGAGACCCCGTGGACGGCAGCCCACCAGGCTACTCTGTCCATGGGATTCTCTAGGCAGAATACTGGAGTGGGTAGCCACACCCTCCTCCAGGGGCTCTTCCTGACCCAGGGATCAAACCCATGTCTCCTGAGTTTCCTGCATTGGCAGGAGTATTCTTTACCACTGAGTCACCTGGGAAGCCTCCCAAAGGCAATGTCTCTGAACTCCATTCCAGCAGAGGCAGCCCATTGCTGAAGACCAGCCCCTTGCGTCAAGGTAGGACACCACCTTCAGAGTCCCCCTTGACTGGCCTCTGCTGCAGCTGACCTGTGGTCCGCATCCTCCTCCTGATCAGTTCCCCTTCCTCCAGGCTGCTGACCCTACAGGCACTTCCCAGTCAACCCTGCAAATAAATCTCTGTCCCCTCGTCTCTGCCCTCTTGAGAGCCTAACACAAGACACTTTCTTGAAACTAAAATCTCCGCCTTGAAATACAGAGAAAGCTATGTTATCAACAGAGTGAAACTGTTTGTAGTTTTTTCATGCTGTGTTTATGGAAAGGACCATTATAATTACTACATGTATCATTTTAAAAAATCTTATCTTATGCTCATTTCTATTACAAATAGAGGATGTTCCAGCTAATTTATGGAAGTCTAGCCTCAGGATTTTGTAAGTTCACTGAGCATTCCAACTCCACATTAATAACATCCTTTTCATAGTAGGTTCCTTTCTTTTAAATAAAGGTAATTTGTATGATTTTTTTCATTTTTAATGCAAATGTGAAGAAATCATCCATTTATTCTTTCCAGAAATATTCACTGAACTCCTCTGGGCTTAGCACTGACTGTTCTGGGTGCTGAAAATACAGTGTTTTGGAGGTTTCATTCTAGTATTAAATACTTAGGTCTGCCTAATGGCAAACTCTAGCTTTCCAGGTCATTTAGTGGTAAAGAATCTACCTGCTGGTTAATGCAGAGACATGAGAGACAAATTCGATCCCTGGGTCCAAAAGATCCCTGGAGGAGGAATTGGCAACCCACCCTAGTATTCTTGCCTGGGAAATCCCACAATGACAAGTTCTACTAATGGACTGAGATAAGTGATGGGTGTAGACGGTGACTTCCAAGAGTTTAGATCTTGAAGCCCTTGAACGTATATAAAACACAATTCTCAAAGAAATTCCCTAGTGGACCAGTGGTTAAGACTGCCACCCAATGCAGAGACTCTCAGCTTGATCCCTGGTTGAGGAGCTAAGATCCCACATAACTTATGGCACAAAAACCAAAACATAAAGAAAGAAAAAAACAAAGGCACTATTGTAACAAATTCAACAAAGACTTTAACAATGGTCCACATCAAAAAATCTTAAAAAAAAAAAAAAAAGAAAGAAAATGGAGGAAGAGGTAAGCAGGTATCAAGCCACTGAATCTCAAGTGTCAAATTTCACCCTGTAGGGACCAGATAGAGAAAATCTCAAACAGAATATGCCCCACACAGAGCCTTAGGTACCATCCCCTACCCCCAAACTGTTCTTCCTAAAGTCTTCTCCAATCAGTTCAACAGCACTATCACTTACCCAGCTCCAGGGGCCGAAAACTCAGCTATCGTCCAGGACCCACTCGTGCCATTCTCTCACCCCGTTATCAGCAAGTCTGGTCAGCTGCATCTACAGACACAGGCTCAGTCCTTTGCCTCTCCACTTCCTCACCCTAGAGCAACAGCATCTCCTGACCAGTCTCCTTGTTTCCAGCCTTGCTTCTCTGTAGTCCAGTCTTCACCTTGCAGCCAAAGTGAGCTCTTAAAAAATATCAATCATTGTTGTTGCTATTTAGTCACTAAACCGTGTCTGACTCTTTGAGATCCCATGAACAGCAGCACACCAGGCCTCCCTGTCCTTCACTATCTCCTGGAGTTTATTCAAACTCATGCCCATTGAATCGCTGATGCCATCCAACTGTCTCTTCTTCTATTGCCTTCTTCTCTTTCTGCCTTCAAGCTTTCCCATCTGCAGGGTCTTTTCCAATGTGTAAAAGAAAGAAAATGGAGGAAGAGGTAAGCAGATATCAAGCCACTGAATCTCAAGTGTCAAATTTCACCCTGTAGGGACCAGATAGAGAAAATCTCAAACAGAATATGCCCCACACAGAGCCTTAGGTACCATCCCCTACCCCCAAACTGTTCTTCCTAAAGTCTTCTCCAATCAGTTCAACAGCACTATCACTTAACCAGCTCCAGGGGCCGAAAACTCAGCTATCGTCCAGGACCCACTCGTGCCATTCTCTCACCCCGTTATCAGCAAGTCTGGTCAGCTGCATGTACAGACACAGGCTCAGTCCTTTGCCTCTCCACTTCCTCACCCTAGAGCAACAGCATCTCCTGACCAGTCTCCTTGTTTCCAGCCTTGCTTCTCTGTAGTCCAGTCTTCACCTTGCAGCCAAAGTGAGCTCTTAAAAAATATCAATCATTGTTGTTGCTATTTAGTCACTAAACCGTGTCTGACTCTTTGAGATCCCATGAACAGCAGCACACCAGGCCTCCCTGTCCTTCACTATCTCCTGGAGTTTATTCAAACTCATGCCCATTGAATCGCTGATGCCATCCAACTGTCTCTTCTTCTATTGCCTTCTTCTCTTTCTGCCTTCAAGCTTTCCCATCTGCAGGGTCTTTTCCAATGTGTTAGCTGTTTGCATCAGGTGGCCAAAGTATCGGAGCTTCAGCATCAGTCCTTCCAGTGAATATTTGGGGTTGACTTCCTTTAGAATATACATTGCTATTTGTGAAATAGATAGCCAATGGGAATTTGATGTATGATGCAGGGAAACCGAAACCAGTGCTCTGTGACAACCTAGAGGGGTGGGATCGGGTGGGAGGTGGGAGGGAGGTTCAAGAAGGAGGGGACCTATGTATACCAGTGGCTGATTCAGGCTGATATATGGCAGAAATCATCACAATAATGCTTGCAACCTTTCCATGCTCCCCATTATACCAACGATAAAACCAAAAGTCCTTACTGGCCAATAATCCCTCCACAATCTAGCCTCTGCCTATTTCACTGATCTCTCCTTGGACAGATTTCTCACTTGATTGCTATCTACATATTCATTAGAATGGAAGTTCCATGACATCAGATCTAAAACTTTCATGCTCTCATGTGTTCACTCATTGACTCAACAATTACTTATTAAGCATGAAAATAATATGTACAAAATACTGTTGCTTCTTGGAACCATGTGCTGTGCTATGTGTGCTAAGCTGCTTCAATTCTGTCCAACTCTTTTTGACCCCACAGATGGTAGCCTGCCAAGTTTCTCTGTCCATGGGATTTCTCAGGCAAGAATAATACTAGAGTAGCTTGCCATGCCCTCCTCCAGGGGATCTTTCCAACCCAAGGATCAAACCTGTGTCTCCTACATCTCCTGAATTGCAGGCAGATTCTCTACTGCTGAGCCACCAGGAAAGTCCATGTTTCAGCCATAAGCCACTACCTTGCACATGCAAGTTTCTAAATAGATATCAGTTGACTAAAGAAATAAATGAATAAACCGAAGGGTAGAAAAAAGATTGAATAAGAAAGAGGTATATAGGTCACATATACATTGCTAATGAGAAAAGTGAACTTTAATAATAAAGCAACAAAATGCTAATTTAGACTGGCTGAGACATCCCAGATCAAACAGCATTGGCTCTAGAGAAAGTGAACTGGGAAAGGCTCCCTCTTTGGGACTTCTGAAATTATACAAAAATCATTAAAATGTAGAACATGACTGTGAGTAACCAGCATGAAAATACCATCCACAGTTCTTCTATTAGCAGGATAACCACTCAGTAACTTATTAGAAATAATTTATTAAGTGCTTTCCTTGACAAATGAAAGGAAACTGTATTGTAATTAACCACACTTGCACTGCTGATTTCTAACAATAATTTTGTGTCCAGGATTTAATGAATCTTTCAGGAATTTCAAAGACTGCGACAAGCTGAAGTCAATTTTGAGACAGCAAAGCAACTGTGTTTGCAGTGGTTGGTTCCAGCCAGAAACTCCAATGTTTTTCTGCTTTCAGATACTGGTAATTTTTCACATAACATACTATCGCTTCTTTTCTTAATTTTATTTTGGCTGCACTGGATCTTTGTGGGGGTGTGCAGCCTCAGTAGTTGAAGCAGGCAGGATTAGTTGCCCTGAGGCATGTGGTATCTTTGTTCCCAGACCAGGGATTGAACCCATGTCCCCCCCTGCACTGGAATGTAGATCCCTAACCACTGGACCACCAGGGAAGGCTCCCTTTATTATCACTTCTATGCGAAGTTATATGTACCTTCTCTCCCTCCTTTTCATTACAAAAACTGGTGAAGACATAAAACTAATTCCAGGTAGAGCAAGATCTCAGTAATTCAGGCTCATGATGGAGAAAGCCAGTGGGACCCTGTTGCAAAACCTGAGTTCTAAGACTTTCAGATACTGGTCACTTGGCAACTGAACAACAACAGCAGTCATCAAAAATAATGTCTGCTTTTTACAGGGCTCTCAAAGCCGGTGCTCTGGGACAACCCAAGGGGATGGAGCAGAGAGGGAGGTACGAGGAGGGGTTCAGGATGGGGGCACGGTGCACCCGTGGCTGATTCGTGTTGATGTATGGCAAAAGCCACCACAATATTTTAATTAGCCTCCAATTAAAATAAATTAATTAATTTAAAACATTTTTAAAAGACAAAAAAAGAGCAGCCTGCTTTTTCAAAAGATACATTTGATAGTGTAAAGTAAGTTAACTAAGTATTGACTTTTGCTAGTACTTGCTGGGGAGGACTCTAAATGAATGTCAGATTAAAAAGACTTACAACAGCATATTACAATTGATTTGTCCTCTTAGGGAGGGTAAACATTTCCCCCTACAAGATTACTTCTATTATTTTCTTAATTCACTTTTTTAGAACACTTAGCAAAATTCAATCCAGGTCCAGTCCGTCTATATGCAAACTTTGGATTTGTGGATCTGAATTCATATTTTATTGTAAAACTAAAAAAGCATTCTTATACCCAGTACGGTATAATTACTCTAATATTCTCCAAGATTTCATCAGAGACTTCTTTCGGTGTTTAGGTGTCAAGATATTAATTGCTTTTCCCAATGTGCTGTGAACCATGTTTAATCAGTTTTCTTTAATGACTCAAGCAGGGAACTCAGTGACTCTGTGAGTGGCAGAAGGAGATGAAAGAAGCTAGGTGAATTATCTCTTCACCATTCTCAATGATATTATATGATTTCGCAAGCTCAGACTTCTGCCCAAGTAAGCTATTATTCATTTACTTCATGGCCAGGAATGCCTAATATCTCCAGGATGAAAAAAATGATGTTGATGTTGTTACACAAGAACAGATGATTGGATGAATGAAGCAGAATAGAAGGTCCAGAAAACCATATATGCTTTCAATGGACTAATGTCAAAGGGGAAAGACGATCTTTCTAATAAGTGGCATCAATCAATGGATATACAAACGGGGAGGAAAAAACTTAACTCTCGACCTCATATCAGGTATGAATATCAATTCCAAAGGGAATACATTATTAATAATACCATTTTCAGCACCATAGATGGACCTAGAGATTGTTATACTGAGTGAATTAAGTGAGACAGAGAAAGAGAAACATTGTATGATATTGCAATGCACTTATTTTACAAAACAGAAACAGACTCACAGGCTTAGAGAACAAACTCATGGTTATCACAAAGAAGGGATAGTTAGGGAGTTTGGGATGAACATGTACACACTGCTATATTTAAAATAAATAACCAACAATCACCTATTGCATAGCACAAGGAATTCTGCTCAATATTCTATAACAACCTAAATGGGAAAAGAATTTGAAAAACAATTGATACATGTATATGTATAAATGAATCACTTTGCCCTATACCTGAAATTATCAAATTATTGTTAAACAACTATACTCCAATATAAAATTAAAAAATTTAAAAAAGGAGTACAGATATGATCATGAAATATAAAACAATAAAGTTTCTTAAAGAAAGCATATATCATGCTCATGACATTGGAGTCTGTAAAGATTTCTCA
>SJYX01000418.1:440469-527790 GCA_006410675.1 Oreotragus oreotragus | reverse complement strand
ACACACATACACTACTGATGTTATGTATAAAATAGATAACCCATGAGAATCTACTATATAGCACAGGGAACTCTACTCAATGCTCTGTGATGACCTAAATGGAAAAGAAATGCAAATAAGAGGGGACATATGGGCTTCTCAGGTGGCACTAGTGGTAAAGAACCACCTGCCAATGCAGGATATATGAGACACGGGTTCAATTCCTGGGTTGGGAAGATGCCCTGGGAGGAGGGCATGCAACCCACCCCGGTATTCTTTGTGTCATAAGGAATCTGACATGACTGAATCAACTTAGCTTGCCTGCACACATATGGATACCTGAGTCACTTTGCTGTACAGCAGAAACTAACACAACATTGTAAAGCAACTATATTGCCAATAAAAATTAATTTTAAAAAGTCAGGATAGTCATTCTTCTTTGTGAGGTTTTTACTGGAAGGGGGCTTGAGGGAGGTTTCTGGGGTGCTTGTATGATCAGGATGCTAATTACATGAATGTGTTCCATTTGTGAAAAAGCATTCAGCCAGTCACGTATGATTTGTGCATGAAACTAACTGCTTATAATTCATGCATATAACAAAACCTCACAGCATGCTACTTCATCATTTCCAGTTTATTCTCGATTATATTTGGAGAGGCAGATTTTACATGATAGCTTCAAACCAACCATTATACATTAACCAAATTTTACACAAGCCATTTGAAAAAAGATCTAAAAATGTGCTTAGTTATTGGTATTATATAACATTGATCAAGCACCAAGAGTGCGCTGAGAGCTTTACAGAACAAACATAGAAAAGACAGTCCCTGCCTTCGAGGATCCCCACTCCTTTAGACTCTAAGGTTCAGAGTCGTGCACAGAAAACTTCACCTGATATTTCACACCCCTTTATTCATAAGGCATAAATAAGGAAGTTTGTTGCATTTCTCCTTGTTAATAAATATCGAATACCCTTTTCCCCTGTTATACCAACTATTATTAACATTGTTGCCTTTAAATACAAATTTCCAAGGTACAATATACAGTATACTCTGATTTGGTATTCACACAATTGAGCACAATCTTCTTGCAGGCTGGTTATAATATGAAACAGGTTGGATATCAACTTTCACACATTTTTATACCACTTAACAGAATTGTGTATTGTTGGCAGAGCTTTTTTGTTAAGAAAAAGGAGGTGCCGTGCTCTTAAACTGATAAACTATAAACAAAGACAGCACTGCCTTGAATCCAATAAGGGTAACAGAGCTTATGCAGTTTCCAAACAGTGACTTTCAGCACATCTATCAAGCCAGCCTTGCAGATACAAACCACATAGCTGCATGCCCTAAAATACTAACAATTTATGATCAGCTAGTATTGGGTGATACAAGTATGATTTGCTTTACTGTATTTTCCATTTAAAGAAGGTATTGGCATAAAATATCTGAAAACTGTGAGCTGGGAAATACACTTTGCTTCTCTGCAAGGTTGTGTTCAGAGCAAATTCAGACTGAAAAAGAGGATGTGATGATTATGACTTTATTTGGATAAAAAGATCTAATTTTAAAATAATCCCTTGATAATGTCTGATGGTTCATTTTTTTAAAATGCAAGAGAACCGAAGTGAATTTTTATAATATAATGATCTTCAGTTTAGGCACAAGAAATGGTACTTCATCAGAATATGCCATATACGGTGGTAGAGGCTGTTGCCTACTACAGAAGTCAGGCCTGAACCTAGGTCGCCCATAGGGAGCTCATAGCAGCAGGAGAAGAGAGGCAAATTTTAGAGGAATGGGTAGATGCTTCATTCCTATCCAGACTCTGGTCTTGACCCTTTCTGCAAACAGAGGAATGGAGGAGCTGGAGTGAGTCTAGAGGTCCAGGGAAAGAAAGTGTAACAAGCTTGGGATCAATGGAGAGAAAGAAGCTAACTATGAACTTCACATTCTCTACACCCCAAGACTCCAAGCATCCATCAGGCTTCACGCCATGGCAAAAGTGCATAACTTGACACCAGACTCAGAGCTACCAAGCTAAGGACAATCGCTTTCCAGAGGAAATCCCTTTGCCTGGTGGTCATCGCTGTGTGGTCTCCCAGGGGGGTGACCAGGTCTGGATGTTTCCATGATGCAGCAATGAGTGGAGCTGAATTTTAAAGCTACGCTGGATTTAGAGCAAGACTAAATTTCTTTGACTACCTCCCCAGATATGAAAAGTATAGGAGAAAATTCTTCACTTTTATGCGTTGGGAGGGTGCTTATACTCCCACCCTCCCCAGGGAGCTAGGCATGTGGCCCAAAGAGGGCCCTTTAAGAAGAAACTCACCCAAGGCAGTGGCCATAGTGGTTTGGTCGATCTGGCATGATCCTACCTGGGAAATGAAGGAGTCCGATGGGATTTGACAAATTTTTCTTAGCCTGGGTGACTGCATCTCGACTTCTCTGCAAATCACAGGGCAAGAGGTTGGCAACCTACCTACCTCTGCTGCTCTCGTGGCTTAACCTGTGATAAAGGGGAGAGTGTCAGGGCTAGGGTGTTTTCTAGAGTGGTATAGGTTGGGAGGAGACTTGGGAACCCACAACTCCAGAGGGTATTAATCTAGAATCCCCTCAGGGCTGAAAGAAACAACCTTATTTAATGTGCCCAACCCAAAACAGAGCACCAAAAGACTAAATTCTGACAATAGACAGTAATATATAGTAACACATTTTTCATTTTCAATTATAAATCCTCAGGTTTCCGTACTAAGGCTTAAATTTCAGTCACCTAGCTGAAAATCTATACATAAACATGAGACTATAAATAGAGAACATGAAGACCTCTAAAAACGAAGGTTTACTACAAATGAGAGCATCCATCCTATATTTATTAACAACACAAAATGTTCTGACTCCCCTTTGGGGGAACAAGAGAATTAGACACAGCAAGCTAAGCAGTATTTGGAAGATTTTAGGATGGATGCTGAATTCCTATTGCTTTAAAATCTGAGATGCTTCCCAAACTCCCTTTTAGGAATTTATTCTATCATTGGGCTTCCCTGGAGGCTCAGACAGTAAAGAATCTGCCTGCAATGCAGGAGACCTGGGTTCAGTCCCTGGGTCAGGAAGATCCCCTGGAGAAGGAATGGCCACCCACTCCAGTATTCTTGCCTGGAGAATTCCATGGACAGAGGAGCCTGGCGGGCTAGAGTCCATAGGATCCCAGAGTNAAAGAATCTGCCTGCAATGCAGGAGACCTGGGTTCAGTCCCTGGGTCAGGAAGATCCCCTGGAGAAGGAATGGCCACCCACTCCAGTATTCTTGCCTGGAGAATTCCATGGACAGAGGAGCCTGGCGGGCTAGAGTCCATAGGATCCCAGAGTTGGATGTAGCTGAGTGACTAACAATTTCACTTTTCTTTCACTGGAGTGACAGGATTCTTACTACCAACATTTATTTATATTCCACTTTGTTCTCAGAAGAATTAAGGTAGCTAGTTTTTTTCCATTGTTTTTCTTTAACCTATAACAAGACTTTAGGATCTGACCCTGAAAAGGATTCCTTCTGTCCACTTATGTCAAAGCACCATTCAACAGGTGGAAACTGAGACCAAATTCTCATGAATGACAACGGCTTCCTTACACGGGAGAAATCTTGCTCTCAAGTTAATTAACAGAGAAGACAATAAACCAAAATCAGGTATTTAGATAGACATATAGATAGATAGATAGATAAACGGTTAAATAGATTATTATTTTTTTGCACTGCTGACAAATATTTGAAACTATGGAGTAGGTGCTGGAGTAGTTGAGAACACCTCAGAGCCTTTATCATATTATCAACAAGCTTTCAAAATCTTTTTAAAGCCATTGGAAATGGCTGGTATTATTGGTGCACAGCAACCACGGTTTATAGTTAGAAGGTCAAAGTTCTGCCATTGTCTCTACTCTTCAAGGCACAAGGACAAGTTCCAAAAATCAACTCATGGTAAAAGGTGGAGGATCCGTACTACCAGGAGATAGAAGATGGAGGAGATGACCCACACACCAAGGCAAGAATGGGAGGTCCTTTGGGATACCTTGACTTTCAGATGTTGAGCATACATCATTAGCGAGCAGCCCTCCCATGGCTTGGGGTGGCCACTGAAAGGTCTCCTAGCCTGAAGACCTTGGTCTATTAAGCAAAGAGATCACTTCATGCCATGGCTGACTTGGCAGTCCAGTACCTTCTTACCCTGGGCACCAGGAAGAAGGTCCGGAATGTTTCCATCAAGATCTGCAACAAAGAGCATCATGATGGCAGAAGGGCAAGTATGAAAAGTCAGTAGCCCTTGATTACAGTCAGCAGAGAAGTAAACAGTAACCCCCTATGGAAACACACCCTGTTACTTCACCTGCAATGGTCTAGGAACATGAAGGAAGAAACAATCCAGGCTTTTCTTTCTCATCTTGCTCTCCCTTAGCTTTCCTTTAAAGAAGTATGTATTAACCATCTCCTCTATAGCATTCTCCACCATGATTGGAAAGAATCTAACCAATTAATTTTCCTCTTTTTTTTTTGCCTGGAATTCAGTTTGTATCTACTGGTCATCCATTACATTCTTTTGGTAGGAAAAGATATTGCACTTCTTAAAATTCATCCGTGTCATTGAGTCAAAGCTAGTAGGTAGGTAGATATCTTTCTAGAATGAGTATTTTCTGAAGACCATCATCAGCATTTGCAGAAAGCCTCCATGATTTCTGTTTCAATAAGTGGTGCTCGACCTGCCACGTGATTTTACACTACAAAGAAAGATGTCAGAGGTCACGAGCCATTGGCAACATCGCCTCCAGCAGCTCATGATTTCATCGTGCAGATGGGCACGACGATCACCAGAATGACTGTGCAGGCAGCCGCAGCAATCAGAGCCGCTATCTTGCAGACCTTGGCTCGTCTGAATTCGGCTTCTTTCCGTTTTAGCAATGAGTCGTAGCCCGGAGTATAAATGTCTTCCATCCAATACTCTAAGTTGTTTGGATTTAAAGATTCTTGAGTCTAAAAGTGAAGAGAAGATGTTAGAAAGATGGTGAATATTTGTAAACAGGTTCATCACCCTTGAAGCATTTCAACTGGTGCTTGAAGCACCTTGAAGCTGTCTGCAGCTGGCAATGGTGTCCAAGCTGCCCACCAGCCCCTCCTGAGATGGACCACCAAGAACTCAGGGTCCTGCACACCCCAGATTGCACCTGCCCCCTCTTACTACAAAGGTCTCAACACAGGAAAACCCAGAGGTTTTCTGGGGACAAGCAAAACAGGGCCGAGACAAGTGAGAGTTTACACTTCAAGGGTGCACAGCCAAGAACAGGCTGGCCTCACTGCCAGGGAAGCAGGGAGGGTCACTGACAGATATTCTCCACTTACAGTCCCTAAGAACAGAGCTGTTTGAAGCAAGGCTGTTCTATTACTCTGATTCACTTTCCAGTTCTTCAGAAAAAGCCTCTACTAAAAAATCAAAGGCACCTCCCACAGAAGCAGCTCAAACAAAACATAAAATATTTCCATCTCAAACATCTGTCTAAGCAGGTCAGGCCACTGCTCAAAGGCCAGGTCTACAGACTGGCGGCAGACCATCCCTAGGCCAGGTGTGGCATCCCCGGTGGAAGGCTCCTCCCTGACATTTTGTCTCCTGGTCTCCCTGAGATTAACGATCGTCTGCAAGAGAAATATCGTATTTAACCTGTGTTGCCCATGAATCCTGTTCTCCGCGGATGGCTATAATCTATTTTCATAAAGAAAAGCAGTGTTCTCATTTTACAGCAAGCATTTAATAATGTGAGTGGCACATAAAAGCAGCAACACATTGCGATTCCAAGTTGAGGTCTCCTAAATCTCCGAAACACAAGCAAAATATCCATTTTGAAGATGTTCTCAGATTGGTCAATGCTGATAAAGATGCGTGTGTTACAAATTATGTACACACACACACACACACACACACACAAAGAATTACAAAACAAATGCTTCCAAAACTTAAAAAAAAAAAAATCTCAGTGGTTCCAGGTTATTGGGATATTGATGATTTTCTCACCCACATTAGTCATTCTCCACCTGTCCTTCCAGAGCAGTTCTCTGTTCTTCAAACCCCCTTCCCCCCCCCCGCCCCGCCCAGATCTTAGTCCATATGGACGCCTCCCTGGTGGGTTCCCTGGTGGCTCAGATGGTAAAGAATCTGCCTGCAATGCAGGAGACATGGGTTCAATTCCTAGGCCGGGAAGATCCCCAGAGAAGGGAATGGCTACTCACTCCAGTATTCTTGCCTGGAGAATCCCATGGACAGAGGAGCCTGGCGGGCTACAGTCCATGGGGCCACAAAGAGTCGGACACAACTGAGTGACTAACACACACACTGGTGAGTTCAGTTGGTGGAGCACCAGTCCTCAGGCTCCCTCTCTGATGGACTACATTTCTATCTGGCACCTGCTTTCACAGCTGTGGGTCCTGTTGAGTTTCAGAAATAGCTCCCATCTTTGGGCCTTCAGATCCAAGGGCAGCATCAGCCTCTCAACTCATGCTGGTCCCTGGGTGCTTTAAACCCCACCTACACTGATGCCAGCAGTCCCCTCCTCCCATTCCCATCCTTCCAAGAGTCTGCCAGCTGCTTCCTGATGGGATGCTGACAGTCCATACGCCATGAACCCCTCTGGCATCTCTATTGCTCTCCTGCTGCTAATGGCCTTAGTCCTGGGGCCAGCAGACGCCAGCCCGGGAGCTAAATTCAGCCCAACACCTGCCTCTGTACAGCGTACAAGTTAAGAATGGTCCTCACATTTTTTTAATTACTGAAAGAGAAAAAAAAGAAAAGAAAAGAAAAAAAACAACAGTCAGGGATATGTGAAAATCATAGGAAATTCAAATCTCAGCATCAGAAAAGAATGTTTTATCAAAACACAACCATGTCCAGTCATTTATTTAACACAAATTGTCCATGGCTGCTCAAGACTATTAAGCAGAGCTCTGCTCAAGCAGAGCTGAGCAGTTGAAGCCTAGGGCGCTGCAGTCCATGGGGTCGCAAAGAGTCGAACACGACTGAGAGACTGAACTGAATTGAGCAGTTGTGATGACGGCAATTGTAAGGACTGCTGGGTCTCAAGGCAGTTACTCTCTGGCCCTTTAGAGGAGAGTTTGCCAGCCTTTGTTCTCGTCTGTTCAGTTGTTGTTTAGTCACTAAGTCATGTCCCATTCTTTTGTGACCCCATGGACTGTAGCCTGCCAGGCTCCTCTATCCATGGGATTTCCCAGGCAAGAATACTGGAGTAGGTTGCCATTTCCTCTTTCACAGGATCTTCCCAACCCAGGGATCGAACCCATGTCTCCTACATTGGCAGGCAGATTCTTTATCATTGAACCAACCGGGAAGCCCTTATCTGGGTAGATTTGCTTTATGTACTGCGATTCAGTCAGTGAAATAAACTATTTGTAATTAGTTTTTTCAATAACTGCAAGCTCTCATGACACCCAGTAGCAGAGAGGTGATGCCAAGGTTTCACGGGACCCAGGGAGCATCTTTGATTGACAATTACATCTGCTGAACACTGGAAATAGAAACAGTATCTTTGCTGTATCCTCAAGATGCCATTGCTGGTGAATTTATATCTTGAAGCCAAGAGACAGCAAGAAGATGGTCCAGATGCTGAGGCTGCCCTAAGACAGTACCTGGGTCTCTGCAAAGTGATGGAAACAAGGAAAGTGGTGCCTTTCTGCCTTTACCAAGTTCCCGATACCTAGTCTACAGTCCATGGGGTCACAAAGAGTTGGACACGATGAGTGACTTCACTTTCACTTTCATTCTACTTTGCTGCAAACACCCTCGAAAGGCTATGAAACTCCTTGCTGTCTTACATTTTGCAAGACTAGATATATTATCCTCTACTTTTTAAAGTGATGTCACCTGAAGCTCTCTAAAGATCTTCAACTTTTTATAATTTCACCGTTAGTGCTTATAAATATTGGCACTTCAAAATCACATATATCTGTAAGAGCACTTCTCTCAGACTCAGCCTTCCGGACGTTAAAAAGATGTTTCTCAATCTATGATTCATTCAGTTAACTGAACATGTCAAGGTCACCCCATGATACTGGTGAGACACTGATTATTCCTCCAGATGAATCATTCCGTCCAGGTCTTCCCCGATTTGTGGCATCCTGATACTCACAGAGCACAGTGTGGTACCCACAGCAAAGCATTAGGACCACCTCCAGGAGAAAAGAATCCTATACAGCCTGCTTGCCAGCAGGATGGTGACAGGAGAAGACGTGGCCTGAAGAATCAAGTGATAAGCAGCAGGCATGTGGACATAAGGTGCAGGAGGGGACAGGGGCCACGATATCTCCAGGGTCATCCTGATAGCACCACCCACCTGACTCTTAGGATTTGGCCAGAGATGCTCCTCCCCATAACTGCTGTCAGTTAGGGACCAACATAAACAAATGTCATTGTGGTCACTTTAGTGACACGAAGCCCCACTCTACTCTCATCACCAGAAAAATGAAATGGTGATGAGCCAACATAAGATGAAAGAACAGAAGTCTTATTGCTGGAGAATCTGACAGGAATTCAGACTTGTTGGACCTGCAGCAAATTCTTGAGTTTCCCGGGCCTTGATTTCCTCATTTACCTGCTTGAGATGAATGTCATCACTCCTGCCTGCAGGCCACTGCATGTTGCATGAGAGACTGTGGTAAAAAAGCACCACACAGGGGCTTCCCTGGTGTCTCAGTGGCAAAGAATCCACCTGCTAACGCAGGAGACGTGGGTTCCATCCCTGGTTCGGGAAGATCCCATATGTGCAGAGCAACTGAGCCCGTGTGCCCCAACTATTGAGCCTGTGCTCTAAAGCCCACGCATCTCAACTACTGAAGCCCACAAACCCTAGACTTCAGGCTCCGCAACAAAGTGGAGGAAACGCCACCACAATGAGAAGCCTGCACACCGCAGCTAGAGAGTAGCCCCCGCTCACCACAACTGAAGAAAAGCTTGTGCAGCAACAAGGACCCAGCACAGCCCAAAATAAATAAACAAAGTTTTTTAAAAACACCATACAGAGTTGATTGATTTCAGCATCCCTGATTAATGCCAGGTACTTTAAATACATTCTCCTCATGTCTCACAACACCACCACAAGTTAGAGATTATCACGGACAGTTAACAGGTGAGGGGACCACAGCTCAAACAGGTGAATGTTCCAGGCTGCACAGCAAAGGAACCCTGGATGAGAACCTGCACTGTGGGAAAACACATTCCTTTCCTTACCACCTTACTGCCCCTCCTGCAGACTCTTGGCATCACAGTGAGGCAATGTCAAGGGATACCTTGCCATACCAGCCTCCACCAGCATCTCCCCAGCTTCCCTTTAAGTGGTGTGGGCATTCAGGGAACTGGAAGTACATGACTGGCAGAAATAAAACAATGACCTCACTGCCCACAGATCTAGCCGGCAGGTGAAGGCAAGGTGCTTTCCTGCTCCCAAGATGATTTAGACACACAGATAGACGCAGCGTGGATGGAACCACTAAGATGCAAGTGTGGCCAAAACCCAGCCCTGCCTGTGGTTGACAGCAAACACACCCTCTAGCCACAACTGCATTCACAGAGTTTCCAGGGGTGGTGCTTACCTGGGGCTGCTCCGTACGGAAACATAATCCATAGCTTGGCTCCCTCAAACATGCTTATCCCACGGGCTACATGTGGAAGGAGAAATCAGGCTTGTGTTCCATTAACCAGTTGGGCTCAAGTCTTAGGAGCAAGCATGAGCATCTGCACTTGGTACGGAGTCTTAAACGCAACGTTAGCAAATTGATGGCCAAGGTCAATCCACAAATGAAGCATGCCTGTTGCTAAATGTTTACAAGCCAATAAGCAACATAGCAATCCCCTGGTTACACAGCTCTGCCTTATGATGTATTCAGGTTCAGTGTCCCATGGTGGGGACCAAGGGAGCTGAAGTGGAGGGAGTGAGTGGCTAGGGCATACTTCATCCATTTCTGCATCCACCGGGGTGTGGCCAGGCTTCCCCTACCTCACCCCACCCTGGGCAGAGAGGCTCACCTGCAGGTCCAGGGCTGTCAGCTTGCCCTTGTCACCCGAATTGCGTGCATACTCCTCGATGGTCCAGGAAGGCTGGCCCCGCTTCACCTCTGCCAGCTCCGTGAGCCGCATGTCCGTGTACAGAGGGTTGCTCTTCATGTGGGCCTTGAGAGAGGCGGGGTAGGGGTGAGGGCTGAACACCTGCTCCACCAGGAAGCCGTCCTTGGGCTGCTTGGGCAGGCGGTGCTGTGGGGGCATGTCGTACTGCCTGTCTGCCTGCAGAGGGGCACAGAGAAGTCCAGGAGGCCACAGAGATGTGGTCAGATGTCACACTGGGCAGACCCCAGCTTTTCATCACTAGGTGCTGCCCAGGTAGCAACATGCAGTTATTCATGAGCAAATAGAAGGATTGCCTGTACTGGGGGACATTTACTAGGAAAAGCTTACGACATTAATACTACTCATATGACCCAACATTTCTGTGCCAGAAAGAGACAATTTTATCTAATCTTCACGCCATGACTACTACTATTAACACACATTATTCTGGTAAGGAAAAGGAGACCAGAAAGACTCAGTAATTTACTCCAGGGAGCACAGCTGCTAATGGCAGGAAGCTGGAATTTAAATTTAGCATCTGGCTTCAGAAAAACCTTGCTTAACCACTGCATAGTACCACCCCCTCTTTCTTTCCTTCCTTCTTTCTTATTTCTGCCACACTATGTGGTATGACAAAATCTTAGCTCCCCAACCAGGATCAAACCATGCCACTTGCATTGGAAGCACAGTCTTAACCAGTGGACCACCAGGGAAGTCCCTGCCCCCTCTTTCTATTACCAATTTCTACCTGGTCCTGAGGAGTAAAAGATATGGGTATTTTTCCCCAAGGAACTGGCCGAAACCACGGATGAGACCCTGCTTCTTTGGGTGGAAGAAGCCAAGTTGGAAAGGACATGGTGAGAGCCTCCACTGGTTTTCAGGAACATCTGCTCAGCCTTCAAGACAGGGAATGGTCTGGACCACAGTGTGGAGGCAGGAACCTGCCTGACACTGCTGGCGTCACTGATGCTCAGTCCCTAGTTACGAACCTGCGGCTCTGCTCTCCATGAACCCTGTTATAACCCAGGTCTTCTGATAACCTCTTACTTCAGGCCCTCAGATCTCTGCACACATGTCACTTCCTCTAGGAAGCACTCCCTGACCCACCAAGACCAGGTCCGTGCCCACCTATGAGACCCCTTCAGACTGTGTACGGAGCTCATAGCCAGCACTGTCCCACTGAACTATGATGGCCTGTCCATCTGTCTGTCTGTCTCCTCCACTGGACTGTGAGTTCCTCAAGGGCAGAGGACTATCCTGATCACTTTTCAATGCCACATTTGGCAAAGTCACACCACTAAGGAGAAGGCGCTTCACGCTTTATAAAGGGATGGATACAAACACTATGGGGTTTCCCAGGTGGTGCCAGTGGCAAAGAACCTGCCTGCCAGTGCAGGAGATGTAAGAGATATGGGTTCAATCCCTGGGTTGAGAAGATTCCCTGGAGAAGGGAATAGGTACCCAGTCCAATATTCTTGCCCGGAGAATCCCATGACAGAGGAGCCTGGTGGGCTACAGTCCAGAGGGTTGCAAAGAGTTGGACACAACTGAGCACATAACGCAAGCAAGCTTTTCTGACCTGGAAAGTTACCCACTGCCCACACTTGCCCCCACTGCTTCTGCCAAGGAGCTGCTTGTGTTCTAATCCAACAGTTCATATATATACCTAAGACAGTTTAAAAATAAAAGCCGGTATCTACTCTGCACAAAGATGACTAAAGGAGGGAAATCAGACACCAGCAAGAAGCCCCTGGGAAGCTTTCAGATGCTTTTGAATTAAGAGGCCTTAATCCTGGGGGCTAGCCAACCATCTCATCCTCTGCCCCCCCATTCTCTTTTTGTCTTCAATCTTTCCCAGTGTGGGGGCTTCCCTGGTGGCATAGAGGTAAAGAATCTGCCTGCAATGCCGGAGACCCAGGTTCAGTCCCGGGGCTGGGAAGACTCCCTGGAGAAAGGAATGGCAACCCGCTCCAGTATTCTTGTCTGGAGAATCCTATGGACAGAAGAGCCTGGCAGGCTACAGACCATGGAGCCAAAAAGAATCAGACACGACTGAGCCACTAAACAATGACAGAAACAACAAAGCTGTCACCCAGTTACGTGCCCTTAAGTGGGCGTTACCTCTTTAGACTTCCGATGCCAGTCTTTACTGTCTCCAGGACCTCGCTCTTTGCTCTCCTCCTCGCTGATGCCCATGCGGTTGGAGTAAGTGATGGTGCGCCAGTCCCTGGGTGAGTTGGAGATGCTGGCAATCTTGGATTCTGTGGCACTGTTCTCCTCCGTCAGGGACCTGGAAGACGGCCTGGTGAAGAGGCTTTTTTTTAAGGCCTGGACACGCAGGCTTTCACTGTTGCTCCCACTGGCATCTGAGCAGCACCAGTCAGCCGTGTTCTCCAGCTTGGGCCCGTGGGCACCCTTGTGGGCACGGAATATCCGGGGCGAGGCGCTCTCGTCAGATGGAGCCTCACTGGTCAGAGAATTGAGGTCAATCTGCACGCTCACCTTCTCGGGCTGCTGCATCTTCTGGTCTAGTTTATTGAGCTTGCCTAGGACCTGGGAGATCTCCTCACGCACACCCGACAGTGACTCGAGCTTCCGTTCAATCTCCCCGATCCTGAGCACCAGCTTGCACACACTGGTCTTCAGCTCTTCTTCTGAGTGGTGGCTGTTTTCTGGCCGGCTGCCCTTCTCCCCTTGGCTGCCAGGGAGCCCATTGGCGATTCTGGTGAGGTGGTGCTCTGGCGAACTGTCACAGTCTGACTTGTGAAGCTGAGATAGGGACCCCGTGCTGTTGTAGCAGGATGACTGCATGACCCCTGTCGAGCCGCTGATGCTCATGTCATCAAGAAACCGGAAGATGTCGCTGATGTCATCACTGACCACCTCCGAGTCATCATCAGAATGCTTCATGGCATGCCGGTCACTGTACTTGCTCTGCCCGGGAGTGCACAGGTCCTTGCCTTTTTTGGGCTCCAGCACGTGCAGGTCAGTCTGGGTGCCCACGCTGCTGGTGTCTGAGCTCAGCTGCCCACTGGTGCAGCTGATGCTCTTGTCTTTAAACTTTTTGACTGGCTCATGCTTCTCCAGGTCCACAGGGGACGGGATCTCTTTAGATTTGAGCCCATTGGGCTTCGCTGAGTAGCCAGCTGGGAGGATGGGCTGTTGATCCTGTGGTGTCAGGTAAGTGGGGCATCTGTCCGGGGTTGGAAAATTGGGTGTCTGACTGTTGGAATTTGGATAACGGAGCTTCTCCTCAGAGGGGTTTCTGTTGAAAAAGGACTGTTCAAAGTCAGGAACTTCTTCAGTGTTGAGGCTCCAGCTTTTGGCCGGCCAGGGGGTCTGCTTGCCTGATTTGCCAGGACAGCGCCGGGCCTCCTGGGTCCCCATCACTGGAGTGGGTCCAAAATACGTGGAGGCTTGAAGGTCATCTAAGCTCTCGTGCTTTGCCCGCCTCTTGTCAGGAACTGGGGAGTACTCGGGGTTCAGGTACTGGCTGCTGTAGGGCATCTCAAAGCTGTGATGGGGGAAGGGTGTCTTGTGGGACTCCTTGCGGCCCTGGGATTTCCTGTGCTCACCCTCGGCCTTGTTGGCCGGGCTGGCCAACCCGGGGGACACAGCCATCAGGTTGTGAAAGTCCTCTTTGAAGATGTTCCTTTTCTGGACACAGGACTGGACCACAAAGGGCTCGTCGTTGGAGATGAAGGTCTGCTTGATGCCCTGGGGGAGAGGCAGGGAGTCCTGATCAGACATGGACTCACTCTCGAGGTTCATGGGGAAGTAGGTTCTCTGCATCTCGCAGGGCTGAGGGCTGGCCACCGAGTACGGGGCCAGAGCCTGCAGCCTGTCCAGGGAAGCTGCCCGGTTTTTCACGTCTTTGCTGACCCCCAGCAGGAAGTTGGGTTCAGAGGCAGGAATGAACTGCGGACAGTCCTTGCAGTCCACCTTTCTGCACTTGGATGACTGGCGGGTGGGGTAGCCCCGGCTGAAAGGCCGGTCACTCAGCTCACAGTTGAGGGGCTCACACTCTGCCATGCTGCAGATCTCCGTGTCTGAGCGGCACGAGTCAAAAGAGGCATCTTTCTTGCGCATCTTCTGCCGGCCTCCAGGCAGCTTCTCCTTGGCGGCACCCCCATTCATCTGGATCAGGTTGAATATGGTCACGATGTCCGCAGCCACCATGATTTTCTTGGACTGCTGGTTGTTTACAGCGCATTTCATCTTGTCTTTGAATAACGTGGCTGGGAAGTTGGGGTCAAGACAGGCCGTATAGAAGAGCACACTTCTCAGTTTTGCGAGCTGGGACAGATCGAAGCGGGCACACAGGGATTTGCAGAGGTCCTGGTAGGAGACGGTATTTTGCTTGCTGTCTAATTCCTCCAAGATCTTCACCAAGAAGAGGGACGTTTCCTGGTTGGTCTCCATGGCTTAGAATTTCACAGGCTAGCTGGCGACACTGGAAACTTCGAGTCAGTTCTGCAGGACTGATAATACGGAAAAATAGTAGGGAGGGGAAAAGAGGATTAGAAACATCAGTGGAGTTTTAAGTCAAGCTGGTCCTGAACTACATAAAGAAATGCAAGGAAAGACTTTTTAATGCTTAGAAATGTTGAAAATGCTTTAAAAATATTTATAAAATACCACATCGTAATTCCCTTCCAAGGAACATTGGACCTGGAAACTGGAAAATCTAGATTTTCATCTTAACCTATTGATTAGCACTTATATGCTGGGCAAAGGCTTTCAACTTTCTGGGGAACTACCTAAATAAATTATGAATGACTAAAGGAAATATACCTAAAGAAATTAAGAATGACTTTGATTTTGCACAAAAATGTTCACTGTGCATATGTGCAACTGATTCACTTTGTTGTACACCTGAAACACAACATTGCAAATCAACTATGAAAAAAAAAAAAAATCCTCAGAAGTTGAATTTTAAAATTTTGTAGACCAGCAATAGCTCTTTATTTTGGCCTGAAAGAATTAGGCAGTCCCCGTACTATTTTCTGAACCTACAGTGCAGAAAGACAAATTCTCAAAGGAAGAAATTCACTCTAAAATTCAACTGCAGACTTACTTGGCCTGCATGATACTTCCAGTTGCTTCTCTTGTTTATGTTCTCCGCTTTCACATTAATAAGGGGGGAAATAGAGAGTGTTCCAAGAAGGCTGTAAGAATTCTAAAATTTTCAGCCTAAGCGATTGGGAAGATGACTGCTCTTGACCCAGATGTGGAGCATGGAATAGGAAATAGCAGTTTTGGTGGTGGGAGGTGGTATGTTTTGTCTGTAACACATTGACTTGAAGAGCCTGCTAAAATATCCAGGAAATGGAAACCTAGAGTTGAAAAGTTATCATGGAAGATGTGAGGAAGAAAATTATTAAGGCAAGGGAGTAGAGACAGGGACCACGTATTGAGGTGTGCTTAAACTTCCTGCTGCCAAGGATCCCCCTCCCTCAGTTCAGGCCTCAGTCTGAAGAGCTGCTCAAGACCCCTCCCACTACTGTGCCTGCTCGCCCTTCTTGAACATCTCTCTACTCCCCAGAGCCTGGTGAAACCTCCTATGCACTTTCCCTTTCAGGACACCAACTGATCCTTTACCTGGAGTTTAATCAAAGTTTTAGAGAGGGTATTTGGTCACCATGGCAGAACTACTGGGGGAGATTTTTTAGGATTTTTCTGATTCTGGCTCCTGATGGAGACAAATAGTCTGGGGGTAAGTTATAACGTTCTGTAGCCTGCTTGACCTTTGTCAAGAATTTGTCCCTTAACTTGAGCTAATCAGTACAATTAGCTCTAGACAGTGAAATAGCAAGGCTTTTCAAGCACATTACCACTGCCAACTTGTATCTACAAATGCCATCAGATTTTATTGTAAAAACCATTGTATCAGTCATGGTATGCTAAGTTTTGCTGCCTTAATAAACAAATCCAAATCTCAGCGGCTTAACACCACAAAAGATGCTACGCATCCAATAAGAGGCAGTGACTGCTCTGCTCATCAGAAACTTCTGGAACCTATGCTAACCAAGGCGACATCTGAACTGTGGCTTCCACAATCATGGCACCAGTGGGAAGGGAAAATGATGGGTTCACTGAGACTTGAAGCATCTGCTAACTGCCCTCCCTCTCTCTCTCCTTCCTTCCTCTTTCTCCTCCTTCTTTCTTTCATTTTAAAGAATAGTCATATTCCATTGGCCAAAGCAAGTCACACAGCCACATTTAAGTTCAAGGGGACAGTGAAACAAAATCTTCTTTTGCCACTAAGGGGGAAATAGTCAGCCTTGATAATGACTGCCTAAACTGTGTCCTCAAGAATTATCTCCTGTTTAGAGTTGAAAACCTTAGACTCTATTAAGGCAGTTTCCCCAGGTCACACAGTTGATAAGTTAGCAGAGCACGGATGCAGACGCACACTTGTTCAGCTCAGATGCCTCCTCTTCAGGAGCCATTATACAGAAGATGGTTCTGATTAGCTTCCAGGGAGCTTCAGATGCTGATAAGTAAAAAGCTTGACCCCCAAATTCACAAAATTAATTTTGTGGAAAAGTTTCTTTTATTTCTCTTTTTGAAACAAGCTGTGTTTTTTTTTTTTTTTCAAAGAATGAAAGAACAAAAGAAAGAAAGAGAAAACATAAAGAGATTAAAAAGGGAAGAGAAAACAACAACCAGATCTTTTGCCCACCCTTGGTCTGCACCACTATGTTATTGTATGTCAGAGTGATTTGGTTTCTTTCCCACTGTGTGGTATTTTCCATTTAGAAGACTGGGTCAGGAGTTTGCATATTAATCTACATGCTTGTTCTTGCTTAATGTTTGTTCTCCGCTTGATCCCGTACCCTTCGTTCATCTTTGGAATGTTCCCGTGACAATGGAAGAACAGCAACGCAGCTAGCCAGACAAAGGGAACAGACCATGGACACAGCTCACCTTCTCTCAAAATTCTAAGAGGGAAGGTAGAGACTTTCCTGGAAGTCCAGCAGTTAATCCGTCTTCCAGTGCAGGCGATATCGGTTCAATCCCTAGTCAGAGAGCTGAGAACCCATATGCCTCCGGGCCAAGAACACAAAACTTAAAACAGAAGCAGTATTGTAATAAATTCAATAAAGACTTTGAAAATGCTCCACATTAAAAAAAAAAAAAAAACAGCAAAAGTATCCTAAAAAAAGAGAGACGGTAAAGGCCATGAGCATGCTCTCTACCCATTTCCCTACTTGAAAGGTCAGCCATGCTTAGTCTCACTCTGTGGATGAGGAAGATGAGGCTCAGAGAAGTAAAGCCAATGTTCAAGGTCACACATCTAGAACCAGATAAACCAGCCGCTACCATTTTTCTGAATCATAGCTTCAGATCACCCCACTCTGCAGCCTTCCCCCTACCCTCCTACCTGTGGCGCAGCTGTCCTTAAATATATCATACCAACTGATGCAGGTGGAGCTCTCCCTTGTCTAAAGACTTCTGCCTTCACAGGCTTGCTCTCTGATGGGCACAAGAGTAGGTACAGTCCTTTCCCGGGGAGACATAGAGATGAGGCAGCAACCCCACTGCTCAGACTGCCGGCCCTGGAGGTGATAGTCCTGCCAACGCTTTAGAAGAAAAGTTTTCTTGGGTCTCAGGACTCTTCCTGAACAAACTCGAGATCCATAGGTGAGTTCTGGAGAGAGGCATGAGTAGTAGAAATTTGTGTCCATACCGCAGGACTAAGCCTCTGGATGAGCCCACGAGGAAGATCCAGCAGTGTTTTTATTTTAACTCCAAAGAAGGAAAAACACCACTTGATTAGATTAAATGTGCTTTGGGTAGGGCCCAAAGTCCTCAACTTTAAAGTGCAGGCGATCTGACACTCAAGGTATTTTTAGTGGCTTTGATAGCTGTTGCTGACAGCATGAGACCCCAGCTTTCTCCACGCATGGGCTTGGGAGGGGCAAGACAGTGGAGGGGCTCCCTGAAAGAGCTCGAGGCCTCCGGGGCAATTCTTCTTGGTCTTGACCAGACACATACATACCTGCAGAATGACTGTTTGCCACTCGCTTACCTGCATCAGAGGAAGCGCTCTCTCCCACCTCCAGAACTTTGTGGTTTGAAATAGGGAAAGGTGACCTTAGGGAGAAGCCAGCCATGGATCCTCTGGCCTGTGGACCAACAGCTGCTTCAAGGGGAACACTGGAGCCATTCCAGGGCTCACACAACCAGCAGGCCTTCCTTCTCTCATCCCTCCCAAATAAATGAATACAGCAACTATGTCAGTGAGCCTTGAAGACTCAAGACCCAGGCTGCGGGGAGTTTTCTACTGAAGCCATAACTTGGTACTAGAGCTGTGTGGTAATTCTCTACATTATAGGAAAGAAAGAAGCCCTTTCAAATGCAGCCTGAAATTTTTTAAAAAGATGTCACATACATCTCTGTGTGTGCCATCTTTTCCCAGATGGATCAAAATGAGCCACAGAATTTCCCTATTTAGAATTTCCCTATTGCAGCGTTTCTGAGAGAATCACAGATTGGAGGTTTGGGAGGGGCTTGGTATGAGTCTTTTATTCCAACAGGTATAAATAAGTTCTTCCTATTTTCTCAATGAGGGGACTGCAGGTCCGAGGTCGGGATTTCCACACTGACATGGCGAGCAAGTGACGCCGGTATGGGAGTTGGAAGCTACCTGTATTTTTCTGCTATGCTAAACTGCTTCCCACAAGGAGAAGATGCCACCATCATGCAGAGAGTATGAAACAAAGCAGTAAAAGAGGAACGCCAACGTCTTGGCAGCAAAGACTGACAAGACGTCACAATCAGCATGCAGTAGGTCTTTATGTATTGACGCCAGGGGCAGGACGAAGGTGACGGGCAAAGTAGAACAATGAACCTGTAGACCGTTTGACTTTGTGATCTGTAGTGCCTGGGTTTGTGTACAAGGTGTATCGGCCAGTGTTGAATTGGACACGCGGTATCTCTGAGACTTTGTAAAAATCAATTTGTTCAACAAAAAGCCAGTTTGATAAAAGAGGGAAACTTGCCAGTGAGGCTAAGGTGACAGCGATTTCAGGCACCGTGTAAGCTGATTAGCCTCAAACAGCGACACCGCTCCGTATGCTGAGACCTCTGACCCCGCGGCCGCCTTGGAGACGCGCGGTGCCGGTCACGAGGGCAGCATGGGCAGTGAGTGAAGGCCAAGACCTTATTAGGAGAGTCTCCCAGGAAGCAGGGAAGGCAAACACAGGGCATTCCTTTAGAGTGATGGATTTATTTTGCATTTATTTTTGCTTTACAAAAAAGTCATGGAATGATGTTTTATGGTACCTTTTTTTTTCCCTTTTTTAATTAACTGAAGGGATTTTTTTTTTTCCCTCTCCCTTTGGATGAACACAGATCTGGTCAGGCCAGCCCCTGCTGAAACTCCCTCAGAGGCTTTGAAGGTAACCCAGCTCACAGAAAAGACCATAAGAATAACTCACTTAAAAAATATATATATTTATTTTTTACTAGAGGATAATTGCTTTACAAATTGTGTTGGTTTCTGCCACACATCAGCCATAAGCGTACAGCCATAGGTATACATATGTCCCCTCCTTCTTGAATCTCCCTCCCTCTTCCCACCCAATCCCACGTCTCTAGGTTGTCACAGAGCCCCAGTTTGAGTTCCCTGAAGCACACAGCAAATTCCCATTGCTCATCTATTTTACATATGGTAAGCATCACTGACTTTTAACTGCTTTGCCCATGATGGCTTTCCCTGTCGATTATGGGATGATACGTTTTGGTTTTGGTTGATGAACAGCCACTATTTTGAGCTGCCCCCACTTCCCCTCTGGGATCCCTTATCCAGCATCTAAGGCAGTGGGCGGTGGGGGGGGGGGGGGCCCGCGGCCCTAAACCCCTGCTCCAGCCTGTAGCTTATGTCTGTTCTGATGGGATGTGCCTGTGCCTCTGTGGTGGTCAGAGGCTCATTAACCCTGCCTGGAAGGCTCACACAGCCAAACCCGCCCGCTGACACGTCCCTGCTTTCTCTCCCTGAGCCCTGGTTACACTGCCCTTCTTTATGATCCCCAGGTGGGCCATGTTTCCCTCGGGGGCCTTTGCAAGTATGTTTCCTCCTGTCTAGGACGATCTTTCCCACCCTGTCCTCTTCTGACTTCAGTTAACGTTTCTCCTCCTCCCTTCAGTCATTCCTAGTTGGCTTTAATAAATACAGGTTGGATGGATGAATGAGACAATGACCAATCATGTGTGAGAGGAGCATGCATTTGCATATGGACTTCTTCCATCGCCATCAATTGTCTCTGTCCGGTTATCATCGCCAGAAGGAGAAAGGGAGCCTGTGGATCAAGAGGCTGTGCTGTCCACCCTCCACCTTGCTCAGTGTTGCTACTCCTGGAGAGAAGCCGCTTCAGCCTGAGTGATGTTTGCGAGTATTACTGCTTTCAAAGAGGAAAAAGAGGAATAATTGGAATATTTGGGATTCCAGAAGTTGTCTTGTACCAGGCTTCCTATCTCCTCTTTCTGGCCATGAGGCTAGAGAGGAAGGGGGAATTAGACAAATTGAACACAGCCTGAAGACTCCCCAACACTTCACTGGAAACCCACGTTCCACTCAGAAGTCCTTTTGCTCCTGTTCTCTGAGCCTGAGGCTGCAGCTCTTCTCCTGTGGATGTAGACCACAGGTCACGTGGGGGCAGCCCCAGGCAGGCCCTCAGAAGGAACTCGATTTTTAGGTCTTTGTCCCAGATGCCCTAGAGGAGGAAGAGAAAGAAGTAAGTTAAGGAGGCAAGCAGGGGAGAGAAGGCTTCTTAACACTCACCCAAGGTACTTAGAAGCAGCTTAAAACTACAGGTTTACCTGTTCGCAAGGGGCTATGTCGTGTCGCGTTGTTGTGTTTAAATCACGCTTTCCTGATTTCCTTATTATTCACTGGGCACAAACTTGCCTTGACTTTACAGTCTACAAAAGTTTACAACCAAGAAAATGAAAAGGACAATTTTGCAAGCCTTATGATGGATCCTGAAAGTACCTCGCTGGAGCCTGAAATTAGGGGTTTGACTGCGAGTCTGCTTCCCTTCCACCTCCAAATGTTAACAAAGTAGGGATAATGGAGGGCTTTTCTTCCCTGCTGGGACACAACTCCCTGAAATGCCATTAAGATGAAAACACTAGTGTTTGTCAAGAGTAGAGAGCAGTATTTTTTCAAAGCATAATTTTTGGAACACTAGCCCCAAGAAATGTTCTGCTAGTAAAAGGATTCCTGGTCAAGTGCTTGTGAGTGAAGTGTGGAAGCTGTGTTACTCATATGTTCCCCCACAAAGGTCTGGTTGTCCCAAGCTGCCTTCCTGCAGTCTGTTCATACTTGGCTGTTATTCCAGTCCCATATGCTCTGAAATCCCAGGAAGCCACTCTCAGCAGTACACCATTGGCCCTCCAACATTTGGGAGCCTTCACTGGTAC
This sequence comes from Oreotragus oreotragus, assembly GCA_006410675.1. Classification (NCBI taxonomy): domain Eukaryota; kingdom Metazoa; phylum Chordata; class Mammalia; order Artiodactyla; family Bovidae; genus Oreotragus; species Oreotragus oreotragus. Next base: position 506,234 of record SJYX01000418.1, on the reverse strand, counting down.
TGACACTGTGGTCCAGGCTAAAGACCCCCAGAAGGAATGGAAGAATGTGGGGCATGTGTCACTAGGCAGACAACAGACTTAATAAAGCAAGGTGGTTTGCTGTCTTGTGCAGGATGACAAGCAACTTGGACAAGGGAGTGAAGGGGGCATTAATAATCCATAATTATACTGAGCTTCCCTGGTGGCTCAGACAGTAAAGAATCTGCCTGCAATGCAGGAGATCTGAGTTTGATCCCTGGGTCAGGAAGATTCCCCTGGAGAAGAGAATGGCTCCACACTCCAGTGTTAGGGAAACAGTGGAAACAGTGTCAGACTTTATTTTGGGGGGCTCCAGAATCACTGCAGATGGTGATTGCAGCCATGAAATTAAAAGATGCTTACTCCTTGGAAGAAAAGTTATGACCAACCTAGATAGCATATTCAAAAGCAGAGACATTACTTTGTCGACTAAGGTCCGTCTAGTCAAGGTTATGGTTTTTCCAGTAGTCATGTATGGATATGAGAGTTGGACTGTGAAGAAGGCTGAGCACCGAAGAATTGATGCTTTTGAACTGTGGTGTTGTAGAGGACTCTTAAGAGTCCCTTGGACTGCAAGGAGATCCAACCAGTCCATTCTGAAGGAGATCAACCCTAGGATTTCTTTGGAAGAAATGATGCTGAAGCTGAAACTCCAGTACTTTGGCCACCTCATGCGAAGAGTTGACTCATTGGAAAAGACTTTGATGCTGGGAGGGATTGGGGGCAGAAGGAGAAGGGGACAACCGAGGATGAGATGGCTGGATGGTATCACCGACTCGATGGACATGAATCTGAGTGAACTCCGGGAGTTGGTGATGGGCAGGGAGGCCTGGCATGCTGTGATTCATGGGGTTGCAAAGAGTCGGACATGACTGAGCGACTGAACTGAACTGAACTGATGATATACAGTGATTTCTTACAAACATTAAAGCTACATTAATGTAGGACTTCCCTGGTGGTATAGTGGATAAGAATCCTCCTATCAGTGCAGGGGATATGGGTTAGATCCGGAAAGATTCCACATGCTGTGGAGCAACTAAGCCCGCACACCACAACTGGTCAGCCCCCATGCCCTAGAGACTGTGCTCTGCAACAAGAGAAGTTACTGCCACGAGAAGCCGGTGCACCACAATGCAGAATAGACTCTGCTCACTGCAACTAGAGAAAGCCTGTGCATAGCAACAGTGACCCAGGGCAGCCACAGAATAAATAAATTACATTAATGTATATCCTTACAATGGAATACTACTCATCAATAAAAAGGTACAAATTACCAGTACATGTAGTAAATGACATTAATGAATCTGAAATGTATGGTGCTTGAATGAAGGAAGCCAGACTCAAAAGGCTACCTATCACCTGGTGATTTTGTCGCTAAGTTATGTCCAACTCTTGTGACTCCATGGACTGTAGCCTGCCAGGCTCCTCTGTCCATGGGATTTCCCAGGCAAGGATACAGGAGTGGGTTGCCATTTCCTTCTCCAGGGGATCTTCCTGACTCAGGGATTGAACCCTGAAGGAGATCAAATCTCCTTCACTGCAGGCAGATTCTTTATCAATTGAGTCACCAGGGAAGCCCCTCTTATTCTACGGTTCCATTTTTATTATATTCTGAAAAACAGATCCATGGTTGCCAGACACTGGATGTGAGGCAAGGTGTAGGCAAAATGGCAAGGTGTAGACAAAACTCCATTCTGGATGATGGAGCTCTTTCACATTTTGATTGGAGTGGTGGTTACATGCCTCTCTGCATTTGTCAAAACTCACAGAACTGTGGGCTAAAATGTGTGAATTTTACTATGTAAATTATATCTTAATTATAAAATTACACATTGGAGACTTTTGATGACAAAGGAAAACTGAGGAATGACATTCTAAGTGAAAATGTAAAAATGAATCTGTATCTGTAGTAAGATCTTAATTATATAAAATTATATCTTTTTGGAAATGAAACTGAAAGAAAATAACATACACTAAAATGTTAATGGCTGTTACCTTTGGATTGCAAATATAGATTTTCATTCTGAATTAGTCATCTTTGTTTCTCAATATTTTATTATGCAAATTTTCAAACATACAGAGAAGTTGAAAGAATTTTACAGTGAACACTCATATAACCACCATCTGGATTCCACCATTAACATTTTACTATATTTGCTTTATCACGTATCTATCCATCTACCCTTCATGAAGCCATCTTATTTTTTTAAATGCACTTCAAAACAAATTGCAAACATCTGCGCACCTCCTCCTAAAGATTTCACTGTGCCTATAATTAACCTAAGTCCAATAATTGTTTACAGTTTCTCTTTTATTAATAAGATTTACATACAATGAAGTGTACAAAATTTGTGTGTATTTGCTGAAGTTGTAACAAATGTGTGTGCCCATGTTAAAAGCAAAACCCCTATAAGATCTAGAATGTTCCCATTGCCCCCAAAGTCCCTCATATCCCTTCCCATTCAATGACAGTTCTTATTTTTTATAGGTAATGTAATATTTTCTTCATAATTTTCCTTCTTTTCCAAAATTCCTACCATGACCACACATTATCTTTTGCCATCACCAAATCAACACAGGAGATTAAGAAACATGGGTTCGATCTCTGGGTTTGGAAGATTCCCAGTAGAAGGGCATGGCAACCCACCCTAGTATTCTTGCCTAGAAAATCCCATGGACAGAGGAGCCTGGAGAGCTACAGTCCATAGGGTCGCAAAGAGTCGGACATGGCTGAAGCGATTTAGGACACACACATACAAACAATAATTAATCTTATTTTGAAGTGGAAAGAAAAATCTACATTAATGAAACTTGGATGGAAAAATAAAAACATCAAGCCAAAAGCTTAACAAAGCATTACAAGAGAAAGTGAACTTCTCATGGATAACTATGGACCCAATTTCTGAGATTTATAAGGAAATATCAAATTACACAAGAGAACCTTGCCAGTCACTACTTAGCAAAGGCATTTTGACGACTGACTTATAGATTGTCAAGTTGACTTGGGCCATACACAGCCACGGAGCTTCCCAAGTGGTGCTAGTGATAAAGAACCTACCTGCCAGTGCAGGAGGGGCAAGAGATGTGGATTCAATCCCTGGGTCAGGAAGATTCCCTGGAGAAGGAAACGGCAACCCACTCCAGTATTCTTGCCTGGGAAATCCCATGGACAGAGGAGCCTGATGGGTTACAGTCCACGGGGTCACAAAGCGGGGGCCACAACTGAGAGCGCACACACACAGAGCCTGTTTTCTAGGGAAACAGTGCCTTTTTTAGGGCTTAAATTTCAGCTGCTCTGGACCACGGGTTCTCTCTCCATCCTGAAGGCAGTGCTCCCAGTGAGAATCTATACCCTCTGTCCATGAACGTCTGCAGGGACATGCAGAGATGAGTGGCCTGGATTTTCTTGTATGGAAAAGTCAGTTGAGCCCTGAGAAGCTCTGCTCCTGCCCAGAACAAGTCGCAGGGAAACCCCCATTTCCCCACACAGCTCTCCTTCCCTGCCCCATCTGCCCACTTCGTCTGATGGGAGTGCTGCGTGTCAGGATGTTCTGGTTTGTTCCAGGTGGGGACAACCTGCCAAGCTCAATCTTCAAGGAAACAGGCACAGAAACCTGAGCAGAGGACAAATGAATATAAATACTGAGGGAAGAGCAATTACAACTCAGGCACATCAGATTTTATATACAGGGGACACAAAGCACTTTCAGAAATTCTAGAATTATGTCAGAGATTTCCAGAATTCTTGTAACAATCTTAGCAGGCTTCTTTCACTATCAGTTTCTAACAGACCAGCAAACAAGTTCGGAGCCCTGCAAGTAGCAAGCGGGAGCAACAAGGATCCTCAGAGCTGGGCTTGAAGTCCAACCCCATGGACTTCCCCCAGACCCAAGACCACACTTTCCTGCGAGACTGTCTCAACTTTCTAGTCTACTTTGTGTGGTGAAAATTCTACTAATCCCAGGTCAAATAAGAACTTGGAAAATCAAGCCCCAGCATCTCCTGAAGTGAATAGAGGCAACACAAGTGGGATCTGTCTAAACCAGAGTTGTTTTCTATTAAGACTGAAATTTAGGGGATTATGAACGGCTGGCAGGGTAGGCAGGTGCCCCTGTGCCAATGGACACATGCCTGCTGTGTGCTTAAGATGATTAATCACCACGGAGAAATCCATGTAGATTTTCTACAATGTGCCAATGAATGCCAGAGAGGAATAAGGAGCAAAAGAGAGGCCAATGGAAAAACAATTTCTAGGCTCTGTGACAGTGCAATAGGATCTGGCCTGCAGCACACGGTCCCTGGCAGCTACCTCCTCAGGTCACAAAACAGCTCTGCGGTGTGGGAAGAGTGCTCCCATTTAGCAGATGAGGAAACTGAAGAGAAGGGAGGGAATGTGAGCTGCCTGGGGCCCAAATGGACCACAGCCTGGGTTGAGGATGCTATGGGCAGAGTAGCAGGCTCTGTCTTGTGCCAGGAGGAGGGAAAGCATCACTGCCAAGGGACAGAAGTGAATTGGTGTGGTGGGGGGGGAGCTGCTGAGCAGGATGGGTACTGCAGCCAGACCACCTACTATGTGCCGGGGCTTCACACAGAACGTCCACAGCAGCCTGGAGAGTGCAGCACCACCACTCGGACACCTGTGCAGGAGGATGAGGGAAATGAGGCCAGAGGGAGAAGGAAATGTCGGGTCTGAAGCCAAATTTGCTGAATGCTGGATCTTGGATGCTTCTCTTAGTGATGACAGAGCAAAGAGGAAATATCAGCCCGAGATCTCTGGAGGCTAAGCGAATCTGCCGTGGAAGGTCCACAGGTATGTGCACATGGAGACATACACGCAGTCACACATAGAGACACACATGGACACACACTCATACTCTCACACACACACTCAAACATGTTCACACACAGAGATACACAGACACATTCATACACTCACACACATTCATACAGACACTCTCATACATGTTCACACACAGAGACATATACTCATAGACACATTCACACAGACACACCCATACACTCACACACATTCACAAAGAGACATACACTCAAGACACTCAACACACATTCATACAGATACACTCATACAATCATACATGTTCACACAGAGACACACAGACACACTCATACACTCACATTCACATAGAGACATACTCACAGACGCATTCACATACTCACATATGTTCACACCCAGAGATACACACACAGACACACTCATACATTCACACACATTCATACATACAAGTCATCTGAGCAATAGTATGTACACTGAGCAATGGACCACCGTGAGCTCCCAGGCCAAGCCCCTCCCCCTTACAGACTGGAAAATAGGGCCGAGCACCATCACTTTTCAAAACTACATGGAGAGTTAGTGGCATAATCAGCTCCAGGTTGCAGGGCTCCTGACACCTTGCCATTTTCACAAGTGTCTGTGTAGAAACTGTCAGGCCTCAGAGAAGCAGAAACCAGAGGCTGGGGACCTCGGGAGAGTGAGATGAGTCCCAGCCACTGGGAAAGGCCAGTTTTGCCAAGGAGGCACCATCGGCAATGCCCTCGATGACTGGAAAGGGGAGGGTGTATGACGGTCCAGAGGAAGGAGACAGAGGGAAGATTCCAAGGCAGAGGGCAGAGGCATGAAGGGGTGATATGGCAGAGTCTGTCTGTGTGGTCAGGATAAGCAGGGGGGCATTCAGAGAAGGCAGGGTGCTCAATCTGGGCTAGGTGTCTAGACTCGATTCTGCAGGCAGTGGAAGCTGGGAGCAGCGACAGAGCAGATGCCAGAAAGGCTGGACCTGCAGCTCAAATGAGCATTTGCCCACCGGATGCACAGACTGGGGCCCACATTCTCTTGTCTGCAACTCCTCCTGCATACACACAGCCAGGAGGAGAACTCCAGGCTTTTCCATCTCCAGACACATGGCTATTTCCACCGCACATCTACAGCTTCAGGAAAGGCCAGAACCAGATTCTGGACTTTTCCCCACTCCCTCATGACGCCATGTGTGATTCTCATGTTGTGCTCCAGCTTGACTAATGCAGCTGTCCAGTCTACGAGGCTCAAATGAATGTCCACCTTTTCATAACCTTATGCGTTTGTAACTGCTCAAAGTGTTGACATCAGATGTTGATCAAAATGGAGAAGAAAAGCACATGATTTAGGACTATAACTTGCAGAACTGCCGCATGAATCTTCGGAGAGAAGACAAGCTCTCTGAATTTCATCTCCGCCAACTCCCTTAAAGCTTTCATCTTTCCTTTTGCCAACCAATCCAAAAATCTGATGAGGACAAATGATACAAACCTCGAGCTGGATGAGCGAAACTTGGTTATAAGGTGTTCTTATTAATGGTTTCCCAGATACAATGACATATTGATCTTTCCAACACTGAAACAACGTGCCAAGATGCAATGTGGGCACAGTGTCCTCACTTTACACTCATGAAAAGCACGACAAAGAGAATTTCTCTGCAGCATCTGGGTATTGGCCTGGCTTGTTGTTTTGGATTTTGATGTTTTTTCCCCAGGATGATGGATGCTACTGTGATTCAATGAAACTCTGGATTCAATGAAACTATTAAAAGAAGGCATTCATCTAGGAATCTAAAATTTATGGATGGGAATTTCTACCTCCCTTGTGTCACCTGCAATAAATTTCTAACTGAAAGGATGCCCCTTTCTCCCTTCACTGCAGTTTTCCTCCACAAAACTGCTAAAGAGGGCAAGTAAAAATTACAAATAAAATGACAGAAATGTTTCCAAATACATCATACAGAATAAATGTAAACACGCTAAATTTACTGGTTTTTTCGTTGTTGTTCAGTTGCTAAGTCACTAGGTTGCTTTGTGACCCTACAGACTGCAAAATGCCATTCTTTCCTGTCCACCACCTCCCAGAATTTGCTCATTTTCATTAAGTCAGTAATGCCATGTAACCATCTCATCCTCTGTTGTCCCCTTCTCCTCCTGCCCTCAATCTTTCCCAGCAAAACGTGGTCCTTTTCCTGACAAAAAAACTATCCACTGGATAAGAGGATGGGAAAGCACTTCAGTATTCTTGCCTTGAGAACCCTGTGAACAGTATGAACAGGATGAAAATTTACTGGTTAAAAGACTGTGACTCTCAAAGTGAATTTTTAAAAATTAAAAAAAAAAAACAAAACAATTGCAGTCAAATGCTACCTATAACATGTATACCTAAATGCTGTCACAGGAAGGATGAAAGTATGCCAATGGGATAAGAAAATATCACTCAAAACTAAATCAGAATATAGTTGGTAGCTTTTACAGGCAGATTGGCATAATAGTTAAAGGTCATAGACTCTGGAGCTCAATTGCTTAAGTTCAGATTAAAGCTCTTCCACTTACTAGCTGTGTGACTTGAACAAATTCTCTTTGTCTCAGTTTCCTCAGCTGTAAAAGGGGAATGATAATATCTACCTCTTGTCATATATATTAGTGTCTGGTGAACATTAAGCAATCTGGCGATAGTGGCAAGGCTCAAGTAAAACAAGGGATTCCCTAGTGGCTCAGACGGTAAAGAATCTGCCTGCAATGCAGGAGACCTGGGTTCAATTCCTGGTCCAGGAAGATCCCGTGGAGAAGGGAATGGCAACCCACTCCAGTATTCTTGCCAGGAGAATCCCATGGACAGAGGAGCCTGGTGGGCTACAGTCAATGGGATCCCTAAAGAGAGGGACATCACAGAGCAACTAACATTTTATTTAAAAAGGAAGGTACACAAACATATCTGGAAATGATTCATACCATATTTAGCAGAGGGTTTCCTTTGGAGAGAAAGAAGGGGAAGGAAAAATGCAGTTTAAGATCTAAAATTAAATCTCAATGTTAAGAGCTGTCCTGTAAGGAGCTAGTTACAAGTTCCTCTCCCCATTCTGCTCCCAGATAGGATCCTGGAGTGAGACAGCTCATCAAGGGGATCCGGCAGTTTCTACTTTTCCCCAAGCAGCAAGTGTTGGTACCCTGCAAGCCCAGGGATATTCAAATAAGCCAATCACAGCCTCCCATGGAAACCAGGGGTCCCCTCACCCCTTTGTTACTATGAAGCCTGCCCTCAACAGACCATGCATGTTCACTCTGCTCCTGAGTCAATCCCTGTGTGATCCTGAATGATGTGCTGCGTCCTCCCCTAGACTATGAACTATGTGGTTAATGAGCTGCTGTTGGTAGAGAACAGACTTATAGACATGGGTTGGGTAAGGAAGGAGAGGGTGGGCTGAATGGAGAGACTAGCATGGAAATATATACACTACCATATGTAAAGGGCTTCCCTGGTGGCTCAGATGGTAAAGAATCTGCCTACAACGCAGGAGACCCGGGTTTGATCCCTGGATCAGGAAGATCCCCTGGAGAAGGGAATGGCTACCCACTCCAGTATTCTTGCCTAGAGAATCCCATGGACAGAGGAGCCTGGTGGGCTATAGTCCACAGGGTAACAAAGAGTTGGACACAACTGAGTAACTAAGCACAGAGAGGTGGGAAGGGGTGGGAGGTGGTAGGGAAGTTCAAGAGGGAGGGGACATATGTATACCTATGGCTGATTCAGAAACCAACACAATATTGCATGGCAGAAACCAAAACAATATTGTAAAGCAATTATCCTTCAATTAAAAACAAATAAATTTAAAGAAAAAATTAAGCTGCTGTCAGGACTTTCATGGGATCATGAAAGCACAGGATTAAGACTCTGTGCTTCTAATGCAGAAGGCATGGATTCAATCCCTCCTAAGGGAACTAAGATCCCACCTGTGTGAAGTGTGACCAAAATTAATAAATACAAAAAATAAAAAACATAAGCTGTTGTCAATCTTCTCTGTCCAGAGTCAGATGTCAGGTGACCATATCCATAACCCTAGGGAGGGAATCCGCCTTCTCCAGTGGGGTGAATAGCTGGCGATTAAACGAAAGGATGAACAAGTAGATCTTGAACTACCACACATTCTTTTAAAAACTAGCACACAAGCAAAAATGACAAAATGCTATTGCCTATTTAATCTCAATGGTACGTGGATGTCTCTTGGGTTATTGTCTGTACATTTCTGCATTTAAAAAAATAGGTACTCATTTAAAAAGAAAGTCAATTTTAAAAACTAAAAAAATAAGTTCCCACTTAGACCTCCTGTCAAAATGGAGCAGAAAATTTCATAAATAAGGCTGTAAAAGGTAACTACTAATTAACCAGTTTTTGTTACTGTGTTTTGCTGTTCTTGCATTTTTACAGTGAGAAGTCTGTGTCTTAGAAGGAACACTTGCTTTATTTTAATTAATTAAGAATTCTGGATCTATTTGGATAGACAAACTCTGAAGTTTTCTATAAAGCTCCTATAACCATAATTTGACAGATAAATCAATGGAGCAAGATAAAAAGACAAGAAAGAAACAAAGGAAAGTTGCTCAGTCATGTCCAACTCTTTGCAACCCCATGGACTGCAGCCCACCAGGCTCCTCGGTCCGTGGGATTCTCCAGGCAAGAGTACTGGAGTGGGTTGCCATTTCCTTCTCCAGGGGATCTTCCTGACAAGAGGCATACACAAATGTAGCTAAGGATTCATTCCATGATGAAGGTGGCATTTCAAGTCAATGAGAAAATAATGGTTTATTCAGTAAAATATGTCAATTGCTACTGCTAAGTCACTTCAGTTGTGTCCGACTCTGTTCCATGTCAATAAACATCACAGAAATTGAAAAAAAAAATAGAGTGCAGTAATTTTTTGTATATCATAGAAAACTCTAAATATCAGTAAGAAAGAATGAACAGTCCCAGAGACAATATTCAAAGAGAGAAAGGCAAAGGAAAAATTGGGCAACATTATAAGAAACAATTATATAATTTATTATGTAATATATATAATTTATGTAAATATAAGCCGCTTCCCTGGTGGCTCAGGGGTTAAAGCGTCTGCCTCCAATGCGGGAGACCCGGGTTCGATCCCTGGGTCAGGAAGATCCCCTGGAGAAGGAAATGGCAATCCACTCCAGTATTCTTGCCTGGAGAATCCCATGGACGGAGAAAGCCTAGTAGGTTACAGTCCACGGGGTTGCAAAGAGTCGGACATGACTGAGCACCTTCACCTTCAAGTTATAATATATAATTTATATAAATATATAAAGAATTATAATGAATTCTTTGTAGCTCAGCTGGTAAAGAATCCTCCTGCAATGTGGGAGACCTGGGTTCGATCCCTGGGTTGGGAAGATCCCCTGGAGAAGAGAAAGGCTACCCACTCCAGTATTCTGGCCTAGAGAATTCCAGGGACCAAACAGTCTATGGGGTCACAAAGGATTGGACACACCGAGCGACTTTCACTTTCATGATAATCAAAGAAAGCAAACTAAAACCACAATGGGTTTGACTGCCTTAGGATGTATACATGTAAAGAAAATGAAAATGATATTCTTTCTAAGGTGGAGAAGCACCAAAACAATATGGATTTTTTTTGTTTTGTTTGCTTGCTGAACTGGTATGGGTTAAGAAGACTCATACCACTGTTGGGGAGAATGTGGAAAAGTGAGCACTCTTAGGCATTATGAAAGAGAGAGATAGGAAATTTGTGTGATCATTACAGGAAGTAATCTGCATAAAACCTGAAGCACGCATATCCTTTAAATAAAACAAATCCACACTTCTAAGTACTTATCTCAAGGCAACAGTCAAATACATGTAAAAAAGAAAGTGCTACAAATACATTCTCTTTAATGTTGCTTACAATAAGAGAAATATCAGCAATAACCTTTGTAGCTAACGATTGGTTATATAAAACTGTAGTGCTTCAACATGATGAAATATCATGCAGCCACTATAAGCCATGTTGAAGAAATAAATGTATTGATATGTTTAATTTTTAATGATGTATTCTTAAGCTAAAAAGTGTGCCAGTAAATGGCATACTATAATATGATATAAAATTGTCTATATGCACACTTTATATACCAAAATGTTATTAAAAATTATCCCTTGGTGCTTTTTTCTTCCCTTTGTTTTAGGTCTGTATTACTTAAATGCTTGGAATATGTGATTTTCTAATAAAAAAATAATGGAACAAGGATTTGCAGGAAATCCCAGCAAGGGGAACCTGGCAAAGTAAATTATTACCTCCAATCTTTGGTGTTCTCACCTAGAAAAGGAAGATAGCAATTCCTCTTCCTGGGATTTCTAACACGGTCAAAGGAGACATTCATGATTTCATTCAAAAATCTTGTAAATGGCATGTGTCAGGCATGGTTTTATTTCTATAACTACTGGAAATATAACAGGCTATTCAAGCAGATTAAAAACAAACAAACAAACTACGCTCATGAGCTTATATGCTAGTGAGGAGACATATAATAAGCAAAAGAGACAAATAAAATGAATAGTATATTAGATGGGGAAAATGCCATGGAGGAAAATAGAGGAGGGTTTAGAAGTAGGGGACCAGGGGTAGGGACTGCAATTGTTAAAAAGACGTTCAGAGAAGTCCTCAGGGTAAAGATTACATCTAAATGGAGCCCCAAATAGGTAACAGAGCCAACGACATGCCTAGCTGCCTTTCATGAAGAGGAAGTCAAGACTCCCGGGCAGAGCAAATAGCAAGTGCAAAGGTCCTGAGGTTGAAGCATAACTGGTGTGTTTGGTTGGCCAGGAAGGCATTTTATACATCATGGTGTGCAAATAAACACTATTTACTACTTTACTGTCAATGATACAATATTTATCTCTAAGGTGACTATGGTCTTTATCAAAATGTCCCCCCAAAATAGCACAGACATCTCTCACATTCCATTTTAGAATGAAACAATAATGAGACCTGGGAGCTCCCTCAACTTCTCCTCTGTCCACCTAAAACCATCCCTCTGTCAGCCTCCCTCCTAACCTTTAACTTCCTAGGAAGAGATGAGGCCCTGGACCAGATGATGACTGTTGAGATGAAGAGGGGTGACAAATACCACTGAGGGGAAGTCAGAATGTTTCATAACAGGAAACAGGATAAGAACCCTCTGGTTTGAGCTTCTCTGTGGTCCAGTGGTGAAGAATCTGCCTGCCAATGCAGGGGACCTGGGTTCAATCCCTGGTTTGGGAAGATTCCACACGCCTCAGGGCGACTAAAGGCATGCACAGCTGCTAAAGCCCTCATGCTCTAAAGCCCATGAGCCACCACAATGAGAAGCCCGAACACCACACAATTAGAGAAAGCCAGAGCACAGCAATGAAGACCCAGAAGAGCCAAAAATTCAAAACACACAAACAAACAACTCTCTGGTTAATTTCTCATTTAGGAAAGTTTCTCCAAACCTCTTTGCATGTATTTTCCTATATATGACATTTGAGGGGGAATATGGTATGTCATTTTTCTGCTTTGTTTTAATTTAACTGTTTTCATTTCAGTAATAAATGTAAATGCATATTCTAGATACTGCATGTGGTCCCCTCATAACTGGGTATGGCTATGTGGTCTCAGAGACTATACGGGGGACAATGTTGAAATTTTATCACTGTGTTTCCAAAACTGCAGTCTAAGAGGAAACTTTGGGCTTCATGGATTCGTTTTAGAGAGGACAGAGGTTTGTTTGTTTGTTTGTTTGTTTGTTTAATATTTGTTTGTTTATTTGGCTGTACCAGGTCTTAGTTGGAACACATGGGATCTAGGTCCCTGACCAGGGATTGAACTCAGGCCTCTTGCTTTAGGAGCACAGAGTCTTAGCCACTGGACCACCAGGGAAATCCTGAGAGGGAAGACTTTTAGGATTCCAGAAACACTGACCAAGGTGTAGATCTGATCAGATTGCCCAGAAAGTCCACTGCCACCAGAAGAAGTCAAAGTTATGCCTCTGGGTCTGCAAAATTCTGGTGCCTCTCGACACTTAGGTGGCAAATACTCATCATCTCAGAGGTTGTGCTGTATTATGAATAGTTTCTTATTGCTGTCCATGTGCTAAATCGCTTCAGTCATATCTGACTCTTTGTGACCCTATGGTCTGCAGCCCATCAGGCTCTTCTGTCCATGGGATTCTCCAGGCAAGAAGACTAGAGTGGGGGGCCATTGTCTCCTCCAGTGGATCTTCCCAACCCAGGGGTCAAACCCATGTCTTTTACGTCTCCTGCAATGGCAGGTGGGTTCTTTACCACTAGCATCACCTGGGAAGTCCCGTATATGGGATGTTCTAATCGCTGCTATAACAAATACCATAAATATAGTGGCTTAAACAAGTCTTAAAGTCCAAATGGACTTTTAATCCAGGTATTAGCAAGGGCTGAATTCCTTCCAAAGGCTCCTCTAGGGGACAATCTGTTTCCTTGCATTTTTCAGCTCCGGGAAGCTGCCCACAGTCCCTGACTCATGGCCCCTGTGTCCATCTTCAAAGCCAGCAATTACATCATTTTGCGCTCTACTCCAGTGGCCACGCCTCCTTCATTAACTCTTCTGAATCCTCTTTCCCATCTGTAGGCTCTTACGTTTGCTCTGAACTCCTCAATCATCCAGCATAATCTCCCCATCTCAAGATCTGAACTTAATCACATCTGCAAAGGACAGGTCACATATTCACAGGTTCCTGGGTATTAGGACATGGCCATCCAGGGGGTGGGGTGAGGGCTAACCTCTTTACCAGAGGGCCTGAACCCCTGACAACAAGTGCACATGCAGAAAGAAGGATGGTCTGTCCTCTTCACTTTCTCATATTTAGAGTAGACACAGCTGGAAGGTTTGCAGTCCTTCTTGGAAGACAAATGCTTGCTTTGCTCTAGTTGATAAAACAAGATCTGGTTTGCCCAGCCTATCAGCTAGAACCCTCTATTGACTGACAGCTGAGGAAAAAGATAACTGGTGATGTTGATAAGGACTCCCTTGTACTGTAATCCTGGAATTTATCCTAAAATCCTGGACACATGGAATGCCACATTGTCATGTCCCTCCCCCGCATTTTTCGAGCTCACAGCGACCCTGACCCATGCCTGCCTGAGACAAAGAACTGGTCCAGCCCAGGTCCTTCAGCCATCCGGGACCTGGCTATGACTCCCAGAATTCTTCCTGTGGATGGGGATGTGGTCTCTGACTCGGATCTTCCCCTTCCTCTAGCAGCTCCAAACAGCACTTGTAAAGGCGGAGAATAAACTGGAGCCCAGGCATCAAGCCCAGACATTCTGACCGGGCAGAGTGGGGCAAAACCTGAAATCTACTTGTATAAATATCCCCAAGAGGCTCTGGTACCCTCGACACCGTGACAGTGGCTTGGGAATGCTGGACTAGATGTATCCTAGCAGTGATGACCCTGATACTTTTAATAATCTTCAGTCTGATCATGAGCTCCTCCAGCTAAGCCTCCTTACACTGAAGTACAGAAAACAGCGGAAGTCCCCTCCTCCTTCCCCATGCTGTCCTTAAGCTGAGCCTCTTTCCGGTGGCCACACAGTAGTGTTGACTCACACGGAGGTGATGGGACATTGAATCATTCCACTTTTCTATCACGCAGCAGCTCTGGAGCCAGGCTTTCCCAGCCCCACAGAGAGGCTTCTGAATCATCCGAAGTGACACTCAGTCCCTGCTTCACACAACAGAGTTACTGCACTGCCCAGCTCCATGCCAGCTCCTTGCCGGCCATGGCCAAGATGGGAACAAGATACTGTCCTGCTCCTTCTGGGCTCAGGGATCAGAGGGAAGCACAGACTAGCACTGGTCTATCACAGCACAGCACAGGGAGTATGCCCACGGCTGTCGGACAGAGCGGAAGAGAGCCCACCACCCAGGGTGCTCACTGTCCATCCCCATTCACTACCCACCCCCACCTCCATCCACTCACTACCCTCCCCATTCACTCCCACCCACTCAATACCTGCTCTCCATCCTGCATCCACAATGATAAACGACTCTGCATTCTCTTCAACCCCAGCTCCAGAAACAGGCCGCATTGCTGAGTCTCAGCTGGCCTCTCACGGCTGCTGTCAACTCTCCAGCCTTCCAGGAGGGTCCAAAGCCCTTCACATTCCCATAAATCCCTACTGACTTTTGGTTTGTTTTCTCAGCTGTTTGCTTGAAGTCTCCTTAAGTAACCATAAAATAGGCATGTTTAGCATCCTGCTTAAAATTTTTCTTTCTCAAAATCACAGTGATATTGCAGAGGCCCCAGCATGGTCATCACAGCACATCAGCCTCTGGGAGTCAGAAGTGCTCTCCAGGACCCGAGGGGAGAGGCAGAAAGAAAGATCACAGGAGACAGAGGAACACCAAGGAAGACATGCATGGCAGAGGGGAGGTGGAGGGCTGTAGGCTGGGAGCTTCCGTAGTGCTCTGTTCTCACAGGCCAAGCCAGTCAAAACGGCTGCCAGGAAAGTTCCCACTACTGAGAACACAGGCAACAGAGCCCCAGAAAAATCACACAGTATTCGTGCTGTACAAGTCACGTGCTAAGGATGGTATTAAATGGCAGGGGAGGTGGGGGGGGGGTGTCTGTGTGTCTTCGTGTGTGGAGTGCAAGTGGTTTTCGAACTTGGATAAAGAAGGAAACATCAGGGCTTCCCTGCTGGCTCAGTGGTGAAGAATCCACCTACAAATGCAGGAGACACGGTTTCAATTCCTTGTCTGGGAGGATCCCTGCCTGTCCCAGTCATAGGACACCAGCCGTTCCACCGACTCCCCTACATTTCACTCCAAGCTCACAAAATAGCTTCTTATTATCTGGCTTCTAATGGGCATTTCTCCCTGATCAGTGAGCGCATTTATCAGATTCACTTTATTTGCATTAATCTATTAAGCCAGCAGTTTGTGTCTTATGCATTAGGCCTCCAGTTATCATGCTTTTGTATGTGTGCTCAGTTGTGTCCAGCTCTTTGGGACCCCAGGGACTGAGCATGCCAGAATACTGAAGTGGGTTTCCATTTCCTCCTGCAGGGGATCTTCCCGACCCAGGGATCCAACTCAGGTCTCCTGCATTGGCAGGTGGGTTCTTTACCACTGAGCCACCTGGGAAGCCTTGGTTAGCCACGGGTCCTTCTCTGAAAGACTGGCCTGGGTATATCAGCAAAGGAACACTCCAGCTAGCAAAAATGACAGCTACACACCTCAATGAGGGAGCCACACCAAGGTTCAAATCTTCATGAAGCTCTGTCTCAGCAACCTCTGGCCTTTGAGGATAACACTCGATCCCAATGTGATCTGATCACACGCCAGTGCTGTCTTAAGCTCTTTTATGTGCTGCATCCATCAGAACAGACTAGGTTATGCTGTAGCAAGACTGTCCCTGGATTCCAAGAGCTTAAAACCCCAATGGTTTATCTCTTTTCCATGGATGTGACCAACGTGAGTCAGCCAGGGGTTCTGCTCCTCTCCACCTTCAGCTAGAACCCAGGCCGAGAGGCAGGCCCCACAGTGTTTGCAGGATCCTAGTTCCTTGACCGGGGTAGAATCTAGGGCCACAGCAGTGAGAACTCCAAGTCCTAACCACTGGACTTCCAAGGAACTCCCATGGAGCTTTGTCACTGGAGCAGAAGAAAAAGAAGAACAAAAGTGAGGCACCTGCCAAAACTCTGAAAGCTCCCAGCCAAACAAGGCACCAGACCACATCTAATTTCAGGGGACAGGGGAGGAGGAATGGTGACCCACTCCAGTATTCTCGCCTGGAGAAGTCCATGGACAGAGGAGTCTGGCAGGCTACAGTCTATGGGGTCACAAAGAGTCAGACACGACTGAGCACACAAACACACAAGGAACCTGAATGGGAAGGAAGTCCAAAAGGGACTTCCTTATATATGTGCGTAGGTATAGCTGATTCATTTTGCTGTGCAGCAGAAACTAACATGACACTGTAAAGCAACTACACCCCAATAAAAAATTAATTTAAAAAATAAAATAAATAATAATTTCAGGGAGCTGCAATCCACCACATTCCCAGAAGGAGAGAGAGTGAGAATCTTTATTAGCAGAAGAATAACCATCACACACATGGTGCTGATGACCTCTTGGAGCAATCAGTTTCCAACTTTAACTAATTTAAAGGTTTTTCTTGCAATGAGCCAAAATCTGCCTGTGCCAGGCCATGTTCTAGGCGCTGATATACAACAACATTTTCCTGGAGAAGGAGATGGCAAGCCACTCTAGTACTCTTGCCTAGAAAATCTCATGGACAGAGGAGCCTGATGGGCCACAAACCATGGAGTCACAAAAGAGTTGGACAGGATTTAGTGATTAAACAACAACAAATATTCCAAAGTCCCTGTCCTCCTACAACTTATACTGTAGTGGTTCCATCTATTAGTTCCTGTTGAGTCAAAATAACTTTACTCCTTTGTTGTCTCATCCATTCAATAAGCATTTACTGAGTACCTAATTCCCTGCCAGGTACTGTGCTAGATTTCAGGAGTTTTCAGGCTGAAGAGGACACGGTCTTTCAGGAGTCCACGTTGTAGGGGGTTAACTAGACATCAAGGAGGATCAGCTACTAGGATCAGGAAAGGTGGGTGACATGTCAATGACACAGAATTAGGAGGCCACAAGCTGGGCTTAGAAAAGGCAGAGGAACCAGAGATCAAATTGCCAACATTCACTGGATCATGGAGAAAGCAAAGGAATTCCAGGAAAACATCTACTTCGCTTCATTGACTACAAGAAAGCCTTTGACTGTGTGGATCACAACAAACTGTGGAAAATTCTTAAAAAAATGGGAATACCACACCACCTTACTTGTTTTCTGAGAAACTTGTATGGAGGTCAAGAAGCAACAGGTAGAACTGGTCATGGAACAAGGGACTGGCTCCAAATTGGGAAAGGAGTACGTCAAGGATGTATATTGTCTCCCTGCTTACTTAATTTCTATGCAACTACCTCATATAAAATACTAGGCTGGATGAGTCACAAGTTGGAATCAAGATTGATGGGAGAAATATGAACCTCAGATATGGAGAGGATACCATTCTTATGGCAAAAAGCAAAGAGCAACTCAAGAGCCTCTGCTGCTGCTGCTGCGTCACTTCAGTTGTGTCTGACTCTTTGCGACCCCATAGACGGCAGCCCACCAAGCTCCACCGTCCCTGGGGTTCTCCAGGCAAGAACACTGGAGTGGGTTGCCACTTCCTTCTCCTAGATGAGGGTAAAAGAGAAAAGTGAAAAATCTAACTTAAAATTCAACATTAAAAAAACTAAAATGGCATCCAGTCCCATCACTACATGGCAAATAGATAGGGAAAAAGTGGAAATAGTGACAGATTTTACTTTCTTGGTCTCCAAAATCACTGTGGACAGTGACTGCAGCTGTGAAATTAAAAGATGCTTGCTCCTTGGAAGAAAAACTATGACAAACCTAGATAGACAGCATATTAAAAAGCAAAGACATCACTTTACTGACAAAGGTCTGTACAGGCAAAGCTATGGTTTTCTAGTAGTCATGTACAGATGTGAGAGTTGGACTATAAAGAAGGCTGAGCACCAAAGAACTGATGCTTTCAAACTGGGGTGCTGTAGAAGACTCTTGAGGGTCCCTTGGACAGCAAGGAAATCCAACCAGTCAATCTTAAAGGAAATCAACCTTGAATATTCATTGAAAGGACTGATAGTAAAGCTGAAGCTCCAAGATTTGGTCACCTGATAAGAAGAGCCAACTCACTGGAAAAGACCCTGATGCTGGGAAAGACTGAAATCAAAAGGAGAAGGGGGCAACAGAGGATGAGATGGTTAGATAGCATCACTGACTCAGTGGACATGAACTTGAGCAAACTCCGATGGTGAAGGACAATATTTCATTTCCGACACTCAAAGGAGGGGATATGCACATTCTAGAAAGAAGCCTTCTAGGGGTTCTCAAACTGTGTTCTCGGAGCTGTTAGGGGTTCCAAGAGAGTGCTTTAGAAATTACCTTGGGAAGTGAACAGGCTGCCATGTCCCTCCCTCATCTCTAATCTGCTTTATGTACTTAACTTTCATATAAGATTCAAGTTAAAGAGTTCTATTCTTAGAGAGAAGAGGGGGAAAAAACTAATGGTCTATGGGACCATTAACCACTGGTGGTCCAGTGGTTACGAACTGGCATTCTGGGGCTTCCCTGGTGGCTCAGTGGTAAAGAATTCACCTGCCAATGCAGGAGAAGCGAGTTTGATCCCTGGTCTGGGAAGATCCCCTATGCTGCAGAGCAACTAAGGCCACGCGTCACAACTACTGAGCCTGTGCTCTAGTGCCCAGGAGCCGCAACTACTGAGATCATGTGCAGCAAACGTTGAAGCCCACCCGCCCTAGAGCCCCTGCTCCACAATAAGAGAAGCCACTGCAATGAGAAGCCTGTGTACTGCACCAAAGAGCAGCTCTTGCTCACCACAGCTAAAGAAAGCCCGCGCAGCAGTGTAGACCCAGCACAGTCCCAAAGAAAAATCGATGGTCCAGCCTGATGCTCTCTCATTTTATAGAAACACGCAGAAAAGTTAAGTAACTTACTGAGGTCATATCATGAGTTAGATGCATGCCAGAGGCTGCCTGCCAACTGCCTCTGCCTGTCTCTAAACTCTATACCCACCCCACCCCCACCCCCTTGTTTTTCAATTTATACCAAGTCTGCAGCTAAGTTCCCCATGTCAATGGGGAAAGCTAATCAGTGGGCTTTAGTGGCACAGCCACAGGGGAACCTGGAATCTTTCCCGGCTACTTTGAGAACACACATCACCACTTGGCAGAAGCAGACAGCAGGGCCTTCCCCTTTCTTCTCCTGGTCATCAAGTTCCAGCTCAGCAGGCGCCAAGCCATGGCTGCAACACTGCTTTCTGCTTCACATTTTTCAGAATCCAAGAAAGGACTTATCTGGGGGCTCCTGAATGAGAACCGCTGGCCTGAGACCAGTTCTGTGTGCAGTGGACAGAGACAGGACAGACATCTTAACCTCACAGGAGCAACTGAATGTTCCAGAGAGAGTATCAGAGAGTTAATAAGCTGCAAAGGCTTTTGGAAGCTGGAAAACCACATCAATTTTGCCTCTAGCATTGGCTGGAGTGGCGGGTGGGGGGAGGGGGGGGGGGGGGGGGGGGGTGGGGGTGGTGTAGAATATTATATTTGTAAAATTCAAAAAGAACACATCACTGACAAACCTCTGTCTGTCTTCCAAGTATTAAGTGCTATACAACACTTCCTCACCAAGCTCATCAGAAATGCAAATACACTGTTTGATCTATTATTTGCCTGGCAATTTATTTGCACATAGTCTCAGATTTATACAAGCTTCTCAGACAAGTACAGTAAAAATCAGACTCTTTTTACCAGACAGTCAAGGTTTTCCTTCCAGGTAGGAAAATCTCTCAATCTGTTCGTTCTGCAAGGTCCCTCCTTCTCTCTCCTGCACGTCCTTCCTCTGTCACCCCCAAAAGAAGGGTGTCCAACTCTCCCTACAGCATCAGAGCATCAGGCACCCCACTCTCTTTAACGTCCTTCTCTTATCTCAACTGTCCTCAAAATACTGCTGTGAGGGTGGCATTCCTACAGATATACTGTGGTCACAGCAGCCTGCCAGTTTCTACCTGCAGAGCATCCCCACCAGGGATGCTGGTGGTCACAGAACTGGGAAAGAAGGGTCATTAACCAAACATCTCCATCTAGGCGAGGTGGTTGTGACAGCTTGTTTGGTGGAGAAAGGAGTGCATAACCTGGCTCCGTAAGCTGCTCTCAAACAACTGGCAACTCTTGATGCCATGCATAAGACCTCAGCCAGCCGGGCAGCAAAGCTCCCCCATCACAGCCATGAGGGCAGAAGCATGGACTCTGCTCTCTCTCTGGAAACCACCGCTTCCTCAAGAGAAATGGGTTGGAAGCCTCTGAGATAAATTTTTATTGTTTATCACAGAGACTCTCTATGCCCCAGCTCAGGTCTTCCCCACAGGATCCTTAATTTCCCCTGAAAAGCGTGCCTGAACCAACCATCTTCCCTAGCGTGCACACAACAGTCGAACATTGCTACAGTCTTCCAGCACAGCGGTGGTGGAGTGGGCACTGTTACAGCGAAGCTGCTCAAACACAGGGAGCTCCCGACACCCTCGGGAGAGTGGACTAACGATCACTCTGGCTGATGTGTCAGCCCGGAGGAACGCTCGCGTTCAGAGGACCAACAGGCAAGGCATGCTGCAGGCGTACGAGTTAGACGGCGGCGGCGGCCGCGTGTGAGCGCGCGCTCCCTGCCCGCCAGGCCCCTCTTCTGTGTCGTCTGGCAGGTGAAGTTGAACAATCTTATCTCCTCGGGAAAACCAACGTTCCCATCCCACGTCGACGTGACCAGAAACCTCAATTTAAGAATTGGATGCACTGGTCGGTCCGGCTCGGGTGGGTACCTGGCGCCTCTGATGTGTCTGGCTTTTTGTACGTTAGTGCTGGCCTATTTAACCCTCAAGATACCAGATTCTACAAGGGGATTTTCAGCCATGAAAACTTGCCCCAAACCGCGTGGTCCGCTCGCGTCGACTCTCTTCCTGAATCCCTGATCTCTCCACCAGGTCTGGTCAAACCCAACACCACACACACGCACCTTTCGCATCACAGCCCCCAGCGCGGCACCCCGCAGGCAGCCGAGGGGAGGCGGGGAGGGGAGCCCGCGGCCCGGGACTTCACATCCCGCGCGCGTGTGCGGCGAGCCGCGAGCACACAGCTCACACACCTCGCTCCGGCACACACGAGCACGCGTGCGCTCCCGCCCCCCGCCCGTCTCCGGCTCTCCGAAGTTACCTGCGAGGCTCCCCCGGCGCCGGGCCCACGCGGCCCTACAGGATCCCACTTCTTTCCCGCCGTGGTCCGCCCGATCTCAATCGCCGCGCCTGGGGAAGACTCCGGAACCCGCCAGTCCCCGCCTCCTCTCGGGCACCCCGGGGTCCGCACTCGCGGCGGCACCCCGGGGTCTGGGGCGGCCGTGGCCTCGGCGCCCCGGGTCGGGCTCTGCCCTCACCTGCGCTGCGCCCACAGGGCTGCAGCCAGGGCCGGCGCACCGCGGGGGAGGCGGCCGCTCGGGCTTCTCCCGGGCAGCCAGCGGCCGGCACCGGCTCTCATGGCGCTCGGGCTGGCTGCGGCTCCGGGACGCGGCCTCGCCCCCCGGGCGGCCCCAGCCGCGTTCTTTGTGTCTCGGCCGGCGGCGCCGCGTCACGGACTGGCGGGCGGTGAGCTGCGCGGGCCGTGAAGCCCTAGGCAGCAAAGAGCTGGGCTCGGCTTCCCCATCGTCGCCTGCCCGGGGCGCGCTGGCAGGCAGGGCGCACTGGCGGCGACTGCGCGCACCCGGGGGACAGAGGGGGCGGGTCCGGGAGGGGTGCGGCGGACGAGCCGAGGGGCTGCCTGGCTGGACGCTGCGACCGGGGAGGGCAGGATGGGAGCCCCGGCAGAGCTCGGAGAAGGCGACGTCCGCTCGGCCCCGGGTCGCGGCTGCAGCGCTGGGGAAGAGCGAGCGGAGGCTGCGCGCTGGAGGGAGCCCGGCGGCCAGAGCCACAGCCGGGATTCGTGTCTCCCCGCTCCCCTATGCTGAAGGTGACTGCGGCCCCCAGCGGCCGAGCCGGGGCGGCGAACGGCGTCCTCGCCTCGCCTCTTCGCCGGGTGCACTCGGCTCCCCCTTCCCCGGCCTCCGGTTCCGCAATCCTTTGCAAGACCAGGGCAGAGTGGTCACTTCGCTCATTGATTTTCCCTCTTGGCTGGTCTGGGCTTAATTGGTACCCAGATTGGAGCGACTGGCGATCACGTGACCACCCCTTCCCCAAACACACACACACCAACACACCAACACACACACACACACACTCACAGCAAGCCCAGTGAAACTAGCCAGGGTGGGTTTCCAAAAGTCAACTTGGATACAGCCTTCAGAACTGAAGGCCTGTCGCGAGTTCCCTCCGCGCGCTACGGTGGGGCTGAAGCGCTGCAGCTGGCTCTGGTGCCACCATCTCTACAGACCCTGGCCCTGCGGTGGGGAAGCGCCCACGAACACACTTTCGGTCCGCTCGGCCAGAAAAGCGCAGAGAGAGTGTAGTTTCAGAATCAACAGATCCCATTGCAGAAGGAAAGCCAAGCCCCCTACCGAGTAGCGGAACAGAACTGCTGCGGAGCGCGCCTCGGGAGGGAGGGACACAGCCCCCTCCTAGGGCTGCAGTCGGCGGGCGGCTTTTCCCGGAGCGCAGCCAGGGTACCACCTCAGGCGTCAGCTACCTGTGTGGTCTGAGCGCCGGCCCCGGGGGCAATGGGGAGCCGACTCAGCCTTCCTTCACGCGCTGCCTGGATGCAATTGGTGACAGCGCTCTAAAAGTGAACCTGCTAATAAATGGATACTTTAAATAATGCCTGATCGGGGTGGTAGCTGTTGACAGCTTGGTGTTCTCAGAGCTCCACTTGTTCCTTAGTGTAAAGGGTGTCGACTAAGACGTTCAGTGAAAGCTTAAGTGACCCTGAGCCTCCCAGAATCTTCAGTGACCCTAGAGTTCAAAGGATAATTATTTGAGATTTAAGCAAAAATATATACATATATATAGATAACTAATGAGAACCTACTGTATAGCACAGGGAACTCTCTGAGGTGACCTGAACGGGAAGAAAGTCCAAAGAAGAGGGGATAAATGTATACATATGGCTGATTCACCTTGTTGTACAGCAGAAACGAACACATTGTTGTATGTATATATGATTTAGTTGCTAAGTTGTATCCGACTACTGTCACCCCATGGACTGTAGCTTGCCAGGCTCCTCTGTCCATGGGATTTCCCAGGCAAAAATACTGGAGTAGGCTTCTGTGTCTTTAGAATTAGAATTCTTTAGAATCAGCCTGCCAACACAGGAGACACAGGTTCTGTTCCTCGGTGGGCAAGATCCCCTGGAGGAGGAAATGGCAACCCAGTCCAGTATTCTTACCTGGAGAATCCCTTGGACAGAGGAGCCTGGAGGGCTATAGTCCATGGGGTCACAGAGTCAGACATGACTGAGCAACTAACACTGTCACTTGCATAGTTGCTTTACAATGTTGTGTTAGTTTCTGCCATACAATAAAGTGAATCAGCTATATATATACATATATCCCCTCTTTCTGGACTTTCTTCCCATTCAGGTCACCACAGAGCATTGAGTAGAGTTCCCTGTGCTGTATAGTAAGTTCTCATTAGTTATACACAGGTTCTCATTATTATACACAGAATCAGTAGCATATGCATGTCAATCCCAATCTCCCAATACGTCCCACTTCCCTTCTTCCTCATCTTAGTATCCATAAATTTGTTCTCTGCATCTGTGTCTCTCTTTCTCTCATCCAAGTACTAACTAGGCCCGACCCTGCTTAGCATTCAAGACCAGATGAGATCAAAAGTGTTCAGGTATGGTCATAGACTGTGTCTCAATTTCTGCCCTGAAAACAGGTTCATCTGTACCATTTGTCTAGATTCCACATATATACGTTAATATATGACATTTGTTTTTCTCTTTCTGACAATATCTGTTCCCAGGGGACTTCCAGCAGTGGCAGGGGTTTCAGGTACAGTTGTAGGTTTATAGTACAAATTGGAGGTGGGAGTGGGGTACAGAGCAACTCCCAACCCCAGTTCCTTTCCTGTGAGTTACATGGGTGGAGACTGGGGTCAGCAGCTTGGCAGTCCTGAAATGAGGCCTGGAAGGAGATGTGAATCAGAAACACATCTGAAACAGTGACTGAGGTCTTGTGAATTCTCCGTGGATCCTCACAGTGGGTTGCTACTCAAATATCCTGCAGACCAGGGGCCTGTTTAGACCAAGGTGAGTCTATCAGCACCAAGGTCATCTTCTGAAGGCTGGGCCCTTGGCTGGACACATCTCAATCATATATGAACCCTCGGGTTCCACTCTTCAGCTTTGCACTTGGCCTTTTCCAAGCAGAAGCTGTTGCGGTGGGATGTTGCCAGGCACAAAGTGTGTGTATTATTCCGTCAGTCATGCCTGATTCTTTGCAACCCCATGAACTGCAGCCTGCCACACTCCTCTGTCCATGGGAATCTCCAGGCAAGAATACTAGAGTGGGTTACCATTTCCTCCTCCAGGGGCTCTTACCCACTGTCTGAGCCACCAGGGAAACCCACCAGGCACAAAGGACATTTGTATATTTTCTTGTCTACTCGGATCCTGAATTCTCTCCCTATCTTGGAGGAAACTGATACTTTGTGAGACTTCAATACTCTCTCTCCTCGCAGACCCTCTGCAGATAGGGCCAAAGCTTGGCCAGCCCAATGCTCTGAAGCTGTGAAACTGAAGCCAGCAATGTTGAAAAGAAGCTGGTGACAGACAGTCTTTAAACTGTGCTGCCCCTTGGGGTTGTGACATCTAGGGTGCAATGGCCTGAGTCCAGTACTGGGAATAGCAGGGCCCCTGACTGACTCCAATTTTACCCTACCCCTGATTTCCTCAGGGCATTTTCCAAGCCTGGTTGGAAATTAGTCAGTGTCCTCTAGAGAAATAGACCAATAGGGTGTATACAGTGTTGGTTGTGGTGTGTGCTCAGTTGTGCCTGACTCTTTGTGACCCCATGGACTGTCACTCACCAGGCTCCTCTGTCCATGGAATTTCCCAGGCAAGAATACTGGTATGAGCTACCATTTCCTTCTCCAGGGGATCTTCCTGACCCAGGGATCGAACCTGCATCTCCTGAGTTCCTGCATTCGCAGGTGGATTCTTTACCACTGAACGATAATGAGATTTATTGTAAGGAATTGATTCATTTGATTATAGATGTGCAAGCCCCAAGATGGGTGAGATGGGTCATGAAGCTGGATACACAAAAGATCTAATGATATAGTTTTAACACAAAGGCACTTGCAGTCTCTGAGCCTTGGTTTCCTCAGCTGGTCCATGATTTGCTTGCAAAGATGCTGGGGTGCACTGAGGGGAGTCCCTGAGCACCATCCTAGCTGGTAGTGTCAACCTCCTGATGAGTGAGGCTTCCAGGACCAAGGGAGGAGGGTGGTGGGAAGGGAAAAGGAGTTTTGTCCTTTTTTATTTTTTTTCCAGTTCATGTGTGATATGGGAGAGGGGAGAGACAAGGTACCCTGGTACAAAGGTGAGTGGGAAAATCAATAACTTTTGGGCATGGTGGTCTAGGGGACACAGAGCCTCCTAATTGCCTATTGATTTGCAGGAACAAGATACATAATAGCCACATGCATTGTTACCCGAAAAGCATGACTCCTTTCTGAGATTGCAGTTACACAATAAAGTTTAGACAATCCATAGATGTTATTATTTAAGTTAGAAGATGAGAATTGAAACACGAATCCTCCCAGAGAGAAAGAACTAGGCCTCTTTTCTATTTCAACAGCACCCAAGTATTCAACAGCATCCAAGTGTCTTGGAAAGCAGAAGGATGCATTTTTGTGGATTCTGATCACGGTTGTATCCCAAGCACTAAAACAGTGCCTAAAATATAGTTTTGTTGTTGTTGTTGCTTAGTTACTCAGTTGTGTCCGACTCTTTGGGACCCCATGGACTGTAGCCCGCCAGGCTTCTCTGTCCTTGGGATTCTCAAGACAAGAATACTGGTGTGGGTTGTCATTTCCTTTTCCAGGGGATCTTCCTGAACCAGGGATCGAATCCATGTCTCCTGAGTCTCCTGCATTGCCAGGTGCGTTCTTTACCACTGAGCCCCCTGAGAAGTCTGAAACATAGTTTGGGGCTTAGTAAATATTTGTCAAATGATTTAGGTATTCTTGAAAAACTTATTTAACATGAATCTCCTTCATTTTTAAACCCCCCAGATCCAAGCCCAAGGACAGGCACACAGTAGGTGCCCAGCCTGTTTGTAGAATCAGCTCTGTATTTCCACCATGTTTTATCCAGGCAGCTCCCAGCTCTAGCTTAATGTTAACTTTCCAATATTCTCATGATATCTGGGAGCATGGGTTTGGTTTATATGTTTATTGTCTTATCATGAATTAACAGACAGGAGAACAAAGCCACAGCACTGTGAATGAAGGAAATGACTTCACCATGGTCATCTGGAGAGGAGGAATTCTCTAATGCTGACCTAACATTTTCTCCACTAGACTGAACTTCAAAAAGAAATTGGATTTCAATTCAGCGAACCCAAATAATATTTCCTAACAAAGAGGAGTTCAATGAAGGGAAACTTGATGGAGAAGAGTACTCAAGAAAAATCCATTTATGCTAGACTTGGGTTGCTGGCGTTTCAGATGCTATTTTGTGAGTAGATAAAGCCCGGCCTCTCTAACTGAAAGTATGGTAACTAAGCCTCATTCTGAGATTCCATTATTTTCCTGAAGTTATCTGGATCCCTGAGATAAACAAAAATATTTTTAGGGTTGGCACAAATGGGCATGCATCCAAGTTCTACTGAAATAACCATCTCCTTTATCATGTCAGGAATGTCAGATTGGTGGACAACTTGACTCATCCAGAATTATCTACCAGCTAAGCGAAAAGAAAGACAGCTTTGTTTAGCACTGGGTCATGGCAGGGTGGCGAGTGGGTATGCATCTATTTATTACTTGAAAATGCTGAGTGCTACAATGTGCAGGCCCTCTGTTAGTGGCACCTGAATGCAGAGATGTCACCAAGACCTGTCAGTCAGTTGGAGCTTGTTACATGTCAAGGATCAGTTCTGAGACTTACCTTACATAATCCTTACCAGAATCCTATAAGATGGCTAATACTATTATTTGCATTATAAAGATGGTAAATTGAGGCACATAGAGGTTCAGTTCCTTCCCTAAGGTCACAGAGTTGGACCAGGAATGTGAGCCCAGGCAGTCTGACTCTAGAATCTATGTTTTGATTATTTATACTGAGATGAGTAATATATGGGCTTCCCTAATGGTTCAGCGGGTAAAGAATCTGCCTGCCAATGCAAGAGATGAAGGAGACGAGGCTCAATCCCTGGGTCAGGAAGACCTCCTGGAGGAGGAAACGGCAACCCACCCCAGTATTCTTGCCTGGAGAATCCCATGGACAGGGGAATGTGGAGGGCTACAGTCCATGCGGTCACAGAGTCAGACACTACTGAGTGACTGAGCACACACGAGTGACACTGTCCCTCAGAAGTCTCACTGTCCCCTGGGAGAGGCAGATGCCAAGAAGTCCTTATAGCTCAGAGTGATCAGTGAGTGCAGAATGGCATGGGAACACCAAGGTGGCAAGGCCATCAAGCAGTCATGGGAGTGGTACTTTGTTTATTGGTAAATAAATTGTTTAATTATTGTTATAAATAAGTAATACACACAACAGGGGAAAATTATGCAGTATTCAAAATATACAGTATACCAACTGGTTACCCTGTCTGGAGATAGCTGTCTCACTAGTTTCTTACTTGTCCCTTCAAAGATAGACTATGAAAATAAAAGTAGTGCCCTCTTTTGTTTTTACACAATAGTAACATTCTATACACATTACTTTATATGTTAATTCTTTGCATCATAAACAAGATATTTGGGGGATCAGTCTATATCAGTATCTATGGTGATGGAATTCCAGTTGAGCTATTTCAAATCCTAAAAGATGGTGCTGTTAAAGTGCTGCACTCAGTATGCCAACAAATTTGGAAAGCTCAGCAGTGGTCACAGCACTGGAAAAGGTCAGTTTTCATTTCAATCCCAAAGAAGGGCAATGCCAAAGAATGTTCAAACTACCACACAATTGCACTCATCTCACACGCTAGCAAAGTAATGCTCAAAATTCTCCAAGCCAGGCTTCAATAGCACATGAACCATGAACTTCCAGATGTTCAAGCTGGTTTTAGAAAAGCCAGAGGAACCAGAAATCAAATTCCCAACATCCATTGAATCATAGAAAAAGCCAGAGAATTCCAGAAAAACATCTACTTCTGCTTTATTGACTATGCCAAAGCTTTTGACTGTATAGATCACAACAAACTGCAAAATTCTTCAATACATGGGAATACCAGACCACCTGACCTGCCTCCTGAGAAATCTGTATGCAGATCAAGAAGCAACAGTTAGAACTGGACATGGAACAACAGACTGGTTCCAAATCGGGAAAGGAGTTCGTCAAGGCTGTATATTGTCACCTTGCTTGTTTAACTTATATGCAGAGGACATCACGCAAAATGCCAGGCTGGATGAAGCACAAGCTGGAATCAAGATTGTCAGGAGAAATATCAATAACCTTAGATATGCAGATGACACCACCCTTATAGCAGAAAGTGAAGAGGAACTGAAGAGTCTCTTGATGAAAGTGAAAGAGGAGAGTGAAAATGCTGGCTTAAAGCTCAACATTCAAAAAACGAAAATCATGGCAACCAGTCCTATGACTTCATGGCAAATAGATGGGAAACAATGGAAACAGTGACAGACTATTTTCTTGGGCTCCAAAATCACTACAGATGGTGACTGAGGCCATGAAATTAAAAGACGCTTGCTCCTTGGAAGAAAAACTATGACCAACCTAGACAGCATATTAAAAAGTAGAGACATTACTTTGGCAACAAAGATCTGTCTAACCAAAGCTATGGTTTTTCCAGTAGTCATGTATGGATGTGAGAGCTGGACTATAAAGAAAGTTGAGCACCGAAGAATTGATGATTTTGAACTGCGGTGTTTGAGAACACTCTTGAGAGTCACTTGGACTGCAAGGAGATCAAACCAGCCAATCCTAAAGGAAATCAGTCCTGAATAATCATTGGAAGGACTGATGCTGAAGCTGAAACTCCAATACTTTGGCCACCTGATGTGAAGAACTGACTCATTGGAGAAGACCCTGATGCTGGGAAAGAATGAAGGCATAGATGGCATCACCAACTCAATGGACATGAGTTTGAGCAAGCTCCAGGAGTTGGTGATGGACAGGGAAGCCTGGCACGCTGTAGACCATGGGGTTGCAAAGAGTCGGACACGACCAAGTGACTGAACTGAACTGAATATTCTATACATGTTACTTTATACATTAATTTTCATCATCAAAAAGATATTTGGGGGATCAGTCTATATCACCATCTATAAACCTGCCTTCTTTCTTAAAAGCAAACTTTTTATTTTGAGATACATGTTGATTTGCATATAGTCATCTTATTCTATTTTATGGTTGCATAATATCCCATTGTGCAGATTTCAGGTCAGTTCAGTTTAGTCGCTCAGTCATGTCTGACTCTGCGACCCCATGAACTGCAGCATGCCAGGCCTCCCTGTACATCACCAACTCCCAGAGCTTGCTCAAACTCATGTCCATTGAGTCGGTGATGCCATCCAACCATCTCATCCTCTGTCATCCCCTTCTCCTCCTGCTCTCAATCTTTCCAAGCATCAAGGACTTTTCAAATGACTCAGCTCTTTGCATCAAGTGGCCAAAATAGTGGAGCTTCAGCTTCAACATCAATCCTTCCAAAGAACACTCAGGTCTGATCTCCTTTAGGATGGACTGGTTGGATCTCCTTGCAGTCCAAGGGATTCTCAAAAGTCTTCTCCAACATCACAGTCCAAAAGCATCAATTCTTCGGCACTCAGCTTTCTTTATAGTGCTATTCTCACATTCATGCGTGACTACTGGAAAAACCATAGTCTTGACTAGACAGACCTTTGTTGGCAAAGTAATGTCTCTGCTTTTAAATATGCTGTCTAGGTTGGTCATAACTTTCCTTCCAAGGAGTAAGCATCTTTTAATTTCATGGCTGCAATCACCATCTGCAGTGATTCTGGAGTCCCCCCAAATAAAGTCTCTCACTGTTTCCATTGTTTCTGCATCTATTTGCCACAAAGTGATGGGACTGGATGCCATGATCTTAGTTTTCTGAACGTTGAATTTTAAGCCAGCTTTTTCATGCTCCTCTTTCACTTTCACCAAGAGGCTCTTTAGTTCCTCTTCACTTTCTGCCATAAGGGTGGTGTCATCTGCATATCTGAGCTTATTGATATTTCTCCCATCAGTCTTGATTCTAGCTTTTGCTTCGTCCAGCCCAGCGTTTCTCATGATGTACTCTGCATATAAGTTAAATAAGCAGGGTGACAGTATACAGCCTTGGCACACTCCTTTTCCTATTTGGAACCAATCTGTTGTTCCATGTCCAATTCTGTTCCTTCCTGACTTGTGTACAGGTTTCTCAAGAGGCAGGTCAGGTGGTCTGGTATTTCCATCTCTTTCAGAATTTTCCACAGTTTATTGTGATCCACACAGTCACAGATTACCATNATATACAGCCTTGGCACACTCCTTTTCCTATTTGGAACCAATCTGTTGTTCCATGTCCAATTCTGTTCCTTCCTGACTTGTGTACAGGTTTCTCAAGAGGCAGGTCAGGTGGTCTGGTATTTCCATCTCTTTCAGAATTTTCCACAGTTTATTGTGATCCACACAGTCACAGATTACCATAACTTATTTAATGAGCCTCTGTGAATGAATATGTAGGTAATTTCCATATTTCTACTATTAAAAGATTGATGTAATTAATATATTTGGTCACATCATTTCACACCTTTAAGAGTAAACATCTGGGGCATAAATCCTTAAAAGCAGAACTGGTAAGTCAAAGAGTAGATGTAATTTAACTTATGATATTAAAAATTTACCCTCCATTGAGGGTATAGCAATACACACTCCCAACAGAATAGAAAAACTTATCTGCATGATTTCAGTTTGGGGGGCAATTTGACATTTTCTTCACAGCCAGATTAATGGTCAAATTTTCTGATTTTCTGTTTGTTGAACATAGACTTCAACCTATATTGATTTATACCTTCAGATGTGTATAGAGATTTTCTGTAATTGTTCATTTTTTGCTCCCTTGCTCTGTTGTTGACTGAAGAAGGCTTTTTTAGTACTAATATGTTTTTGTCTATTTTCCTGTTCAGTTTCTGTAGTTTTTGCTCTATGAGCGTCTCTTCCACGTTATTTGGTGTGGAGATATTCCACCTTGTTTGAAATTAAGATGGCAACCTTTGCTCTTTTTGTTGGCTTGTGTCTATTTTCTCAGCATGTGTTTGTGCAGCCTTTAATTTTCAACTTTTGGAGTCACCTTGTTTTAGGAGTTTTAAGTGTCACTTCTCCCCAAAGAAGAAAATACATCATACAGTGAAAGAAACTCTAATAATAGGAAGCATGGCATAAAATATGACAACTTAATCAAAACTAAAACATATGTCATCTTCATCTTTGTGAGTATCTTAAACTCACTTATTAAAGGTTGTGTTATTTCAATCAGGAAGATGCCCTGGAGGAGGGCATGGCAACCCACTCCAGTATTCTTGCCTGGAAAATCCCATGGACAGAGGAGCCTGGTGGGCTATGGTCCATGGGGTCACACAGAGTCAGACACAACTAGAGCAACTTAGCATGCACGCAAGTACCATGCAAAATTCAACCATTGACTCTCCCAGGAGACACCTGGAAACTCCTAAAACAAAGTGACTTGTAACCCATCCTGCATCAGAGGGCAATTAAGAAGGTCAAATGCGAAAATTATATCATTGAAACCATAAAACACAATACAAGGTAGGGTGTTGTTTTAATATTATTGTCTTCACTATTTTGTTGGGCTCATGAATCTATTATTTCATGTCAGAAGTGCCTGGTGAATCGAGGAGCTTCAGTGACTGCCATTTCAGTGATGGGATTCCCAAACCTCAAAAGCAAATTCCTTAAAAAAAAAAAAAANTCTTCACTATTTTGTTGGGCTCATGAATCTATTATTTCATGTCAGAAGTGCCTGGTGAATCGAGGAGCTTCAGTGACTGCCATTTCAGTGATGGGATTCCCAAACCTCAAAAGCAAATTCCTTAAAAAAAAAAAAAATTGGCAGCATCCTCTTCCCCTGCCAGCATATGGGATCTTAGTCCCAAGATCAGGGATTGATCCGGCATCCCCGATATTGAAAGGCAGAGTTCTAACCACTGGACCACCAGGGAAGTCCTCACAAGTTCCCTTTTCTAAGGCTGTTCATCCCTGACCCTGTAAGGCAATTGGCCCACAGAAGATCAGTTGCAGGCTGCCTACACAATTGTCCTCAGCTCCGAAGAGCCAAACACACAAACTATTGGTAGGGGAAGATAACAGAGCAAAGAAATATATCCATGCATACTAATTAGTGTAGATACATGCATCTATAAATATTTCTCTATATAAGCATTTGTATCTATAGTAAGATAAACATGAGCTCATACTGGTACTTCCAACTTTCATCCATTAACCATAGATCATTCCAGCATTCCCTTTGTTTGCCTGTACCCCCCTCATTTCAATATTGAAAACTGAGTTCCCCACTACCCACCATCCATGGCCTTAGTTGTTCTATTCCAGCATGTCTATGCAGTGGTTTCAGAACCGTTAACCCATACTCCTAGGAAACACCTCATCAAGTAGAGAACAGTGTTTATATTCAGTCCCCTGGGCCCTCAGTCTTACCTTCTCACTCAGTTCCAAAGTTATTTAGGTTAATGCTTTTTTCTCCTACCTCCTTTCAATGAGATTATTTTATGCATTTGTTATCAAGTTAGATTCTTTGGTCTCATTCAGCATTCCATCCTAGCATTCCCCAAGTGCTAAATGATTTTCTAGATTTTAATACATTGAGGTTCACTCTCTGTGATGTAAAGTTTTGAGTTTTATTGTTTGCTTATCTTGGCCATAGTGGGTCTTCTGAGGCATGTGGGCTTTCTCTTGTTGCTCTGCACAGGCTTCTCTAGTTGTTCTGTGGGATCTAGTTCCCAACCAGCGATCTAACCCACATTCCCTACACTGGAAGGCAGACTCCTAACCACTGAACCACCAAGCAAGCCCCAAGTTATGGGTTTTGACAAATGCATAGTTTACCTGCTAATACAACCAGATTTGACAATATCTGTCATGGAAAATTAATAAAACACATTTTAGTTGGGATAGAGACTCTTTCTTTACTTAAACTTGTAGAGCAAAAAAATTCAACTGAATATTTTTACCGAAACTCCTTTCAAGCATCAGAACTGACCTTTGATAGTGAAATGACCTCCCTGCATCAGGGACTTTTGTTTTGAAAGTGCTTTTCTGTCTACTCTCTGCTTTGATCTACACAGCAAACCCACGGGGTAAGCCAGGTTGTTTGGAGACCAGTCTGACCTGAACTTCACCTCTTCTCTCTTTGTTCAGTTACTCTGGATGCTAAGAAGCAATGACTTACCCACAGGATAGATGGGTGGGGTAAGGGAGTAGCTAGTCCATTGGAGAGCAGCTCGACCATTGTTTAGTTCCATTTCACGCTTACGTGTTCAAAAACATTCTTTAAAAACTTTCATCACCTTGCTCTCCTTATGGAAATGGTTCCTGGACTTCTGCCTGAATGGCAAAATAAGCTTACATGGAAAGACCCACCTCTTACTCCAAAGACATACAAATATTGCATGCTGCTGCTAAGTCACTTCAATCATGTCCGACTCTGTGTGACCCTATAGATGGAGGCCCACCAGGCTCCCCCATCCCTGGGATTCTCCAGGCAAGAACACTGGAGTGGGTTGCCATTTCCTTCTCCAATGCATGAAAGCGAAAAGTGAAAGTGAAATCGCTCAGTCGTGTCCGACTCTTAGCGACCCCATGGACTGCAGCCCACCAGGCTCCTCCATCCATGGGATTTTCCAGGCAAGAGTACTGGAGTGGGGTACCATTGCCTTCTCTGCAAATATTGCATAAACTATAACAATAAAATTTTCTTGAAATATAAAGCCAAGTTCAAGATCAAAAAGGAAAAGCAACACCAGCAACCAGAAATGAAAAAGAACCTGGGAGTTGAAATGATGCGCTGGAGTAAGGCAAATTGTCTGCCAAGGAGTCTGGCTTAAATACATATGCCTTAGAGCAGAGGATGGCAAACCACGGACCAGGAGGCACAAATTCAACCCACTGCCTGCTCCTTTCAGTTTGGGAGGTAAGAAATTTTACATTTTTAAAATTTATTTATTTTTAATCAGAGGATAATTGTTTTACAATACTGTGCTGGATTCTGCAATATATCAACATGAGTCAGCCATAAGTATACATATGTCCCCTCCCTCTTGAATCTCCCTCTTACCTTCCACCCCATCCCACCCCTCTAGGTTGTCACAGAGCACAGGTTTGCGCTCCCTGTGTCATACAGGAAGTTCCCATTTGCTATCTATTTTACATATGGTAATGTGTATATTTCCATGCCACTCTCTCAATTTGTCCCACCCTCTCCTTCCCCCACTGTGTCCACAATTCTGTTCTCCACATGTCTGCATCTCCATTGCTGCCCTGCAAATAGGTTCGTCAGTACCATCATTCTAGATTCCATATGTATGCATTAATAGATGATATTTGTCTTTCTCTTTCTGATTTACCTCACTCTGTATAACAGACTCCAGGTTCATCCACCTCATTAGAACAGTGTCAAATGCATTTCTTTTTATGATGACTCATTGGAAAAGGCCCAGATGTTGGGAAAGATTGAGGGTAGGAGAAGAAGGGGACAGCAGAGGATGAGATGTTTGCATGGCATCACAGACTCAATGGGACCCGAGATGGAGCAAACTCCAGGAGATTGTGAAGGACAGGGAAGGCTGGCATGCTGCAGTCCACGGGCTTGCAGAGTCAGACATGACTGAGTGACTGAACAACAGCAACAAATATTCCATTGTGTATATGAACAACAACTTCTTTATCCATTCATCTGTGGATGGACATTAGATTGCTTCCATGTCCTACCTATTGTAAATAGTTCTGCAATGAACATTGAGGTGTATATGTCTTTTTCAATTACGATTTTCTCAGAGTATATGCCTAGCAGTGGGATTGCTGGATGATGTAGTAGTTTTACTCCTAGTTCTTTAAGGAATCTCCATACTGTTCTCCATAGTGGTTGTATCCAGTTACATTCCACCAACTGTGCAAGAGAGTTTCCATTCCTCACCCTCTTCAGCACTTAGTGTTTGTAGATTTTTTGATAATGGCCATTCTGACCAGTGTGAATTATCTCATTGTAGGTTTAGTTTGCATTTCTCTAATAATGAACAATATACAACTTAACTGGCTATTTAAGTATATCCAGGCTATCCTTCAGAGAAGGCGCTGGCACCCCACTCCAGTGTTCTTGCCTGGAAAATCCCATGAATGGAGGAGCCTGGTAGGCTGCAGTTCTTGGGGTCATGAAGAGTCGGAAACGACTGAGTGACTTCACTTTCGCTTTTCACTTTCATGCACTGGAGAAGGAAATGGCAACCCACTCCAGTGTTCTTACCTGGAGAATCCCAGGGACGGCAGAGCCTGGTGGGCTGCCGTCTATGGGGTCACACAAATCTGACACGACTGAAGTGACTTAGCAGCAGCAGGCTATACTTAATTTTATTTCCTGATCCAAAAAGCCTAAAATGTTTATCACTTAACCCGTTACAGAAAAACGTCCCAGGACCCAGCCTTATAATATACTGGTACCCTCAAGGGCATGGTCTCTGTTGAGGGCCCCAGCCCAGCTGGAGTCTGTATGTGAGTTCCCGGCAGAGAACCAGGAGCCCAGAGAGGATGTTCCACCTGTGAACAGAGGTAGACACACTGCCCACAGGTCAGAAGTATGTGTAATAGCTGGCCTTACCCTGTGTCGTGCAGTGAAGGAGACTCACCTTTGAGAGTCTGGGAATCTAAGCCTGTCCTGGAGTGCCAATGGGGATGAATGTCCACACCAGGATGAATGTGGAAATTCACATCAGACTCAATGGATAATGAGTGGAAGGATGTTCCGTGAGCAGCCTTCCGGGAGTCTCAAGTCTCAAGTTTCTCCACTGATTGTTCCCTGAGCTGTCCTAGGGGGTCACCTGGCTGCCTGTGTTAACCCTTTTTTGTTCGTATAAACATACATAATGGCTTGTCTCAGGGAGATAATCTGAGCTGCCCACCTGTGAAGGACTGTAAGGAACTGAGACTAACACATCCCCCTGCCTGAGGTTCCCCATTCTAGGGGACCTTTGCAAGGATTGAATAGTGTTTTTACTTTGTTTCCTTGCCTCCCCCACCCCATCTCTAATGCATAAAAGAACCTGGCAACCAGACCCTGACAAGATAGTTGTTTTGAGGTCCTAGTCTGCAGTCTTCTCGGGCAGCAAGCTCCCAAATAAAGTCCCTTCTGTTAGAGCCTACAAGGGGGCTCATTGTTAAAATGTCTCGTTATGTTGACCTTGCAAACAAACAATAAAATCAAGTACCCTTGAGACTGACTGTTAGGCCCCGAACGGCCTAATCACGGGAGGCGTCGCTTCTCAGATCACCAAGACTCGAATTCGATGCAATCAGCAAGAGGATTTATTAAACCGGCGCGCCGGGGTTCGATCTTCCTCGAAAGGAACGAACACCGATGCTAGTTACAGAGCAGTTTTTATACACCAAAAGCTACAAGCAGGTATAGGTGGGGTGAAGACAATCTCAGCAAACTGATTGGTGGGCATAACCTGACCTTTACAGAGATAGGTCTGGAAGCTACCAGGCTGAAACGGCTAACCGACCACCTCATACCTTGCGGCGGTTAGCCAATTTTCTAGAAAAGATTAACAGAAAAACAATTACCCGGGGGGTCCCTTCTAAGGCCAGGAAACTAGACTATAGGTTATCAGATAGGGGGCAGGTTCCTTTTCCATGAGTCATGACTAGTCCTTAAGAAACAGAATAAAGGGTTGCTTTAAAATTTAACTTTTTCTCTTCACACCCCTCTTCTTTTTGTCTAGATTTCAATCTTGAAATCATATGTTTGGTACATCACTTAATGATGCCGGAATATCTTTTCATTTTTGTGCAAAGCATAACACCTAGCTATTTGAGGCACGCTTAGCTTCAGTGAACAGAACATAGTTACCAGACATCTATGCATTTAACAGGGTGGCGGGACAGAGAGCTCAGGTCATGCCTGGGCTAAAGCCCAGGGCATGCCTAAGGGCCCTGCGATAACGCATGAGCAGCTCCCAGGACCTAACCCTTCACGGGCGGTCCCCCGCAGCTCCCCCTTCTTCAATCTTTAAAAGCTCTAAAAGATGTCTGTGTTGTAACATGTTCNGATTCATGGGGTCGCAAAGAGTCAGACACGACTGAGTGACTGAACTGAACTGATGCAGATCTGAACAAAGCAATAAGAAAGCTTAGCTGTTTCCATGGGTCGCGAAGAGTCGGGGACGACTGAGCGACTTCACTTTCACTTTTCTCTTTCATGCATTGGAGAAAGAAATGGCAACCCACTCCAGTGTTCTTGCCTGGAGAATCCCAGGAACGAGGGAGCCTGGTGAGCTGCCGTCTCTGGGGTCGCACAGAGTCGGACACGACTGAAGCGACTTAGCAGCAGCAGCAGCAGCAGCTGTTTCCTCACTTGGCGCCATAAAGATGTTTATACCACGTAAGCTCAGTCCATGCTTGTGGGAAACTTCTTCCAGCCCCACTCTTTAACCACCGTTAAAGTGAAGTGAAGTCGCTCAGTCGTATCCGACTCTCTGCGAGCGCATGGACTGTAGCCTATCAGGCTCCTCCGTCCATGGGATTTTCTAGGCAAGAGTGAGTGCTGGAGTGGATTGCCATTTCCTTCTCCAGTATTAAACTCTAAGCCAATAACTCCTCCTTACTCTTTCTCTCTTAAGCCATTTTTGCAGCAACCTGGGAACATACTCTGCTCTGCCCAGAAACCCTCAGTATATGAGTAATGAACCTTTTCATGCTCTCTTGGTGTGGATGTGGCTTTGTCAATCCCTATATTTCAACCAGATCCTTCTTTTTTTTTTTAATTTATTTATTTTAATTGGGGGATAACTACAATATTGTGATTTTTTTCCCCCAAACATCAACATTAATCAGCCATAGGTATAAATGTGTCCCCTCCTATCCCACCTCCTTCCCTCCCCTATCCCTCTAAGTTGTCTCAGAGTGCCAGTTTTGGGTACCCTGCTTCATGCATCAAACTTGCACTAGTTACCTATTTTTACATATAGTATATAGATATTTCAATGATATCTCTCAAATCATCCCACCCTCCTCTTCTCCCACTGAGTCCAAAAGTCCATTTTTTATGTCTGTATCTCCTTTGCTGCCCAGCATGTAGAATTGTTGGTACCATCTTTCTAAATTCTATATATTTGCATGACTTACTTAACTCTGTATAATAGGCTCTAGGTCAACCACCTCATAAGAACTGACTCAAATGGGTTCCTATTACAGCTGAGTAATATTCCAGTGTATATGTACCACAGCTTCCTTAGCCATTCAATTGCTGATAGACATCTAGGTTGCTTTTAATGTCCTAGCTATTGTAAACAGTGCTGCGATGAACATTGGGGTACATGTGTCTCTTTCAATTCTGGTTTCCTCAGGGTATATGCCCAGCAGTGGGATTGCTGGATCATATGACAGTTCTATTTCCAGTTTTTTAAGGAATCTCCACGCCGTTCTCCACAGTAGTTTTACCAGTTTACATTCCCACAACAGTGTAAGAGGGTCCCCTTTTCTCCACAGTCTCTCCAGTATTTAATGTTTGTAGACTGTTTGATGATGGATATTCTGACCAGTGTGAGATGATACCTCATTGTGTAAACCAGACTTTGAACGGAGCAAACAATCCCATATCTACAGCCACACAATGTACACTGTGAGCTGTGTGTGTGTGTGTGTGTGTGTGTGTGTGTGTGACCCTCACCATCAGGGGCCTTTCTTCACTTGCTTTGACTTGCTATCTGGCTCTGCTGCCTGCTGGCTAGCATGTGCTTTGAGATGTTGCCTGCTGAAAAGCTTGTGCTTTTGCTATGCAACTTTGTGGTGTTTGCTGACTTGCTAAGTTGTATGGAGCTTCTGATACAGATTTAATTAACCCAAGACAAAATTTTCAAATGTTTATGAACAAGAATATGAGATTAGTGTCTACTTCAAAGAGGCACTGGGTTAAATGTTTTACTCCAGACTCATTTATATTTCATGTGTATGTATACATGTTCATATATATATATATTTACTTATGTATATATGTTTCTCTTGTGTTTAATTATGAGCAAAATCAAGACTTTTCTATATATTTCTCAAATATTATCTCCTTAGGAATGCCAAACATTCTTGATAGTGACCAAGGCACTCATTTCACTTGTTAAAATGAACATTGTTAGGTTCCTAAGGAAATAATTTACTGACTTCAGGACACAGTAGTCTTAGTGGCCATATTGCTTTTGTAAACAAATTCAAATTTAATTCAATTAAACATGATATAGTTCACTTATCAGTAAATCTTCAGGAGTTAATTGTAATAATTTTATTCCATTTTTGATGTTAAACTCTTGACAGGCTTCAAGTCTATCACTCCTCCTTCCCTGCTGTACTATATCTGGGCAAGCTGATAAGAAAGCCTGAGTGTGCTCTCTTTTTTGGCATCAGTGGGAAGTCCAAACCATACAATACGAATTTGCACGTGTGAGAGTGTTTATCCCGGACCACTTCCTCCTCACCGCAAAACCCTAAGACAGTCGTCCTTCCTTGATTTTTTCTCAAGTCACTTCGGAAGTCAGCCAGGCTCTCCCAAGAAAACTTCATAATGTGAGTAACAAACCTTTTCATACTCTCTGGGTGCGTGTAACTTACAAACAAAACTTTGAGTAGTCCATCTCACTACTTTGGGCTAATCACAAGAGAATAAATAATATCATTTCCATAAAGTATACTTTGTTAGAAAGGGAATTTTTTGATTACTTTCTACAATGTTGTACTTTTACTCCTCTTTTCCTTTCCATTCTTCTGTTTTAGGAAAGAACATTAAGCTGATTCTTTCTTGATTGCTTTTATCTTTTCTGCTTTTTTCCCCATCCCAACTCAAACCCCATTAATGGAAGATATATATAACAGCATTTTTAAAAATTGAGGTATAGATGATTTACAATGCTGTGTTAATTTCTGCTGAATAGAAAGTGATTATATATACACAGTATTTTTTTATATTCTTCTCCATTATAGTTATCTCAGGATGTTGGCTATAGCTCCTTGCGCTATGCGGTAGGACCTTGCTTATCTATTCTATATGTAATAGCTTTCATCTGCCAACCCCGAACTCCCAGTCTGTCCTTCCCTCACCCTCTCTTGGCAACCACAGTTTGTTTTCTATATCTGTAACTCTGTTTCTGTTTGAGACATAGGTTCATTTGCGTTCTATTTTAGATTCCCCACATAAGTGATATCACATGGTATTCGTCTTCCTCTGTCTGACTTCACCTAGTATGGTAATCTCTAGTTCCATCCATGTTGCTGCAAATCACATTATGTTCTTCTTTTGGGAGAATGGCATTGAAAACATGTATAATATCTTATAAGAAACGAATCGCCGGTCTAGGTTCGATGCAGGATATAGGATGCTTGAGGCTGGTGCAATGGGATGACCCAGAGGGATGGTATGGGGAGGGAGGTTCAGGATTGGGAACACGTGTACACCCGTGGTGGATTCATGGTGATGTATGGCAAAACCAATACAATATTGTAAAGTAAAACGATAATAATAATAATAAAATAAAAATTTTTTTAAAAAGAGAAAAAAAAAAAACGCTGTATATATGTAACATATCTTCTTTATTTTTCCATCTATCTATGGACATTTAGGTTGTTTCCATGCCTTGACTGTTGTGATTAGTGCTGTTATGAACATGGGGGTGCATGAATCTTTTTGAATTATAGTTTTGTCTGAATATATGCCCAGGAGAGGGATTTGGGGTGATATGGTATCTCTATTTTAAGTGTTTTGAAGAACGTCTATACTGGTTTTCTGTACCAACTTACATTCCCACTGATAATACAGGAGGATTTCCTTTTCTCCACACCTTTCTCTAGCATTTG
Source organism: Oreotragus oreotragus (assembly GCA_006410675.1). Classification (NCBI taxonomy): domain Eukaryota; kingdom Metazoa; phylum Chordata; class Mammalia; order Artiodactyla; family Bovidae; genus Oreotragus; species Oreotragus oreotragus. The sequence goes on along the minus strand of SJYX01000418.1, from coordinate 464,514 downwards.
TTATTTGTAGACTTTTTAATGATGTCCATTCTGAATAGTACGAGGTGATACCTCACTGCAGTTTCATAGCCTTAATAATTAGCCGTGATGAGCATCTTTTCATAGCATAGTGGCTTTGAAAGTGTGGTCCAAAAGCATCAGTACCAGGTGGGAAGTTAGAAAGGCAGTTTCTTGAGTTCCACACCAGACCTATTAGAGCATAGACTTGGGGGCAAGGACCCTCATCTTTCTGTGTGTAAACAACTCTCCAAGTGGTCCTCCTGATCTTAAAATTTGAGAACTAGTGGTCTCAGAGTATAAGAGAGGGTCTGGTGAAAAGATGAGAGGTCAGTGTCCCAGACTGGCTGTTTTTCAGGGTTCTCCTGAGGCTTATCAGCCCTTAATTACCTGACCAGGGATTGTACCCACACTCTTGGCAGTGAAAGCACATAGTCCTAACCACTGCATTACAGGGAATTCCCCTGGAATTTGCTTTCCATGTTTATATTTGAGATATCAAAGGTAAAATTTGAAGGATAGCCTTATTTATCTTTAGATTTGAGGTTATAATAAAGAGCAGTTTTGATGAAAATGATATATTATTGACCCCCATTTTTTTTTTTGAATGTCAAAGCTAATAATGCAGGGTTAGAGATGAGCTGAGAAAATGGAGCCAAAACCTTCATTTATAATGAGTTCTTTGGCCTGGACCACCCTTTGTGTGCATTTTGTGTCTGTACTTGGGTAGAAACAAATGCATACACATATAGTACACACCCTGGGAAATAAATTGGAAGGAAGTGTTTGATTTTTTTGTCCTGCCAACTCTTTCTATCAGAGACATAACTAGCAAACAAGATGGCATAAATTATTTCTAATATTCTCTCCAGGTTCAAAATTTGAGGTCCTGTTAATAGTATTGAGGTTGTCATGTTATGTTCAGAGAGAAGGTCTCAGTACTTTTTGCTTCTCCACTTTTCTGCAGGTCAGATATTCAGCTGCAGATATTTTTTTTTAAGACAATTTGGTCATATATTTATATATATATATTTTCCATTAGCAGAATCTGCTCAATAGAGGTATAAATGAAATGTTTTTCTACTGCTTCCTGTAATTGAGTTCTTAGGGGAAGGAATTTCCCATTATAATGGGAAGATTAATCCAGGGGTTATCAGAAGATATTTAATACAAACAAAATTGTTGACATTTTCTTTGTTTGTAACCTTATGCTTTCATAGTTGTTTTATATTCTCTCTGCCAAGATTTTATGAAGATCAGAATTTTTCCAGCATATGCTTTCTTTGTTTACATTTTTGGTTTTATAGAGGTCCACAGAATTACATTAACTTTTAAAAAATTGTTTTATTTATTTTTAAATTTCCTTTTGACTGTGCTGGGTCTTCGTTGCTGCACAGGCTTGTAGTGAGCGGGTCTATTCTCTAGGCGTGGTGTGCAGGCTTCTCATTGTGACGGCTTTTCTGATTGTGGAACACAGGCTCTAGGGCATGAGGGCTGCAGAAGTTACCACACCTGGGCTCAGTAGTCGCATGCAGCTGTTAGGCTCTAGAGCGCAGTGTCAACAGTTGTGGCCTGTGGGCTTTGTTGCTCCGTGGCATGTGGGATCTTCCTGGACCAAGGATTGAACCCTTGTCTCCTGCGTTGGCAGGTGGATTCTTTACCACTGAACCATCAGGAAAAGCCCAATGCTAATTTTAATAAGTGAAAAATAAACTTACAGGAGATAAAATACTCTAAGCCTTTGACAAAAGTTAAGTAGCAGATTTTTTCTGTTATAATATTATCACAACTCAAGGAAACTGAAGAAGCTTGGTTTACCAAGAATTGTCATATCCAAGGATATTTTTAATGTCTTTTTTAAAATGGATAGTTGATGTGATTGTCTTTCTATTTTTTTCTTATATTTTTCTCTCTTTTCCTTGATTTCCTAGTGAAAACTGTGATAAATTCAAGAAAGCTTTTTTTCCCTCTGTAACATCTCATTTATCTTTCACTTCCAGAAATGCAAACACTACAAGCATTGTACAGAGTTGACCATTCACTCATTTATGGATGAATTGTTTTAGCTTATCATATTAGTATGATGAGATCAGGGACTATATATATCCTTAGGCTGTGAAATAATATTTTTACTCATTCTGGAAGTCATTTTCTTCTACTAGACTCTTAATTTTTCAATGCTCACGCTCAGTTGCTCAGTCATGTCTGACTCTTTGAAACTATGTATAGTTATCCATTAAATCTGGATTTGGAGTCAGAAATTCTTATTTTTTCCTTCTTTTTTTTTTTTAAATTCTGTGTGAAAATGAAATTTACATCACAGATTCTCATTAAGTAGGACTCGTATTAAATGTTCTAAGAGTAGTAAAGAATTTGCTCTCAATTCTTATCAACTTTCACAAGAATGTTCCTAAGGCCATGAGAATAGACCCAAGCTAACTAGTCATCATGGGATTGAATTGTATCAAAGCAAGTCCCATTCTCCAGGCTAAAGTGCAGCAGGCCTAGAGGCTGACTCAGATGAGCCAGCTTGGCATTAATTAGTTTTCAGCTTTTCTGGACCAGATGATCTCTGAGGTCACATTCAATTCTTTTCTGGACTAGCTATCTTTTACTTGTCATTGGTAATAGTGGAAATTATCCTTATACTACTAAAATATTATTTATAAATGCTTAATTCAGGTTTTTTCTTAAAGATGATTAATAATTTGGATTTTGTTCTGGTGCTTGACTTCATATGTAATTAATGACATGAACAGAGATTATATTGAGCTTCTAAGTGCTTTATATGCTAGGAATTGGATCAAGTGTAACTAATGTAAAATTAGAATTACAGCCCTTACTGTTAAAGAGTTTACCTGTTGACAATGCCACTTGCAATAAAGAGCTAATTTGAGTACTGTTTACTGTTAGTATTGTAAAATAATGTTAATACTAGTTAAAGATTTTTCTTCTCCCTATCTGATCTCTACTTCTCAAGCCTTCTGCCACATACTTTCAAATAAAGACTCTGAGTTTTTATCACCTTGTCCTATAATATTCACTAACAGGATATTAATTTCCAGTGATGTTTTTACTTCCCTACCTGTAGGGTATAACTTTAAATTATAAATTTAAAGGCTCTATCTCCAGACAAGAACACCGGAGTGGGTTGCCATTTCCTTTTCCAATGCATGAAAGTGAAAAGTGAAAATGAAGTCGCTCAGTCATGTCTACCAGGCTCCTCTGTCCATGGGATTTTCCAGGCAAGAGTACTGGAGTGGGTCACCATTGCCTTATCCATTTTGTGGGTACATATATATTTTCTAAAATTCTCTCATCTAAGGTAATTTTTATTTTAAAAGGAGAAATGTTTTAATCACAGCCATAAAATTTATCAGAGTAAATTGAGACTTATCTTGTGTACTGAAATATTATGGGATAGCAACCATGACTATTGTCTTCATAATTGTACCTCATACATTTTGTATAGGGAATTCATTAATTAGCCTCTGAATTGACTCTATTTGCTTACTTCTCATTTACTCTGTAATTCAGTGCAATGTGATTCTCTAGTTTCTAAGACCGTCAGAAGTATTCTTACATGGTCATTTTTCAAAATCCAGTGGAAAATTTTAGTTTCTAAATTATCTTTAATTTCGTTTGGTAGTCTGTTGAGGATGCTTGCCTTGAAATTTTTACTTCTTTGATTTACATAATGATACTTTGATTTTCCTTATCTCATTTTTCAGTACTCCTCTATCTCCTTCCCCTCTTTCTCTGAACATGCTAATCATCATTATGTTCTATAGAGTCCCACTTTCAGCCCTCTTCTCGTTTCATCTCATCAAAAGTATGCCAAAGTTTCAATATCCTTCAACATGGTGATGAATCTCAAGACAGTAATCTTCAACCTAATTTTCCAAAACTGTATGTCCATCTCCCAACTAGATATCTCCAACCAGATAATCCAAAAGTATCATAAGTGCAGTGTATATAAAACCAAACATTTTATCTGCTAATTGCCTCCTTCTCTACTTTAAATCTGTTTTAATTCTATATTCCCTTATCAGTGAATGTTCCAGCCTTTTACTCAGCTTTCAACATCACAAAATTAGAAACCATGTTAGTTATCCTTTTTACTCATGTAATCACTTAACAAAATCCTGTTGATTCAATCTGTTTAGACTTCTTTAATTTGCCCAGTTCTTTTTACCTCTTCCAAAATTTTAGGGACTATCATTCTCAATTCTCACAGAGACTATAAAAACAATCTCTTAATCAACCCCATACTTCTAGTCCTTACTCCCTTCAAGGTGGTGGGGGGGGAGATATGATGTATCACACCCTGTCTAAAATCCTTTAGGTATTTCTCATTACCTATAATAAAAAGTGCTGTACTATGCTTAGTCGCTCAGTTGTGTCTGACTCTTTGTAACCCCATGAATGGTAGTGTTTCAGGATCCTCTGTCCATGGAGATTCTCCAGGCAAGAATCCTGGAGTGGGTTTCCATGCCCTCCTCCAGGGGATCTTCCCAACTCAGGTTTCCAGAATTGCAAGTCAGTTCTTTACTGTCTGAGCCACAAGGGAATAGAAGGTAATGAGACTCGTTTCTCAGACTGTTGCCTAATTAGTGACTGGTTTCCTCATCACCGCATCTTACCACCAATTTCTTTGTTACAGCACAACCTTGGGAACTAGTCCAAGTCCCCAAATTTTCACTGTACCAGTCTCCTCTTCAGTGGTTGCATGTACATCTTTTCCCTCCTTGGATGACTGCTATTGTCTCCTAAAACTGAATTATCACCTCCACCAAGAAACTTCCTCTATGGTTGTCCTGCCTCCAAAGTTCAGCTCTGGCCAACTCTCTATATGTTCCAATATCATCTGTAGTAGCTCCACCAGAGCAATTACTACACAGTATTGTATTCTCTCACTTTCTTCCTACTCTTTTCAATACTCAATTATATTGAAACTACTTGAGGTTAAGAACAATTTATTGTTTGTGAAAACCAAATCTTGTTGGGCCACAATTTCTTAATATGATTTTGAATGAATGAACGAAACCAGAATTTGTGTCTTGTTAAGATGTCTTTCTCAGGTAGCATAGTTTTGTATTTCAGTGTGTACATTGTACATTAGCATCTGTGATTCATATTATTTAAAATTCACTGTATTTTTATTCCATATGGGTGTTTGCTTTAAAATGTGCTTCTTGTGGATACAAGGTAATGAAGAGGAACTTTTTTTTTTTTTACTTTTCCAAATGAGTGTTCTATTTTTTGTTTGCTGTGGTCACTCATTCAATGACCTCTTTTCCTCTCAAAATGTTTATGCTCCTACATCTATATTCTTTACTCTATCTCGAAGCTATATATAGCCTAATATATTATGTTTTGTGAAGTTTGTTTAATTGGTTTGGAAAAGTTAGAGGTGGTTATCACAACACTTTAAGTTTCTACTGAATGTTTTGGCTATAATAGAAAAGTTACAAACTCAGATCTCAATATTTCATTAGCAGGTGGTGGACACATTTATGAAATACCAGGTTAGAATTACAATGGAAAGAGTAAGAGATTGAGACTAGAACTAGAGAATCCATGGCTTTCTAAAATTTTTAATTTGGGGCTTCTCTAATGTCAATAAAACTACTGTTTTGTATATACTGTTAGTATACACAAAAATACAAAATATGAAATTATAATGTTTAGTATAAATAATCAAGAGGTATTTAAAAAATTTTCAGGTTGGTATGAAATTCACTATCATTATTGTAATCACCTATGTAATCTTTCTTAATTTTAGGAATGATCTATAAATTGTAATATTTAAATAATGATTCCATTACTTAGCAATTTCTTTTGGCATTTTTTTTAAACTAAAGGATAATTGCTGTACAGAATTTTGCTATTTTCTGTCAGACATCAACATGAATCAGCCATAGGTATACATATGTCCCCTCCGTCATGAATCTCCCTTCCATCTCCCTCCACATCTCACCCCTATAGCTTGATACAGAGCCTCTGTTTGAGTTCCCTGAGTCATACAGCAAATTCCCATTGGCTATCTATTTTGCATATGGTAATGAAAGTTTCCATGTCACTGTCTCCATACATCTCCCCCTCTTTTTCCCTCTCCCCACATTCATAAGTCGTTCTCTATGTCTGTTTCTCTGTTGCTGCCCTACGTATAAATTCATTAGTACCATCTTTCTAGATTCCATATATATGTGTTAGTATACCATATTTCTATACTCTTTCTGACTTACTTTGTATAATAGGTTCTGTGTTCATCCACCTCATTAGAACTGACTCAAATGTATTCCTTTTTATGGCTGAGTAATATTACACTGTGTATATGTACCACAGCTTCTTTGGCAACTTTTGGTTTTAGGTAGGTTAGACTGAAATTAATTCTCTGGAATGAATTTGCATTTATATTTTTTTATATGTACTCCCCATATATTTCTCTTTTAGATGGTCAAAGTAGGAACATTTATTTCTGACATGGAGCTTATTGAGCCAAGTTTTAAATGACTCTGATATTTAAAAATTTAGTATTTTATATTTAATTTACTACATCCTAGAAGGAAATGGCAGCCCACTCCAGTGTTCTTGCCTGGAGAATCCCAGGGATGGGGGAGCCTGGTGGGCTGCCATCTATGGGGTGGCACAGAGTTGGACACGACTGAAGCGACTTAGCAGCAGCAGCAGCAGCAGCAGCAGCAGCAAAATAATTTGAAGATCAGATGTGTTTCTGAAAAAGATGTAAATTTTTCTTTGTATTTTTAATTATACAGTATTTTGCTACAGGAAGCACTTTTAATTTGTAGAGTTATTCTTGAGCAATACATGTCACACTAGATCTGTTAATTCCATGCAGGTTGTAGTATTATTATTACATTGTCATCATGGGGAATGTTACTCAGTGTTTCAGTGAAAATTTACTCCCTAAGAAAACTGGAGGCCAATGATGAATACTGCTATTAATGTTACATCTATCTAAAGACAATGATAATAGTTTAAGAAAGTTAACATTCATTTAGATAACATTTGAAAAGAATAAGCAAAAGAAAATAAGGATATTTTTATCTGAGCTACTTTTTTATTGAAGTGTTTAAATTTGATTTTTATATCAACTTACATTAGACCTTTGCTTGTGTGTTTGTTAAGTTCCAGGAGACATCACTGATTCTTTAACAAAATTTTTACATCTTAAAAGTTATTTTGAAGATTATTGTTTCTGTTATTTTTTTTAGTGTTTTACCCACAGTCTTCCCACTTTCCATCTTATAATCTTATCTGCATTTGTTTCTCTTTGAAATTAAATCTATCAGTTTCTAAGCCATATACCTTGGATAAATCATTTTAATGGTGCTAAAAATTGTAAATGTTAACTACAATAGAAAAAGAAATTTAACATGTGCTAGCATGAGTCCTCAAACATCAGCAGTAGAAAGAATTCCAACTAAAATTTTCTACCAGAGATGATTTGATCATAAACCTTTCAAGCAGAAAATTGGCAATCACTGTAGAAACAATTCCTCAGGAAGGTATTCAACTTTCAAATAACCCTGAAGCAAAGCAACCCAATGACATTTGCTTTCCAAAGACGTAATCTCACCGGTCCTTCTTCTCAGGGTCCTCTGGAAAGCAAGCCTAGAGGAAAACAAGATAAAGTGAGACTCTTGCAAGTGTAAACCTTCTGTGAGTCACAGAAGGTAAAAATGTTTTCCTTCTATCCTGAAACTTTAGGAACTAATTAGTTCCAATGTCTGGGAAATGGTACGGGTTTCAATGGTATAGATTATATAAAGATTTAAAAAAATAGACACTAGGGCTCATTAATCTGTTGGTAAGCTGAAATATACCCCTAGCCTTTTGTACAACTTAATTCAACTGGACTAGAAATATTCTGGAACACAAAGAAAACTAATCTGAAACCATTCAGTACAGAAAGAAACATAAAAATAAATGCCTTGTGTTTCAGTTTTCTTTTAAAGATTATCTTTAAAACTTAAGACATTCAATGGGCATGGTATGTCCTTAAGGCTCTGCCCCTTGAACATTTTATACACACAAACATATTATACCCATGTGTGTGTACGCTTGTGTGTATGTATTCAAACTCTATTTTTTTCTTTTACTTTAATACAATTTCTAGGTTTACACATTTTGAATAAATTTACATAATATATGTATATTTCCTATCACTAATAATTTTCAGAATAAATTTGAATTTAGAAAAGGCATTAGAGTTTACAGAAAATCTATTCTAATATTTGACTTAAAACATCATCACAAAACTTCACCACAAGTCACAAAAATGACCATGTCAGAATTGAAAAATTAAACATAATATACAGTTTTAGTCTGCTAATATATATCCCCAAAGTAAGCAGAGAAGAAAACATACATTTTATCATATAGGATATTCTTAGTCACTCACTCAAGTCTGATTTTTTTTAATGTATTTATTTTTAATTGAGTTTTTCTTGTTTCTGATTTCACTCTGTATAATAGGCTCTAGGCTCATCCACCTCATTAGAACTGATCAAGTCGTATTTTCTTACATTTAGCTTATACTCAATTGTAAAATGCTTGCTTATCTAGTTTGTAATTTCTAACCTACTATTAGCACCCACCTCAGTACTTTTGCCTGGAAAATCCAATGGACGGAGTAGCCTAGTGGGCTGCAGTCCATGGGGTCGCTAACAGTCGGACAGACTGAGCGACTTCACTTTCACTTTTCTCTTTCATGCATTGGAGAAGGAAATGGCAACCCACTCCAGTATTCTTGCCTGGAGAATCCCAGGGATGGGGGAGCCTGGTGGGATGCCGTCTATGGGGTCACACAGAGTCGGACACGACTGAAGTGACTTAGCAGCAGCAGCAGCATTAGCATCCAGAGGCTTCTAGGCTACAAAGTTTTAAATGCAGTCAAACATAAGAAGTGATGCCAAGGCAAAATACAAACACGAAGGCTGAAATGTACTAAAGAATTCAGTACTACAGTGTGGACTGATTGACATAAGTTTCCATTCACCTCCATAACTGCAGAGTGAAAAAAGGAATCTAGCAAATGAAGTGGGCAGAAGAAGCCTTGGTGTTTTTCAGTCGCTAAGTCGAGTCTGACTCTTTGTGACCCCATGCACTGTAGCACTGGAGGCTCCTCTATCCTCCACTACGTCCTGAAGTTTGCTCGGATTCATTTCTATTGAGTCAGTGATGCTATCTAGCCATCTCATCTTCTGCTGCCCCTTCTCTTGTGGCCGGCAGTCATTCCCAGCATCAGGATCTTTTCCAATGCATCAGTTCTTAGCATCAGGTGGCCAAAGTATTGGCACTTCAGCTTCAGTTCTCTTTCCAATGAATATTCAGGGTCAATTTCCTTTAGGAACAACTGGTTTGATCTTCTTGCAGCCTGAGTTAAAGCCCTAGGCATGCAGTCCCTTGCAAAGGTGATTCTCTTACTGAACCTCAGTTTATTCTGTTACAAAATGAAAGAGCCAAACCAGACTAGATTTTCTTTTTAAATCTCTGAAGATCTATCCTGTAAATAATTATGAGCTGTGTTTCTCTGGAAACATATAAGATACATTTACTATTTGTTTCCGAAGGAGACACTGTTATGTGGAAAGGATTCTAAAAAAAAACTCCATCGAAACACATAAGATAAAAATAAACATTAGTGATTAAAGTGGGTTAGCTCTGATTATTTGAAAACTTTGTATAATAATTTATGTCTGAAAACAGTGAGCGGATTAGGAGTTCCTGCATTTCAACCAAAATTTAAGAGACATTACTAATTTAAGAGTGAAAGTATGCATTATTTATACTAATTCACATACTTAATATAAAAGAATATTTTATATTTCTAAAACTTAGGTTATTGAATCTAATTAGTTATGTACTCTAGCAAACCTAATTCACCCATAAATTTGAAAAAAACAGTATTAAACTGGAAGTGCTAACTCAAAATACATTTGCAGCAATAGAATGTGTAAGGTGATAATTTTCTAGAAAGTGGGTTATAAAAGAACAGATGGGCTGATTGATTAATTTAAATTTAAGTATGTTAGGTATGCAATTTTTACGCTAAAATGGTAGTTCAATTTAGGAATAGCAGTGATTGGCAATTTGAAATACATTTCTGATCGAAAATGCCTTGAATAGATGTTTAATCACTAAACAAATTCTATCATTTACAATACGTTTTTGATTTTGTTCATGTTTACTTGAGGCATGCGTGCATGCTCGGTTGCTTCAGTCATGTCTGACTTTGCAACCCCATGGACCATGGCCCACCAGTTTCCTTGTCTCCAGGCAAGAATACTGGAGTAGGTTGCCCTTTCCTCTCCAGAGGATCTTTCCGACCCAGGGACCAAACCTGGGTCTCCTGCATTGTAGGCAGATTCTTTACCACTGAGCCACATAGGAAGGCCTCTTACTTGAAACAGTGGTGTTAAAATGCTTGCATACTCTTTGGGTCTACCTTTAATTGGCTTGGTGGACGCTAAGCAATTCAGTATGTTAAATTAGAGACTTTAACTAATGACAATTATCCTTTAAACATCAAAGTGGTATAGATTTATGAAGAGTGTTTGAGGAAAAATGCTGAGCAGGATAGTCTAGGGTAAACTCCACAAGTAAGGATTCCTATTCCCCTCCTATCTGAATTTTTCTCATTCCAACATGTCCACTTCTCCAGTAATTTCTGATTCTCATTTCTCTATTACAATTTCACATTTTATTCTCTCAATATCCTACCTACTCAAACATCAATAATTCTTCTTTTTGAATTCTGTATCTTTACAATTTCTATTTCTAATTCTTTTGTCCCCTGTCTCTTTATTTATTTCCTTAGCTTTTCTATTTTTAATCTGAGCACAAATACAGGAGTTGGAGTAGTACAGATATAAATGAGTAGCATGTGTATTAGCAAAACAATTGATTCAAATGTGATGTGTACATTTTTTACTATGTAAGGAAGATTAGACTCACAAACTGGATGATCTAATTAATGTTTCCAATTTAATAATAATGTTGTGTTAGCAATATACATGACAAAGTTGATCATTTAAAGATTGTGTCTGCATATAGTGCATGTGTCTGTATGTGTTTAGCTTAATCACATTTTATGTCTACTAACTGATTTTTAGAAATTATTGTTAGTTTGAATGAGTTTTACATTTGGAAAACGTGACTTTTGTAATTTTAAGATTTTTCTTTATGTCACCTACATAAATCAAAGTACTTTGGGTTTGAGGGGATTCTGACCTTATATTAAGGTAAAATAATATTACTAATACTCCTAATAACAATAATATAGATTGATGTAACAAATAAATGCTCTGATGGTAAAGGCATTGAGGTAATTTCCTGTATACTGTTTTTTTGAAGGTAGTGAAAACACCACATTTCGAAAATGCTTTCTATGCCATGCAGTTCCTGTGAATTATTGTACTAAGAATTGTTGCCATACTCCAGGAAACATACAATCATGAATGACAAGTCCACTAATTTTCAGCTATTAAATTACAATTACAATGAGTTTGTGTTTTCAATGTAAGAAGGAGTTCATATCAACAACTTATACTATAATAAAAGAAAAAAAAATTGAGAAGGAGTGAAGTATCAAAGAACTTCTGAGGGAACTGACCTACCTAGAATGTCATTGCAAGCTGGATTTTTCAAAGACAGAGGACAGCATGAAAAAAGAAGCAAATATAAAAAAGGAATTTAAAAAGCACATAGATGTGCTTTTTTGTGAAGGCAATGTTTCTGACTTTAGGGTGCTGAAAATGAAAACTTCATAACAATTTTCATTAAAAATTTATAGATCTAAATGTCCACTCTTAAAACTGGATAGTGAATATTTAAAATAAAAAATATTAATATATAAGTCAGTTGATGATTCATATTACTTAAGAAAGGGAGACTCCAAGTTGCTTTTTGAGAAAATTTCTACTTTTTCTTCCAGTAATTTCTATGTACAAGAGAAGTTGTACATTCTTTTAGGAGATTCGTTAAACTTTAATTTTCATAATGCAACTACAGATTCATTCTGAGTTATAGAATAATTGAATTGTTCCTTATTTTATAGTTCAGTTCAGTTCAGTCGTGTCCGACTCTTTGTGACCCCATGAATCGCAGCACGCCAGGCCTCCTTGTCCATCGCCATCTCCCGGAGTTCACTCAGACTCACGTCCATCGAGTCCGTGATGCCCTCTAGCCATATCATACTCGGTTGTCCCCTTCTTCTCCTGCCTGCAATCCCTCCTAGCATCAGAGTCTTTTCCAATGAGTCAACTCTTCTCATGAAGTGGCCAAAGTACTGGAGTTTCAGCTTTAGCATCATTCCTTCCAAAGAAATCCCAGGGCTGATCTCCTTCAGAATGGACTGGTTGGATCTCCTTGCAGTCCAAGGGACCCTCAAGAGTCTTCTCCAACACCACAGTTCAAAAGCATCAATTCTTTGGCACTCAGCCTTCTTCACAATCCAACTCTCACATCCATATATGACCACAGGAAAAACCATAGCCTTGACTAGATGGACCTTAGTCAGCAAAGTAATGTCTCTGCTTTTGAATATACTATCCAGGTTGGTCATAACTTTTCTTCCAAGGAGTAAGCATCTTTTAATTTCATGGCTGCAGTCACCACCTGCAGTGATTTTGGAGCCCCCTCAAAATAAAGTCTGACACTGTTTCCACTGTTTCCCCATCTATTTCCCATGAAGTGATAGGACCGGATGCCATGATCTTCGTTTTCTGAATGTTGAGCTTTAAGCCAACTTTTTTGCTCTCCTCTTTCACTTCCATCAAAACCCTATGCTTCTAGTAGTATGACAGCAAAGAGTAATAAGAGCAAATTAGAACTGTCTACTGTCTAGCTCCTGCCAAAGATGAGGTGTTACTTGGAGGAAAATTTATGTTTGTCATTTGGGTTACTCAAAAATATCTTTAGATTAAAAAGTACCATACAAAATATAACTTGGTCTAGACAATTTAGTGCAACATAAAACCATTTTGAATGAATTCCATTTTGAAACTTACTATGTGAAACAAGGTTATGCTGAGTAGTAACTCCCTAATCTCGGCAACTTTAAACTAGATAGGTTTTATTTCTTGTTTATGCTTTATGTTCATTTTGAGTCTCAGATGTCCTGCTCTGAATTATTCTCAGTCTGGTACACAGACTAAAGAATGAGTACCATCTTGAACATCATTGTTGTACCATGGCAGAAGAAAGAGAATCTATGGAGAATCCACATGGGCAATTAAGTAACACATGGCACTTACACTTAAGAACCATTAACTAAATTGCTCACATAGCTGAACAACCACAGTAAGCAAAGAAGTGCAGTGTCATCTGTATCTAGAGGAATAGGAATTGAAAATATCCAAAGATTAGAATGTATAGTTACCACATATATAAATTTTGTAAAGCAAATATCCCACACGCTAGTAAAGTAATGCTCAAAATTCTCCAAGCCAGGCTTCAGCAATATGTGAACTGTGAACTCTCTGATGTTCAAGCTGGTTTTAGAACAGGCAGAGGAACCAGAGATCAAATTGCCAACATCCGCTGGATCATGGAAAAAGCAAGAGAGTTCCAGAAAAACATCTATTTCTGCTTTATTGACTATGCCAAAGCCTTTGACTGTGTGGATCACAATAAACTGTGGAAAATTCTGAAAGAGATGGGAATACCAGACCACCTAACCTGCCTCTTGAGAAATCTGTATGCAGGTCAGGAAGCAACAGTTAGAACTGGACATGGAACAACAGACTGGTTCCAAATAGGAAAAGGAGTACGTCAAGGCTGTATATTGTCTCCCTGCTTATTTAACTTATATGCAGAGTACATCATGAGAAACGCTGGACTGGAAGAAACACAAGCTGGAATCAAGATTGCCGGGAGAAATATCAATAACCTCAGATATGCTGATGACACCACCCTTATGGCAGAAAGTGAGGAGGAGCTAAAAAGCCTCTTGATGAAAGTGAAGGAGGAGAGCGAAAAAGTTGGCTTAAAGCTCAACATTCAGAAAACGAAGATCATGGCATCCGGTCCCATCACTTCATGGGAAATAGATGGGGAAACAGTGGAAACAGTGTCAGACTTTATTTTTTTGGGCTCCAAAATCACTGCAGATGGTGACTGCAGCCATGAAATTAAAAGACGCTTACTCCTTGGAAGAAAAGTTATGACCAACCTGGATAGTATATTCAAAAGCAGAGACATTACTTTGCCGACTAAGGTCCGCCTAGTCAAGGCTATGGTTTTTCCTGTGGTCATGTATGGATGTGAAAGTTGGACTGTGAAGAAAGCTGAGCGCCGAAGAATCGATGCTTTTGAACTGTGGTGTTGGAGAAGACTCTTGAGAGTCCCTTGGACTGCAAGGAGATCCAACCAGTCCATTCTGAAGGAGATCAGCCCTGGGATTTCTTTGGAAGGAATGATGCTAAAGCTGAAACTCCAGTACTTTGGCCACCTCATGCGAAGAGTTGACTCATTGACAAAGACTCTGATGCTGGGAGGGATTGGGGGCAGGAAGAGAAGGGGACGACCGAGGATGAGATGGCTGGATGGCATCACTGACTCGATGGACGTGAGTCTGAGTGAACTCCTGGAGATGGTGATGGACAAGGAGGCCTGGCGTGCTGCGATTCATGGGGTCGCAAAGAGTCGGACATGACTGAGCGACTGAACTGAACTGAAAGCAAATATTAAAAATAAATTTCACAGGGTCTTTTCTTCATTTATTATATTACTAAGAGTATTTTTTATAGAAATTGGAGTCTTCTATATAAGATCCACATGAAGACTTAGATTATAAATTCAAGGTAAGTTTAATTTTTTTTTTTAAATTTTTACCCTCAGATTTACTTCCTATCTGATAAGTTTCAATGCATAATTGAGAGTTTTGGTTTTTTGAGTCATAGCTGTCAGGAAAGTTAAAGTAAATTTGAAATTCAAACAAGAGTAATTTTTCAGAAATTGAGAATTATATTATTCTTCTTTAAGAAGCATTTCTATGTATATTTCTAAATTAATACTTAGGTTAAATATTTAAAAGAATGAAAGAAATAGATCTGGAAAAATAGGTCATGATAATTTGGTTCTACCATAAATCCTAATTTCTTTTTTAAAACTACTATTTTTTATTTTAATGTAAAAAACCTTAATCTGACATTTACCCCTTTCACTTAGTTTTAAAGCATAATACACTATTGTTCTGGAGAAGGAAATGGCATTCCACTCCAGTATTCTTGCCTGGAAAATCTCATGGACAAAGGAACTTGGTGAGCTACAGTAAACGGGGTCGCAAAGAGTCGGACAAGACTGAGCAACTAAACACACACAGTTCAGTTCAGTTGCTCAGTCAAGTCCGACTCTTTGTGACCCCGTGGACTGCAGCACGCCAGGCTTCCCTGTCCATCACCAACTCCTGGAGTTTACTCAAACTCTTGTCCATTGTGTCAGTGATGCCATCCAGCCATCTCATCCTCTGTCGATCCCTTCACCTTCTGCCTTCGATATTTCCCAGCATCAGGGTCTTTTCCAATGAGTCAGTTCTTTGCATCAGGTGGCCAAAGTTTTGGAGTTTCAGAATTATATTATTCTTCTTTAAGAAGCATTTCTATGTATATTTCTAAATTAATACTTAGGTTAAATATTTAAAAGAATGAAAGAAATAGATCTGGAAAAATAGGTCATGATAATTTGGTTCTACCATAAATCCTAATTTCTTTTTTAAAACTACTATTTTTTATTTTAATGTAAAAAACCTTAATCTGACATTTACCCCTTTCACTTAGTTTTAAAGCATAATACACTATTGTTCTGGAGAAGGAAATGGCATTCCACTCCAGTATTCTTGCCTGGAAAATCTCATGGACAAAGGAACTTGGTGAGCTACAGTAAACGGGGTCGCAAAGAGTCGGACAAGACTGAGCAACTAAACACACACAGTTCAGTTCAGTTGCTCAGTCAAGTCCGACTCTTTGTGACCCCGTGGACTGCAGCACGCCAGGCTTCCCTGTCCATCACCAACTCCTGGAGTTTACTCAAACTCTTGTCCATTGTGTCAGTGATGCCATCCAGCCATCTCATCCTCTGTCGATCCCTTCACCTTCTGCCTTCGATATTTCCCAGCATCAGGGTCTTTTCCAATGAGTCAGTTCTTTGCATCAGGTGGCCAAAGTTTTGGAGTTTCAGCTTTAGCACCAGTCCTTCCAATGAATATTCAGGATTGATATCCTTTAGGATGGACTGCTTGGATCTCCTTGCAGTCTCCTTGAAGTCTCTCAAGAGTCTTCTCCAACACCACAGTTCAAAAGCATCAAATCTTGGGTGCTCAGCTTTCTTTATAGTCCAACACTCACATCCATATATGATACCTGAAAAAACCATAGCTTTGACTGGATGGACCTTTGTCGGCATAGTAATGTCTCTGCTTTTTAATATGCTGTCTAGGTTAGTCCTAACTTTTCTTCCAAGGAGCAAGAATTTTTTTAAATTAATTTATTTTAACCGGAGGCTAATTACTTTACAATATTGTAGTGGTTTTTGTCATACATTGACATAAATCAGCCATGGGTGTACATATGTTCCCCATCCTGAACCCCCCTCCAACCTCCGTCCCTATCCCATCCCTCAGGGTCATCCCAGTGCACCAGCCCTGAGTGCCCTGTCTTATCCATCGAACCTGGGCTGGAGATCTATTTCACATATGGTAATATACATGTTTCAGTGCTATTCTCTCAAATCATCCCACCCTCGCCTTCTCCCACAGAGCCCCAAAGTCTGTTCTTTACATCTGTGTCTCGTTTGCTGTCTTGCATATAGGGTCATCATTACCATCTTTCTAAATTCCATATATATGTGTTAATATACTGTACTGGTGTTTTTCTTTCTAATTTGCTTCACTCTGTATAATAGGCTCCAGTTTCATCCATCTCATTAAAACTGATTCTAATGCATTCTTTTTAATAGCTGAGTAATATTCCATGGTGTATATGTACCACAGCTTTATTATTCACTCGTCTGCCATTGGACATCTAGGTTGCTTCCATGTCCTACCTATTGTAAACATCGCTGTAATGAACATTGGGGTACACGTGTCTCTTTCAATTCTGGTTTCCTCAGTGTGTATGTCTAGCAGTGGGATTGCTATGTCATATGGCAGTTCTATTTCGAGATTTTTAAGGAATCTCCACACTGTTCTCCATAGTGGCTGTACTAGTTTGCATTCCCACCAACAGTGTAAGAGAGTTCCCTTTTCTCTGCACCCTCTACAGCATTTATTGTCCATAGACTTTTTGATAGCAGCCATTCTGACTGGCGTGGGATGGTACCTCATTATGGTTTCGATTTGCATTTCTCTGACAATGAGTGGTGTTGAGCATCATTTCATGTGTGTGTGTTAGCCATCTGTGTGTTATTTGTTGCTTTTCTCTTGCTGCTTTTAATAGTTGCTCTTTGTGTTTGATCTTTGTTAATTTGATTAATATGTGTCTTGTGGTGTTTTGCCTTGGGTTTATCCTGTTTGGGATTCTCTGTGTTTCTTGGACTTTGGTGGCTATTTCCTTCCCCATTTTAGGGAAGTTTTCAACTATTATCTCCTCAAGTATTTTCTCATTGTCTTTTTGTCTTTTTCTTCTGGGACTCCTATTATTCAAATGTGGGGCGTTTAACATTGTCCCAGAAGTCTCTGAGCTTGTCCTCATTTCTTTTAATTTGTCTTTGTTTTTTCCTCTCTGCTTCATTTATTTCTACCATTCTACCTTCCACTTCACTTGTCCTATCTTCTGCCTCAGTTATTCTACTGTTGGTTCCCTCCAGAGTGCTTTTAATCTCAGTTATTGCATTATTCGTTATTGATTGACTCTCTTTTATTTCTTCTAGCTCCTTGTTAAATATTTCTTGCATCTTCTCAATCCTTGTCTCTAGTCTATTTATCTGGAACTCCATTTTGTTTTCAAGATTTTGGATCATTTTTACTATCATTAATCTGAATTCTCTTTCAGGTAGATTCCCTATCTCCTCTTCTTTTGTTTGGTTTGGTGGGGATTTACCATGCAGCTTTACCTGCTGAATATTTCTCTGCCTTTTCATTCTATTTAGATTTCTGTTTTTGTGGTGGCCCTTTTGTATGCTGTAAGTTTGTGGTTCCTCTTTATTGTGGAGGTTGCTCCCTGTGGGTGGGGTTGTCTAGTGGTTTGTCAAGGTTTCCCGGTTAGGGAAGCTTGCGTCGGTGTTCTTGTGGATGGAGCTGGATCTCTTCTCTCTGGAGTGCAATGAAGAGTCCAGTAGTGAGTTTTGAGATATCTGTGGGTTTGGTATGATTTGGGGCAGCCTGGGTTTTAATGCTCAAGGCTATGTTCCTGTGTTGCTGGAGAATTAGCATGATATGTCTTGCTCTGGAACTTGTTGGCTTTTGGGTGGAACTTGGTTTCAGTGTAGGTATGGAAGCTTTTGGATGAGCTCTTGTCTATTAATGTTCCCTAGAGTCAGGAGTCAGAGAAGGCAATGGCAACCCACTCCAGTACTCTTGCCTGGAAAATCCCATGGACGAAGGAGCCTGGTATGATTTGGGGCAGCCTGGGTTTTAATGCTCAAGGCTATGTTCCTGTGTTGCTGGAGAATTAGCATGATATGTCTTGCTCTGGAACTTGTTGGCTTTTGGGTGGAACTTGGTTTCAGTGTAGGTATGGAAGCTTTTGGATGAGCTCTTGTCTATTAATGTTCCCTAGAGTCAGGAGTCAGAGAAGGCAATGGCAACCCACTCCAGTACTCTTGCCTGGAAAATCCCATGGACGAAGGAGCCTGGTAGGCTGCAGTCCATGGGGTCGCTAAGAGTCGGGCATGACTGAGCGACTTTACTTTCACTTTTCACTTTAATGCATTGGAGAAGGAAATGGCAACCCACTCCAGTGTTCTTTCCTGGAGAATCCCAGGGACAGGAGAGCGTGGTGGGCTGTTGTCTATGGGGTTGCACAGAGTCGGACACGACTGAAGTGAAATAGCAGCAACAGCAGAGTCAGGAGTATTCTGGAGTTCTCAAGTTTTGGACTTAATCCTCTTGCCTCTGGTTTTCAATCTTACTCTTGTGGTAGCCTCAAGACTTCTCCATCCATACTGCACCAATGATAAAGCATCTAGATTAATGGTGAAAACATTCTCCACAGTGAGGGACACACAGGTTCACAGAGTTACATGGAGAAGAGAAGAGGGAGGAGGGAGATAGAGGTGACCAGGAGGAGAAGAGGGAGAAACAAAAGGGGAGTGAGCAATCTAGCCAGTAATCAATTCTCTATGTTCTCTCCACAGTCTGGAACACTCAGAGAAGTTCACAGAGTTACATGGAGAAGAGAAGAGGGAGGAGGGAGATAGAGGTGACCAGGAGGAGAAGAGGGAGAAACAAAAGGGGAGTGAGCAATCTAGCCAGTAATCAATTCTCTATGTTCTCTCCACAGTCTGGAACACTCAGAGAAGTTCACAGAGTTACAAAGAGAAGAGAAGAGGGAGGAGGGAGATAGACGTGACAGGAGAAGAAGACAGGGGAGTCAAAAGGGGAGAGAGTAATCTAGCCAGTAATCAGTTCCCTAGCTGTTCTCCACAGCCCAGAACACCCAGAGAGATTCAGAGTTAAGTAGAGAAAAGACAGGGGAGGCAGGAGATAGAGGTGACCTGGGGGAGAACAGGGAAAATCAAAAGGGGAGAGAGCAATCAAGCCAGTAATCACAGCCCAAGTAAAAATGGGTACTGAAGATTAGGTTCTTAAAGGTACAAAATTGATAACAAATACGAAAAAGCAAATCTGGAATACAGGTGAGACTCTCAAAAATGCAATATTAAAAATACAAAACAAAATCAGTCACAAAAATTATAAGAAATACATACATGAAATTTGCTTTAAAAATAGGGTCTTTTTTTGCAAGGTAATAGGTTATAAAAATTAAAATTAAAGGAGTAATAAACTTAAAAATTAAAAAAATTAAAAATGATAATAGTAAAATATGTCTAGGAATTTCTCTGGAGCTGTTGAGGGCAATGTGGGGTCAGTTCAGTTTCAGATAGTTCCTTATTCCAGCTTATACTTCTTCTCAAGGTCTATAGGCCCCTTCCAATGCTTAGTCAATCATAACTACAGGGTTTTCATCTGTTGCACCTGTCACTTCTAGAGCAGGTCCCTCTTCTTTGTTTATTTGGCTTCCTCTGTTTGAAAGTCTTTTCGGGGTCTAATTTCTACCCTGACACAACGGAGTGAAGGTAGTCACTTATTTAGGCTCACTTGTTCAGTTGTGTGGTGGTAGGGAGGAACACTGCAAACAAATATCACTGGTATGTGTGGGAAGTGCTCAAAGGATATGGACCACACTGGCTTTGCCCCAGCTCATGGCACATTATGTTTCCCCATTCTACACTGCTCAGGCTCCAGGTTGCTCCGCAGGGGATCTGTCCAAAGTGGGCCCTGGGTTTTGTGCACTTCCCAGGTCTAAGCTGCTCAGGTTCAGGTTCTCAGGTACTCTGCAAAGGCACAGACTCAGTTCAGCATGCGTTTTGTGCCCTTCCCAGGTCCGAGCAGCTCAGGCAGCAAGGTGATTGGCAAGCGCACTGTCCCAGGTAGACTGTGTCTTAATCACCTTCCCAGTCACTCAGTTTCCTGGGTGCACAGCAAGAGTGCCAACTCAGGTGTGCCGTGTGTCTCCCTGGGGAGCTGATCTCTGGCTGTGACCCTCCTAGCAGATGTCAACTGTCTAGGATCCCAGAGAGATGTGGTTAGCAACTGGGAGCCTACTCACAGTTTGGTGGAGGATGCCGTCTCTGGGGGTGAGATTTCCCCTTGCCTTCCAGCTCTGGCTGTCACCCGCCTGCCTCTCTGCCTCCACTGGGGGGATGGCCCGGCCCACAGCCAACTAGCTCTCCTCTGGTATTCGCTCAGCCCTTTGTTCTGTAAGCAAGCCAGGCGGTGCTTTATGTTAGAGCTTTTCACGGGAAAGTTCTCTCTCTCTCTCTTTTTTTCCTCTTTCTGACTATCCTGCAGTTTGGGTTGCTATCTCACATTAGCTCCCTCAGATTGTCCTCAGGGCATTCAGGCCTGGTCCTTACCCTAAGCACACAACCAGTGCCTCCCTGTTCAACCCCTGCTCCCTGGTGGCAGACCCAAGTGTCTGGGCTACTTCTCTACTGGGAGTTGCAGTTGGGTGTGTANGGGTTGCTATCTCACATTAGCTCCCTCAGATTGTCCTCAGGGCATTCAGGCCTGGTCCTTACCCTAAGCACACAACCAGTGCCTCCCTGTTCAACCCCTGCTCCCTGGTGGCAGACCCAAGTGTCTGGGCTACTTCTCTACTGGGAGTTGCAGTTGGGTGTGTATTCTGTTTGTTTGTTTTTTTTTTTTTTCCCCTCCCAGTTAAGTTGCCCTCTGAGATTCCAAAATTCCCCACAGACCCACAGGTGAGAGAGTTTCCTGGTGTTTGGAAATTTCTCCTCCTTCACAACTCCCTCTGTGGGATAGGTCTCTGTCCCTAGCTCTTTTGTCTCTCTTTTTGTCTTTTATATTTTGTCCTACCTCCTTTTGAAGAGAATGGGCTGCCTTTCTGGGTGCCTGGTGTCCTCCACCAGTGTTCAGAAGTTGTTTTGTGGAAATTGCTCAGCATTCAAATGACCTTTTGATGAATTTNTAGGTCTCTGTCCCTAGCTCTTTTGTCTCTCTTTTTGTCTTTTATATTTTGTCCTACCTCCTTTTGAAGAGAATGGGCTGCCTTTCTGGGTGCCTGGTGTCCTCCACCAGTGTTCAGAAGTTGTTTTGTGGAAATTGCTCAGCATTCAAATGACCTTTTGATGAATTTGTGGGGGAGAAAGTGGTCTCCCCGTCCTACTTCTCCACCATCTTAGGACCACCCTCAAGCATCTTTTAATTTTATGGCTGCAGTGATTTTGGAGCCCTGTAAAATAAATCTGTCACTATTTCCCCCGTTTCCCCATCTATTTGTCATGAAGCAATGGGACCAGATGACATGACCTAGTTTTCTGATTGTTGCATTTTAAGCCAACTTTTTCACTCTCCTCTTTCACATTCATCAAGAGGCTTTTTAGTTCTTCTTCACTTTCTGCCATAGGTGTGGTGTCATCTGCGTATCTGAGGTTATTGATATTTCTCCTGGCAATCTTGATTCCAGGTTGTGCTTCATCCAGTCCAGCATTTCTCATGATGTACTCTGTATATAAGTTAAATAAGCAGGGTAATAATATACAGCCTTGACATACTCCTTTTCCTATTTGGAACCAGTCTGTTATTCCATGTCCAGTCTTAACTGTTGATTCTTGACCTGCATACAGATTTCTCAGGAGGCAGGACAGGTGGTCTGGTATTCCCATCTCTTGAAGAATTTTCCATGGTTTGTTGTGATCCACACAGTCAAAGGCTTTGACATAGTCAATAACGCAGAAATAGATGTTTTTCTGGAACTCTCTTGCTTTTTGTTGATCCAACAGATGTTGGCAAACACACACACAATATTGAAAGGTTGTTGCTGAACCATGCAAAAACTCTGGAATTCTTGGCCTCTTGAGGAGAAGAATTCAATCTGAGGCCAGAGACGAGGCTTGATCACTCAGAGCTTTGTATAATAAAGTTTTACTAAATTAAAAGATGCTTACTCCTTGGAAGGAAAGTTATGACCAACTTAGATAGCATATTCAAAAGCAAAGACATTACTTTGCCAACAGAGGTCCATCTAGTCAAGGCTATGGTTTTTCCAGTAGTCATGTATGGTTGTGAGAGTTGGACTGTGAAGAAAGCTGAGTGCCAAAGAATGGATGCTTTTGAATTGTGGTGTTGGAGAAGATTCTTGAGAGTCCCTTGGACTGCAAGGAGATCCAATCAGTCCACTCTAAAGGAGATCAGTCCTGGGTNTGATTTTGGAGCCCTCCAAAATAAAGTCTCTCACCGTTTCCATTGTTTCTGCATCTATTTGCCATGAAGTGATGGGACTGGATGCCATGATCTTAGTTTTCTGAATGTTGAGCTTTAAGCCAACTTTTTCACTCTCTTTCACTTTCATCAAGAGGCTCTTTAGTTCTTCCTCACTTTCTGCCATAAAAGTGGGGTCATCTGCATATCTGAGATTATTGATATTTCTCCCAGCAGGATAGGGAATGTGCTGGTTCTCCTTAAGGGCCAGTCACCCTCTCATTTCCCTCTAATAAATTTCCTTTTCTTGCCTGACTGCCTACACCTTCCTGATCCCAACACCTCATCTCAGAGTCATTGACTTATCTTGGATTTGAAAGGTTGTAGCTGAACCACAGAAGACGCTGGGATTCCTGGCCTCCAGAGAAGAATTCAATCTGGGGCCAGAGACGAGACTTGATCGCTCAGAGCTTTTGTATAATAGAGTTTTATTAAAGTATAAAAGGGATATACAAAGGGTACCCGCTTGCTAGTGTTAGCAATAGAGTTCTATACTCTCCAATTAGTTATTACAATGAATCAAAAGAATGTCTCAAGTTTGTGAAAATTTTATCAGACCCACTCCCACAATTTACATTTTGGGATAACGAGATTAGAATTGAACATTAGAAAGATCCTACCAGACCCACTCCCATAATATACACTCTAAGATATCAGGATTAGTCAGAAGGTTTTCAGGAAGGAGCAACTATCCTCAAGCAGTTGTTGTATGCAACATTGTTGTATAATCCCTAGTACAGAATTTAAACTGAGTTGTGTAATTGACTAAGGAGTGTACACAAAAAAAGTTTGTCGTTTCCTCCTCCTTGAGAATTCCAGACCCCTATCTCCACTTCTCATGATGTACTCTGCATATAAGTTAAATAAGCAGGGTGGCGAACCAGTCTATTGTTCCATGTCCAGTTCTAACTATTGCTTCCTGACTTGCATACAGATTTCTCAAGAGGCAGGTTAGGTGGTCTGGTATTCCCATCTCTTTCAGAATTTTCCACAGTTTATTGTGATCCACACAGTCAAAGGCTTTGGCATAGTCAATAAAGCAGAAATAGATGTTTTTCTGGAACTCTCTTGCTTTTTCC
>SJYX01000418.1:416489-438952 GCA_006410675.1 Oreotragus oreotragus | reverse complement strand
ATGTGAAAGTTGGACTGTGAAGAAAGCTGAGCGCCGAAGAATCAATGCTTTTGAACTGTGGTGTTGGAGAAGACTCTTGAGAGTCCCTTGGACTGCAAGGAGATCCAACCAGTCCATTCTGAAGGAGATCAACCCTGGGATTTCTTTGGAAGGAATGATGCTAAAGCTGAAACTCCAGTACTTTGGCCACCTCATGCGAAGAGTTGACTCATTGGAAAAGACTCTGATGCTGGGAGGGATTGGGGGCAGGAGGAGAAGGGGATGACCGAGGATGAGATGACTGGATGGCATCATGGACTCAATAGATGTGAGTCTGAGTGAACTCCGGGAGATGGTGATGAACAGGGAGGCCTGGCGTGCTGCGATTCATGGGGTTGCAAAGAGTCAGACACGACTGAGCGATTTAACTGAACTGATCTCCACTTCAGGAGCCCCAGACCCCTTTCTCCTCCTTAGGGACCCTGGACTTCTTATCAGTCTGCCTAGGAATTGACTCTCTCAGATTCATTGACTTATCTTGTGGAGAGTAGAGCAAATTTGGACTAAGCAACAGGAAAGAGGGTGGGGAGGAACGTGAGGTCTGCAGTCTGAGTCTTCCCCCATTTCAATCTTTTCAGCCCCCTTCATCCTCTCTTATGTCTCTGAGTGTCAGACTTTCCATGTTTTGTTGGGTAAACTGGCTCTCACCTTAGCACCCATCTTAACAAAGCAGATTTGGTACTTCCCTGGTGGTCCAGTGGCTAAGACTCCAGACTCCCAATGCAGGGGGAACTATATCCCACATGCCACAATGAAAGATCCCACATGCTGCAACAAAGATCAAAGATCTAAAAGATCCCACATGCTTCAACAAAAACCTGGTGCAGCCAAATTAAACAAATAAAAATAAATATTTAAAAGAGAGTAGTGTCTTCTCTGGGTTAGACCACTTACCACTCCCTTATTTCCGTTTTTCCAATAAGAAAAGTGGTTTTTAAGCTGATTTCCCCTCTCATACTCACCCTGTTCTTTGGAGTTGTGTCTTTTTTAATTCCCTTAGCATCATTTTTGGGGATTTCATAAGAAATAGGTGATAGCTTCCTATGGTCAATGTACCATTTTTGTTTGAGTTCCTTGGGGACTGAAAATCTTAAAATTGGTTTAGATATTTTCTGAAATGACTGTGTGTTGTAAATATATTGCCTAGACTTTAAACATTGAATATATGGTTGTTTCCTTTTCCATGATAATGTACTTAGCATTTTCAGTTTAATTAAAACTCTATTTTTAAGGTATCTTTTAAAAATTATTTTGAATTGCACAAGTAAGGCATGAATGTTGTCTCCATTCATAACTGATTTTTTTCTACTAGTCTTTTCTTTATTCCTGCTGGAATAGATCCTAAAGCTATTCTTTCAGGAGTGTCTGTGGGTCATAAGTTTATCTGAGCCCTTAGAAAAATGCCTATATTTTATTCTCCCTGTAGAATGATAATCTACTGGATAGACCATTCTAGAATGAAAAGGCTTTCTTCCTCTCCTTTGGCACCTTAAAGATTTCCCTTCATTTTCTTTTCATCCAGTGTTGTTGAGGTAAATTTGATTCTCATTCTTGCATAATTATTCTATCTTTATTTCCCTGGAGGTTTCTAGAATTTTCCTTACTTATCCATGAAGTTTTGAAATTTCACTATTATTTGTCCAGGTGCTATCTGTGTTTTTGTAAATTCATCCTACTCAATAAACAGTAGACCCTGTCAATCTGAAGATGAATATCTTTCTACAGTTGTAGAAAATTCTTAGCTTTTTTCTCTTTTTCAAATCTTGCATTCCCCTCACCTGTATTCTCTCTATTCTCTCCTTCTAAAACTATTAGAAGGATTTTTGAATCTCTGGATTTATCCTTTATGTCTTTGAATATTTTCTTTATCCTATCCCTTTCTCCTTTATCTATTGTAGTTTCTGCCATATAGCAAAATGAATCAGCCATACATATACATAGCTGCTCAGTCACTTGGTTGTGTGTCGGTCGCTCTTTTGTGACCCCATGGACTGTGGCCCGCCAGGATCCTCAGTCCATGGGATTTCCCAGACAAGAATACTGAAGTGGGTTGCCATTTCCTCCTCCAGCATATGCATGTATCCCTCTCTTTTGGACTTCCTTCCCATTCAGGTCACCACAGAGCGTTGAGTAGTTTCCTGTGCTGAAGAGTATGTTCTCATTAGTTAGCTATTTTATATATACTATCAATAGTGTATGCATGCCAGTCACTTTACAACCAGAGTCACAGCGTGGCAGCATTTGTCACTTTGGAATTAAATTCTACCTTTTTTTTTTTTTTTTTTAATGTTTTTTATCTTTTGCTGGAATTGCAGGACTCTCCCCAAATGTTTGCTGACTCTCATCTTATTCGCTGAGACTCCCAGTTAGTTGATCTGCTGCTGGCCCGAGACGGGGTGGGGGGGGCAGGGAAGCCTTCCTGCAGTCTGCCCTGTGCTCGGTGGAGTTGGGCTTGCTGGCCCAGCTCCAGGGCAGTTTGGCCATCTAGGTGTGCGTGTCCCTAATTCTCCCAGGGCTCTGCTGTCCTTTCCAGTCCACCTGCCTGCGATCATTCTTCCCACTGGAGGAAAACACAATTTTTGCTGCTTGGGGAAAGGAGAGAGTGTTTGTATGGGGTCAACCCTCTGGTTGCTCTCCCTGAATCAACCCAGCCAATCAGGGCTGTGAGCTACCCTCCTCCCCACCCCCATCTTCTCTCACCTCTGGACAAAAAGCAGCCTCAGCACTCTCCCCACCTTTCTGGGTTGGCACTCTCTCACCCCTGGTGTTCTGAGCCATCTCTTCTGCTATCAAGGGCTTGCCTTGCTGGCTTCCTGACCGGCTTTGCTTTTGCCTTTGCTTTCTAATTTGTATTGGAGTATAGTTGCTTTACAATGTTACATTAGTTTCTGCTATACAGACAAGAGAATCAGCTATAGGTACACATGCATTCTCTCTTATTTTGGATTTCCTTCCCATTTAGGTCGTCACAGAACACTGAGTAGTTCCCCATGCTATACAAAAGGTTTCCTATTTTATACATAAGTAAGTAAAGTCACTCAGTCGTGTCCGACTCTTTGTGACCCCGTGAACTGCAGCCCACCAGGCTCTTCAGTCCATGGGATTCTCCAAGCAAGAATATTGGAGTGGGTTGCCATTTCCTTCTCCATTTTATACATAGTAGTGTGTATATCGGAGAAGGCAATGGCAGCCCACTCCAGTACCCTTGCCTGGAAAATCTCATGGACAGAGGAGCCTGGTAGGCTGCAGTCCTTGGGGTCGTACAGAGTAGAACATGACTGAAGTGACTTAGCAGCAGCAGCAGCAGTGTGTATATATCCAGACCATATTTGATTGTTCAGGGGCCTTTCAAAGATTTGAGGCTGAGAACATCCAATGTTGTTTACAAGGGTGACTACTTTCATTTTTTAATCTTTTCTATAATTTCTATGGAGTCTCTCAATGGGCAAGATGGAAACAGGGTTGGGGCAAAGGAAAGCTGTGTTGAAGGTGCTAAAATCAGTCTTCACAGAGGTGTTTTTGAAAGTCAGTTTAAACCTACATATGTTTAGGCCCCTTAATAGCTTTTCTGTGTAACTTAGGATAAATCATTTAACTACCTATTTCATCTGTAAAATAAAGGGTGTGGACAAAATGACCTTAAGCTTCCCTCTATCAGAATTTCTGTATTCATATTTTAAAGGCAGCTGTGTGTGACCAATGCAACTCAGGCTTCCCAACTCCAGATTCCTATAAACAATTCATAGCTTTCCCATTCTTTATCTCCATGGAGAATCACATGATTCATTCTACCCTCCTCAGTCCCTGCTTTTGCACTTGGCATATTACAGTGAAATTTATTAACTTGGATGACGCTAATTTAGAATCTACGATAATTCTATGACTGGACCAAACTGCATCTCTGCTTAGGAAAACGTGACTTCATGGCAAGTGAAGATAAATGGTATCAGTAGCACTGTCAAATCGGTATTCAAAATCCTTAAAAAAACAGCTATTTTTCAAGCCCCTGCAAGCATTTTCAACATATGCATTTCTCTCTATCCAGCACCAGCTTATAAGCCAGAGCATCAAACCAAATCGCCTGATGGTCAGGATTCTTGTCTTCTCTAAGCCTGGCTTCTTTCCCATTGGCTCTATGCTGTGCTCATAGTTTTGAAAATAGAAAAAATTCCATGCCTCATAAAAGAGGGAGTCACCCATATCGCAGTGGAATGAAATAGTCAAACGGAGACTCTTTGGTTCTGCAGAAGCAGATAGAGAATTTCTAACTGCAGCTGCTGCAGTCTAATGGAATGTGTATGTACAGTTGACAAACAGGGAATCTCTGATTAATGAGGGAGAATCCCGTCTGGGTGGCATTCACCATCACTGTCAGACACTGGCCAGTCACTGCCACAGAAGTTTTGATGGGGAGTCTTGTCTTCAGGATCTGTATAATTTACAAGCACTATAGGTGATGTCTAAGCCCACCTCTAGTTGAGAAATATGACCCTGATAAGAAGGTATTATTAACTGCTGGTTAATAAGACTCACCCTGCTGTGATGCCTGGAACTTATCTGGAATTTAATACACAGAGGCTTAAGTTAATAGTTTCCTAAACTGTGTCATTTACATTCTGACTATTGTTAATGAGATATAGCTGAGCTGTATGGACTCAAACAGTATTTGCAACCCAGATCCTTATGTCTGGGGTGGACAGGGAAGATCAAAGCAGCCCCCTGCCAAGAGCTGAACTTGGACAGAATCTCCATCTTTTTTTGGAGCATGCCAGCCCTCTTGGCAGGAGGACAAGCCAGGTGAGCTGATTCCAGTTTACCTGTGCTGTATATGTGGTGCCCGGCAAGCTATTCACCTAAAAGGAAACTTTGCACAATTTCCTGGGAAGATGGAAATTTTCCACATTCCTTTTGAGGAAGAACTCATTTGAGTTAGCATAACAAGTCATCCTGAACCGGGGGATGGGGGATAGTGGTGATAAGGATGCCAAGTGGAGGGAGGTCACATTGGACATTTGGCATCTCTTCCTGTATGAGTTTGTGGGGAGGACATCCTTAGATTTTCTTGGGCTCCAAAATCACTGCGGACAGTAACTGCAGCCATGAAATTTAAAAAACTCTTGCTCCGTGGAAGAAAAGCCATGACAAACCTAGACAGTATGTTAAAAAGCAAAGACATCACTTGCCAACAAAGTTCAAAGTAAAGTCAAAGCTATGGTTTTTCCAGTAGTCATGTATGGATGTGACAGTTGGACTATAAAGAAGACTGAGCGTCAAAGAACTGATGCTTTTGAATTGTGGTGATAGAGAAGACTCGTGAGAGTCCCCTGGACAGTAAGGAAATCAAACCACTCAATCCTAAAGAAAATCAACCCTGAATACTCATTGGAAGGACTAATGCTGAAGTTGAAGCTCCAACACTTTGGCCGCCTGATGTGAAGAGCCGACCCATTGAAAAAGACCCTGATGCTGGGAAAGACTGAAGGCAAAAGAAATGGGCAGCAGAGGATGAGATGGTTGGATGGCATCACTCACTCGATGGACATGAATTTGAGCAACTTCCAGGAGATGGTGAAGGATGGGGAAGCCTGGCATGCTACAGTCTGTGGAGGCACAAAGAGCTGGACACGACTGAGCGACTGAACGACAGTGACAGCATCCTTAGGGACGGAGCAGACTTGTGAGCTGAGACCGTAGACCCGTAGTGTCCGAATTAGCTGGACACCGCGTCCCCGGTCAGGCCCACTGCTAAAACAGCCAGGAGTATATTGTTAGGTTTATTCTCACTTTTCCCATTTTTTATTGTATCTTCCTTCAGTGCCTCCAGTTATTTCCATGGTGGCGCTCCCTTCCCCATCCTCCAACCTCCCCCCCACCCCCCACTTCCTCCTTCAGACTTGCATTAAAGATCAAATTTTGCCAGCTTCTTGGTGATCCCTTTACTGTCCCATGAATCTGAAGGAGACGACCTCATCAGAGAACACCACTATCATCAGGGAAGTGAGTTTTTCCTGGTGACGTGAGATTAAAGTCCTTGGAAAGAGATCATAGAGCTGAGGACCTGGGAATTTCTGATCATGGGTAGCTGATCCTGACTGGCCAGGATTTGGGGGCCAATAAGTCTGTTCTATCACAAATCAGACCCTCCTTCCCAGATGTTCTAGGCCAGAAACTTGCCAGATGCTTGAAATTTCAGTACCAGCTGCCCAATGATGGGCCAAACTGAAATTTTTGGTCTGATTTATAAAAGGCAGAGCAGGGAGCCAAGAGTGACAAAGCTGTCCACAATGATGTCAGCGGCCGCTTTATCTACGGTACAAAAACATTTCCAGTGTTAAGAGACAGGTTCTGAAAAGCGTGATACGCTGTCTTAGATGGCATGTTCTTAAGTCACTGGGTTTCCCTAGTGCCTCAGACAGTAAAGAGTCTGCTTGCAATACAGGAGATGTGGATTCGATCCCAGGGCCAGGAAGATTCCCTGGAAAAGGAAATGGCAACCCACTCCAGTATTCCTGCCCAGAGAATTCCAGTGACAGAGGAGCTTGGTGGGCTACAGTCCATGGAGTCGAAAAGAGTCAGACACAACTGAGCAACTAACACTCACTTTCGATCACTAAATCAAAGTAATGTGGTATCTGAAAAAGAAGCAAGTTTATGATATGCTAAAGGAGACTTCCCTGGTGGCCAAATGGTTAAGACTCTGTGCTTCCAATCCAGGGGGCACAAGTTTGATCCCTGGTCGGGGAACTAAGATCCCATATGTCATGTGGCACAGCCAAAAAAAAAAAAAAAAAAATTTAAAACTACAATGGGAATTATACATATTACTGTCACAACAAAGGAAATATTTCTGCACAAGGAAAAAGTTTGGGAGGTATGGAGTAGGAAGGAAAATAAGAGTTGCTGGTATTTTTCTATAAAATTTTCATTAAAAGTGTTAACTTACTACAAAAAAAATAAAATAAAAAGTTTTCCCGTCACACCATGATGGCTTTGTTTATTAAATTCCTTGAATTGTTTCCTGGTCTCTATGTTCTCAGCATAAGCCCTGTAATTAAAACTTGTTTTGTGTTTCTTGACCTTGCTGGGAGCACTACTTTTTATATGGCTTTGAGATTCTCAGACATCAGACCCTAGAATAACACAGAGGAAAGACTGGCCCATCCCAAGTGACCTGGTGTGACCATGCCTGCATTGGGTACCCACAACGGCCATTGATTTCAATTTGTGACTTCAGAAGAATTCAGCCACCGTGGGTAGAAAAACAGTCAGCAATAACTCCACCCCCAAATCATAATGACACATATGATCATTGCTAATAACAAGGTGAAGTGAAGTAAAAGTCTTTCAGTCAGGTCTGACTCTTTGCAACCCCTGGAGTGGGTATCCTTTACCTTCTCCAGGGGATCTTCCCAACCCAGGGATCAAACTCAAGTCTCCCGCATTGCAGGTGGGTTCTTTACCAGCTAAGCCACAGAAAAGCCCAAGAACACTGGCGTGAGTAGCCTATCCCTTCTCAGAAGATCTTCCCGACCCAGGAATCAAACCAGGGTCTCCTGCATTATAGGCAGATTCTTTAACAACTGAGCTATCCAAGAAGAACGAGTGCATGAGTGCTAAGTTGCTTCAGTGAGACCTCATGGATTGACTGGAGCCCACCAGGCTCCTCTGTCCATTGGATTCTTCAGGCAGGAATACTAGAATGGGTTGCCATGCCCTCTGCAGGGGATCTTCCCAACCCAGGAATCGAACTTGCATCTGTTACATCTCCTGCAATGGCAGTCAAGTTCTTCACAACTAGTGCCACTTGGGAAGCCCAGTCTCACATTCACCCTTCTCCAACCTGGATCTACCCATCAAAACTCAGCTCTAATGCTTTCTCTTTAGCACTCCCTGGTCTGCCTCTCACCCCTCACAGCCTTCTCTCCTCTTCACTCCACTCTTGCAGTTTAGGTCCTGACTGCATCCCGTATCTTGATATGCCATCACTTATATACACTTACTTATTGTTTATTCAACAAAAATTACAGAGCATCTATCATGTGCCAGATGAGTGGAGGCAGAAATATCAAAAGCATGTGTATAAGTAGAAGCTGTTTGTAAGGCACAGATTCAACACAATGGAATCAATATATTTGTGAGGGTTCTTTGCATGCAGTCACGGATCTGATTCTAGTTAGATTAAATGAAAAGAGAATTTGGGGAGAAGTCTGCGAGGTTGCCTAAAGGAGAGAAAGACAGACTGGACAGTCACCAAGGACCATAAAGTGTCCAGCATCACCAATGAAGGGACCCCCACTTTTTCAGTTCTTTGTTTCTCCCCTTATAATTCACCTTCAAGGAAGGAGTGTATAAATAGCTTTGCAAGAATTCTTATCTCAACAAGGGAAGGGCAAGCGCTAAGCAAATAAACCCCCAGGACAGTATCCAGTGGCACAGAAGTAAAAAGCTGGCTGGAGTTTTCAACAGAAGGTGGCATGGGTACTGAACAGTTTGGCCATTTATGACAGTCATGCTGAGGCTAATGTTGGGAATTCCCTGGCAATCCAGTGGTTAAGACTCTGCCTTCACTACAGAGGATATCAGTTCTCCTGGCCAGGGAGCTAAGATCCTACATGCCTTGTGCTGTGCTTAGTCGCTCAGTTATATCCAACTCTTTGTGACCCTATAGGCTGTAGCCCACCAGACTCCTCTGTCCATGGAGAGTCTCCAGGTAAGAATAATGGAGTGTGGATTGCCATGCCCTCATCTAGGGGATCTTCCTAACCAAGATATCGAACCCAAGTCTCTGGCATTGCAGGTGGATTCTTTACCAACTGAACCACCAAGGAAGCCCCATGGTGAGACCAAAAACAAACAAACAAACAAACAGGCAAAAAATACAGACTTTTCAAGCAAGCATCCGTCTTAACCATCTCCCCTAGATCTGTGGTTCTGAGTCACTTTCTGTCTCTCCCCCAGCCCTGGGGAATCATCAGAGAGGATAGAAGGAGAGGGATGCACAGAAAACAAACTCTTACTCTGGAATACAACCCTGCTAATACAACCATGCTAATTTTTGTCAGGTTGCTTAAAGGAATATGCTTCCAAACTAAAAAAAGAAAAGAAAATGTTAAATGTCAAGACATCCTTACCCCTGCATGGGGCTAGGGAAGGCACTGCCCAAAGCTGGCATCTTCCTCTTTCTCTAGAACAAGAGCTGCATAAAGTTCATTCCCAAGTCCTTCCAGCATCCTGCACACAATCTGTGCTCAATTAACATGCCTTTGGCACAACTGAACTGGGACAAAATGAATGCTGCTTACCAGGATGGCAGTTTCCCATCTTCCAACCTCATCCTCTGTCTATTTTGAGAAGACTACTCCCAACAAGAAGTTCATTGAAAGAATGAATCAAAACTTCTTGGTTGTTTCCATGAAGGAGTGGTTTCCTCCGCTGGGTTCCACAAAGCAGCTGGCATGTGTCATGCTCCTTGATGGGTCAACAGTGGGATGAATCATGGAGCTCTAAGTGCAGCTGCAAAGTGATTGAGATTCTAGTGCATTAGGGAAGCTGTGTCTATAACACCAGCCCTTCTCTGAATCTGACTATTGTTAAAAAGGATAAAAGGATTCAGATGACCAAATTCAGAGCCATGAATGACCCAGGATAAAACCTTCTACTTGCATATTGTAGCTTCCCAGGTGGTACAGTGGTAAAGAACCCACCTGCCAAGATGCAGGTTAGATCCCTGGGTCAGGAAGATCCCCTGGAAGAAGAAATGGTGACCCTCTTCAGGAGTCTTGCCTTGAGTCCCATGGACAGAGGATTCTGTCAGGCTACAATCCATGGGGTCACAAAATCAGACAAGATTGAGCACGCACCTCATTGTAGGCTGTATTGGTTACCCAGTCTCTTTGGGGAATAATTTACTTTCTTGGTGGCTCAAGTTATCTTTCCCAACCCAGGAAGGTCATACCCTCACTGTCGCTCTTGGGAACCATCAAGTGTATTTGAACATGCTCCAGGCTGCTTTGCTGGCTGTGTGACCTTTAGTTGAGTTACGCAACCTCTCTGAGACTGTTTCTTTCTGCATACACTAGGTGATTAAACAGTTTTCCGGCCTGAAGTCGTGCAAATCCCTTTGCTATTATCAACTGTGAACAGCCAGCATGTTTCCAGCACTCAAGTTTCAAATCCGAAAGACAGATACGCAGAGGATTCTTCAAGATCACAGGTCAACAAGACCTACATGAAATACGTCATGGTAAAGACATGATCTTCCTGTCAGCACATTCTGCATTCGAAAGGCAAGACTTGTTTCTGGAAATTTATTGTGATCGACTTGGGAAATTATAATTTAGATTGAATCTCTTGCAAATCATTGCTTCCGAGATGTTGCTGCCAACTTTCATAATTGTATTTCTTCTTTATCCCAGGTTCACTCATTCATACATATACATTTGTAAGAATATATATATGTCACACATCTATCTTATATTTTTCCCCCTAATTTGAAGCTTCAACACCTGAGGGATCAGGCATTATTTTGTGGGCCCCAAACAGCAGGCATTTCCTGTTAAATTAAGTGGTGATGAAATTTATTATGTTAACTAAACCAATTTTCTTGCAATCACAGTGAAAATTCTGTCTTGGGGGTGGTGGCAGGACTTGTCTGATCACATCACCGTCACCCCTGCAAGGGTTCCTGCCAATTAAGAAGAAGCAATTCAGGACTTCACTGGTGGTCCAGTGGTAAAGATTCAGCAGTTCAGTTGCAGGGGCCAGAGGTTTGACCCCTGGTGGGGAAACTAAGATCCCTCATGCTATGTGGAACAGCCAAAACAATAACAAAAGAAGATACAATGTAATGACAGCTTTGTCCTCGTCTCTGCTGTTAGCAAAGGAGAACAGAGACTTTATTCTCACAGACAGAACTAGGCTTTTTCACACTTATTAATAACCTGAATTAGAACAGGATGCGTTTTTTGTCATTTGACTTGGTTTGCTGTAGAGCTATCATGTTTAATGTCTTGCTTATAAAATCATGAGGTGATAAATGAAGAGAACATTGTATACCATTCTCAGCAGACAGCATCAAGGGCAAGAAATACAATAGGACGTTCCGTTTCCAGGAGGAAATACACCAACTCCCTAGGTCTATGGACCTATTTATTTTAAATTTTTTTATTTTATATTAGGGTAGATGGATGTGAGAGTTGGACTGTGGAGAAGGCTGAGTGCTGAAGAATTGATGCTTTTGAACTGTGGTGTTGAGAAGACTCTTGAGAGTCCCTTGGACTGCAAGGAGATCCAACCAGTCCATTCTGAAGGAGATCAGCCCTGGGATTTCTTTGGAAGGAATGATGCTAAAGCTGAAACTCCAGTACTTTGGCCACCTCATGTGAAGAGTTGACTCATTGGAAAAGACTCTGAGGCTGGGAGGGATTGGGGGCAGGAGGAGAAGGGGACGACAGAGAATGAGATGGCTGGATGACTCCGACGTGAGTCTGAGTGAACTCCGGGAGTTGGTGATGGATAGGGAGGCCTGGCGTGTTGCAATTCACGGAGTTGCAAAGAGTCGGGCACGACTGCGCAACTGAATGAACTGAACTGAACTGAGAGCTGATTAACAACATTGCAATAGTTTCAGGTGAACAACAAGGGACGCAGCCATACATACTCGTGTATCCACTCTCCCCCCAACTCCCCTCCCACACAGGCTGCCACATGACTTTGAGCAAGAGTTCCCTGTGCTCTTTACTAGGTCCTTGTTGGTTGTGGATTTATTTCATTTTAAACATGTACCCTGTGTACCTTTGGGTCATAGGGACCAAAGGTACACAGGGTACAGTAATAAGTTCCTATCCAGCTGCCTATGGCTCTTCTCCAAATTCAACCCACAGTTTCCTAAAACTAATCCCCAGCTCATCAGTTAACTTCTCTAGGGGCAACTAAGGTTCCCAATTTCCTGTGTATTCTATGGCTTATTTTACAGTGAAGGAAAGTGAGGCTCAGAACATCGAAAATGCTTTATCTAAAGTCACACAGGGTGTTGCTTGCTGCAGCCTGAACTGGCCTTTCTCCTCTAGTGCCCATGTGACAGCATACGTAGCTGTCAGCAAGCCCGAGGCAAACCAAAGACATTCCTTTCTTTTTAAAAAGTTTTATTTGTTTACTTATGTAGTTTGGGTTCTGCTGGGTCTCGGTGGCTATATGAGGGCTTTTTCCTTAGTTGCAGTGAGTGGGGTCTGGCACTGCCCTCTAGCTGTGGTGAGCAGGTTTCTCATCTCAGGGGCTTCTCTTGTTGCGGAGCATGTGCCCTAGGGCTTCGGCTTCAGTAGCTGTGGGGCACAGGTTTGGTTGTTCCGTGGCACGTGGGATCTTCCCAGATCAGGGACTGAACCTGTGTTCCTTGAATGGGAAGGTGGATCCTTAATCACTGGCACACCAGGGAAGTGCCCATTCTTTTCTTAACAGGCAAACCAGAACCTTCTAATATCATTCAGAGTACTTTTATTTGGCTGAACGTTCAATAAAGGTTCAAGATATTCATTCTGAAAGAGAAGTGTAGGAAATCTATTCTTTTTTTTTTTTTTTTAATTGGGATATAGTTGCTTTACGGGGCTTCCCTAGTGGCTCAGACGGTAAAGAATCTGCCTGCAATGCAGGAGACTTGGATTCAATCCCTGGGTTGGGAAGATCCCCTGGAGAAGGAGGATCTCCAGTATTCTTACATGGACAATCCCATGGACAGAGGAACCTGGCAGGCTGCAGTTCACGGGGTCACAAAGAGTCGGACACAACTGAACGACCGACAGTACTTTCACTTTTCATAGTCGCTTTACAATGATGTGTTAGGTTCTGCTGTACAACAGTGTCAGCCATATGGAAATGTGTATACATATATCGCCCCTCCCTCTTGGACTTCCCTCCCACCCCTCGTCCCACCCCTCTAGGTCATCACGGAGCTCCAAGCTGAGCTCCCTGTGCTATACGGCAGCTTCCCACTAGCTATCTGCTTTACACGTGTAGTGCATATATGTCACTTCCAATCTCCCAGTTCATCCCGCCTGCCCCTTCCCCACTCCTGCCCTGTGTTCTCATGTGTGTTCTCCACACTTGTGTCTCTATTCTAGTGGCTTCAGTTGCCAGAGGAAGAAACTGAGGCTCA
This sequence comes from Oreotragus oreotragus, assembly GCA_006410675.1. Classification (NCBI taxonomy): domain Eukaryota; kingdom Metazoa; phylum Chordata; class Mammalia; order Artiodactyla; family Bovidae; genus Oreotragus; species Oreotragus oreotragus. Next base: position 425,763 of record SJYX01000418.1, on the reverse strand, counting down.
GAAAGGGAAATGATTGTCCATCAGATAAATGTTGAATGGGCCTATTTTCATCAACTTTGAGTGGTGCTCTCGATTTTGCAAATGCAGCCTGAGTTCCCTTCATCCCAGCCCCAAATCATTAGCTCTGGGTTCCCCTGGCTGTTTCAGTGGCATTATGTCTGAGTTCTATTGGAAAATCCAGGAGCACATTGATTTCCTATAATGGTTTTATCTATAGAAACTTGTGAGGACATCTTTTGGCCAGAAGACTTGGCATTGAATAGCTGAAAACCTTGAACTGTTCCAACGCCCTGCCTCCCAACTGTGAACAAATAAACCTTTGCTCCTTCAGAAAAACCTTTTCTGCACCTGCAGACTGGAACTCCTTGACCCAGTCTTATTATAAGATGCACCATGTGGTCACAAATGGATTGCTAAGCATTCGTGACAGCTTGTTGCCTTCTTGGTAATGTAAGTTATAGGCTTCAGAGGGAAAAAAAAAAAACAATCACAGAATCAAGCTTGGGAGAGAGAAGTTTTCTCTTATCTTTTTAATTTAGATTGTTTTAAGACAGTGTAATTACAGAGATCTGAAGAGAGATTGAGAGCAAGATGAAAACATAAATACAGTGAAGCCAGACCCTCCTCCTCTGCCCTGGGGAAGACGCTAAGTGTTTAAAAATGTTCCTAGGTGGTGGCAGGAATTGGCACAACTTCTATTTTAAAGCTGAGAAAAACCAAAGCCCAGAGAGGTCAAGTGACTTAGCCAAAGTAACACAGCAAAGAAATGACAATCCCAGGATGAAGGGCAGGGTTTCTGGCTTTCAGGTGCCATTCTTTCTGAACACCACCTCCACCTTCAATTCCCCTTCTCACTCCTTCCTTCAATTCCCCTTCTCACTCCTTCCTTCAATTCCCCTTCTCACTCCTTCCTTCAATTCCCCTTCTCACTCCTTCCTTCAATTCCCCTTCTCACTCCTTCTCTAGCTCCTTGGTTCACTCTTTTCCTCCTTAAGCTCACTGAAATTTAAGCATCCCTGAAGTTTTTCTCCTAAGCACACTTCTCTTTCGACTCTCCTTGTTATGTTTTTGTTTTCAATTTCCAATTTCCTCTTACAATTTCCAACAGCATCTCTTTGCAAAGACGCTATCACTACCACCACCCCAAGTCAGTATCTGAAGCTCAAACCCCTCCTCTGCACCCCTATCATAGATTTTGTGGGTTTCTGTGAAGATTCTGGGGTTCACATTCAGGTGGGAGCCTGCAGAAGGTGAGACTCAGTATGGCGGAAGACCTAAGTCTCCAGCCCTGCGATTAGGGCCTCTGACCTTCACTTTCACTTTCCAAACCTGAACAAGGTGGCAGGGGGGCGGAAAGGGGGAGTGGTGGTGCTGAGATCGACACTTTGACACAGGCTGCAGCCAGGACCTTTTGCTACAGTACTTGCACCTGGACACACCTTATTCAGGCAACAAAACCCAGGGATTGAACCTGCATCTTCTGCATTGGCAGGCAGATTCTTTACCACTTGAGCCACCAGGGAAGCCCCAAAAGGTGCAGAAGGCAACAAAAATCCACTGACGCATAGGGACTTCCCTGGTGGTCCCTTGGTTAAGACTTTCCGCTTCCAGTGCAGAGGGTGAGGGTTCGATCCCTGGTCAGGGAACTAAGATCCCACATGCCACTAGGTGCGGCCAAAAAAAATTTTTTTTTAATTCTGCCTTAGAACTAGACAGCGAAGGCAATGGGCATCGCTGCTGGTGTTTAGTCACTCAGTCATATCCATCTCTTTGCAACCCCCGGGACGACAGCCCACAGGGAACTCTGTCCATGGAGTTCTCCAGGCGAGAACACTGGAGTGGGTTACCATGCGCTCCTCCAGGGTGTCTTCCCAATCTAGGGATCAAACCTGTGTCTCCTGCGTTAGCAGGTGGATTCTTTACCACTGAGCTCCCTGGGAAGCCCAGTGATGGTCATAGTAAATGGAGGTGACAGAACTGCCACATAGCAAGGACCACGTGGGCAGGGGTGAGATGAGTGTCTCCCCTTGTCCCTCTCCAAGGAACCTGGGCTTGTTTACCAGAGCACTCGGTGTACTCACTCTTTAATGACGTCTGGGCTATCAAAGATGCCAAGGAACTCAAAATGTGTCAAGGGTCCCTACCTTCCCAGGGAGGGACATAGATTAGTTGGAGCCCAAGTCCTCTCCAGGGGGATCCCTTGTATCCAGAGGTCTACCCTCCAGTTACTTTCCTGATCGTTGTTGTTGTTCAGTCATTAATTCGTGTCTGACTCTTTGTGATCCCATGAACTGCAGCACACCAGGCTCCCCTGTCCGTCACCAACGCCTGGAGCTTGCTCAACTCATATCCATAGGGTCGGTGAGGCCATCCAGCCATCTCATTCTCTGTCATCCCCTTCTCCTCCTGTCTTCAATCTTCCCCAGCATCACAGTCTTATCCAATGAGTCAGCTCTTCCCATCAGGTGACCAAAGTATTGGAGCTTCAGCTTCAGCATCAGTCCTTCCAATGCATATTCAGGGTTGACATCCTTTAGGATTGATTGATTTGATCTTCTTGCTGTCCAAGGGACTCTCAAGAGTCTTCTCCAGCATCAAAATGTAAAATCAATTCTTCAGGGCTCAGCCTTGTTTACTTCCCTGGTTGCAAGTGTATAATTATGCTGAATGGTTGGCAGAATTCTCATTCACCCTCTGACCTGTGGAGGAAGAGAGAAAATAGGCAGAGCAAGCAGAAGGCCCTGCCACAGGCCTTCACTCCAACCAAGATAGTGAACTAGAAGCCATACCACCTCATGGACGAACCAGCAAATACTAGAACCACCTTCAGCGATTTCAGGGATGCAAGGGTGGTGGCTGTCACCTTGTCTCTGTTATTCGATTCATTAGCGTGTCTTCTGCAAAAACTAGAAGAATTTAGGAGGTGCTGGTGGATGACGATAAACCAAGTCAAATAATCACCCCAATTGCAGCCTCAGTGCTGACTGTGCTATTTTTACTGGAATGGCCTTGGGCACTAGGAATGTGGTTATTGATCCGGCAGATATGTTCCGTTCAAACCCTATCAGTAAAGGGGATAAAAACTAGCTCACCTTCACATAGAGAGGATGAGAAGACACGCTCAACACCTCGCTCAAAGGCTGTGATGACCTTCCTGCCTGTCGCAGTAGAGCCCACAGAGATCTGCCAGCCACGGGGCCCTTGCAGGGTGAGCTGACTCACCGGACTAGAATCATTACCTCGTCTGTCTGGGGCTCTGACTTACCCTCCAGTGTGCCTCTTCTACCTCCTCTGTACAAGGACTGACAGAATGCCACTCTGACTGGCATAGAATCTTGAACCATATTGCTTTATTTTTGTTTCATTATGGTAAAAGTCACATAATATAAAACATACTGTTGTAACCATATTTAACTGTAGAACTCAGCGGCACTAAATACATTTACTTGTACAACTCTCATCAGCATCCATCTCCCGAACTTTCCACCTTCCTGAACTGAAACTTTGTCCCCATTAAACATGAACTCCCCTTTCCCCTGCCCCTCAACCCCTGGTATCTATCAATGTACTTTCTGACTCTATGAATTTAACTATTCTAGGTACTCCATATGGGTGGAATCCAACACTATTTGTCTGCACCTAATTGGAAAAGACTCTGATGCTGGGAAGGATTGAGGGCAGGAGGAGAAGGGGACGACAGAGGATGAGATGGCTGGATGGCATCACGGACTCAATGAACGTGAGTCTGAGTGAACTCTGGGAGATGGTGATGGACAGGGAGGCCTGGCGTGCTGTGATTCATGGGGTCACCAAGAATCGGCCACGACTGAGCAACTGAACTGAACTGAATGTGCAGAGAAGCACCAGAGGCTTCCCTGGTGGTTCAGAGGTTAAAGCATCTGCCTGCAATGTGGGAGACCTGGGTTCGATCCCTGGGTCGGGAAGATTCCCCTGGAGAAGGAAATGGCAACCCACTCCAGTATTCTTGCCTGGAGAATCCCATGGACAGAGGAGCCTGGTGGGCTACAGTCCACAGGGTCCCAAAGAGTTGGACACGACTGAGTGACTACACTTTCACTTTCAGTGTGCACTGAAGTGCATTTTTAAGGTTAACTTAATATATGTCCTGCAAACAGATTCTACCTTCTCTGCCCCCTACCCCGGTGCTCTACAGCAGGACCTCATTAGTTATCTCTTTTATACATAGCAGTGTGTATATGTCAATCCCAATCTCTCAGTTTATCCCATCCTCACCCTTTCCACCCCTTGGTGTCCAAACATTTGTTCTTTATGTCTGTTTCTCTATTTTTGCTTTGCAAATGGTTGAACCACATCGCTTTAAACCAAGAGGCACATTTCATAACAAAGGAAGTGCATGGACACGTGTATAACACATACTGCGTCACCTGGAAAATGCCTGCTGAAGAGAACAATGAAATTCCTATTAAAGGCTTAGAGTAAATGCCAAACTGGGGGCAACATCTGCAGAATTAGTGCTCTTCCCCCCAGAGGGGAATATATGCAATGAAGCAAGGGCCATTCTGGTGCTGTGTCCCCAGTAGATGGAATGAGTATGTTCAGGAACCAACCAAGAGGCAGAAATACCAGGGGCCTCTCTTAACATCCTTCCCAGTGACGTTCTTACAAAACCTACACTTCTGTCCCCATAACACTAAATTCTGCTGGATCGTGGGTTGTGATTCCCAGCAAGGGAAGACTTCCACCAGGAAAACAATAAAGTTCTATGTCCTGGAAGCTACCAGCAGGTCAGGCCCCGTGGGGTTTCTTTGACCAGTAAGCCCACAGACAAGGAAAAGAGCTACCACATGGGTAGGATCATTGTCTCTGACTAACACTAGAAACTAGGGTTGCTGCTGCACAATAGGGTCTGAAAGGCATCTGTAAGGGATCTTTGGGGGCTCTTTGGGATGGTCTGGGTGCTTTTTCACACAGGGATAATTGGTTAAAAGATAGATGTGGCAAGCACCAGCCTTGATTACGCCTAGTGATGGACATTCTAGCAGTAACGATAATCACGTAGTTCATATCAATTCTAGACCCTGGACATGATTTGTGCATACCTTATTTAATCACCATATATTTACCAAATGCCTTTATGTGCCAGGAAATGTTCTAAGTGTTGGAAACTTGGTGGTGAACAAGATAGTTCATATCCCTGCCTTGGTGGTACCTTTAATTTAGTAGGAGAGAGGGACAAGAGATAACAAAATATGGTAAAAGGAGAGATGACCACAGATTGTCAGAGAAGCTGGGGGAGAAAACGCAGATGCTATGAAAAAGAATGGCAGAGTGACTGTGCTTCCCTGGTGGTCCAGTGGTAGTTACTCCATGCTTCCACTACAGGGGACACGGGTTCGATCCCTGGTCGGGGAACTAAGATCTTGAATGCCATGCAGCGTGGCCGAAAAAAAACAAATAAATAAAAATAATTTGTTAAAAAAGAATGAATTTTAAAAAAATAATCAGAGTGACTTACTTAGACGAGGTGGTAAAGAATGGTCTCTTTGTGGGAGTGATGTCCAAGCTGAGACCTGAAGAATTAGAAGGAACTAGTGCTGTGAGGAGTCAGGGCAAAATGCTCCCGCAACAGACAGAGCAGGTGCAGAAGTCCTGAGGCTGGAGGATGGCATGTTTGATGGAGAACTGAGGCTCCTGTGACCGGAGTTCAGTGAGACGGGCTAGAGAGAAAGGCAGGAGCCATGCCAGGCTTTGACATGGGGTTAGGTATTCCGAATTGATCTTGGGTGCAGTGGAAAATGGAAAGGCACTGGTGCGGGGCAGGGGAGGGGAAGCAGGTTCCTAACCTGGTGTACCTCATAAATCACCTGAGGCCCTAGGCAGAGAGGGGGTCGCTGGCTGTAACAAGAGCTCAAGGGGTGGAGGAGGCCCTGTCCCACAGGGACTGAAGCATCCGGAAGCATCCTGAAGTATGTACCAGCTCAGCGGGCGTGAATCCACACTCCCCGATCTCAGCTGTCACTGCAGATAAGAGAAGGATTATGTCTGACAATTCCCACAGATGCAATTTTTATTTAGCCTTTCCAGAGCCCATTTAGGTTGGCATTTCAGTAATGAATACCAGGAGTGCTCTGCCCAATATAGGGAGGCAGGTCGGAGACCTTTCTAAAATGCAAATCGGGTTGTATCTCTGCCTGGCTTAAAACCCTTCATTACATACTGAGTAAAGGACACAGTGCCTGGCATGAAATTCAAGGCCCTTTGAGATGTGGCCCTGCATCCATTCCTGCTCTTACCTGCCACCACTCCCAAATCTGCCACACCACTGCTCTCCCAAATCTTGAACGCCTCGGTCTCCTGAATATGTTATGTAGGCTCCACGTCGCCACTTCTCTGCTATTCCCTCCTCCTCCTCTTCCTTGCCGTTTTGGACTCATGCAATGGGCTTCCCCGATGGCTCAGTGGTAAAGAATCTACCTGCAACGCAGGAGACACAGAAAACATCGGTTTGATCCTGGATCAGGAAGGTCCCCTGAAGAAGGAATGGAAACCCACTTCAGTATTCTGGCCTGGGAAATGCCATGGACAAAGGAGTCTGGTGGGCTACAGTCCCAAGGGTCGCAAACAGTTGGACACTCCTGAGCAACTAAGCACAGCACTGCACATAACACAGATAACTACTGAGAACCTACTATATAGCACAGGGAACTCTACTGTGGTGACCTAAATGGGAAGGAAATCCAAAAGAGAGGGGATATATGTATACGTATAGCTGATTCACTTTGCTATACAGTGGAAACTAACACAACATTGTAAAACAACTGTACTCCAATAATGGCACCCCACTCCAGTGTTCCTGCCTGGAGAATCCCAGGGATGGGGGAGCCTGGTGGGCTGCCGGCTATGGGGTAGCACAGAGTCAGACACGACTGAAGTGACTTAGCAGCAGCAGCAGCATACTCCGATAAAAATTTTTAAAAATTAGTAAGTGCAATTGTATCAGTAACATTATTCCACTTATATAGCCAGCAAGCCTCTAATAAGTGCTGTATAATATTTATGAGGGTACAAATGTGTAGTGAAAGTGCACAAGCCCATGCACGGGGATGATACTCAGATTCATCCCAGTGTTTACTTCTGGGGAAGAAGAGGGTACTGGCCTTTGGTACTTGTAAGCAGGGCCCCTCGATTTCTCTGGACAATTTGATTTCTTTCAACAAAGCTCAGTGACTACTTAATGCATTGTGGTGACCTGAATGGGAAGGAAATCCAAAGAAGAAGGGATGTATATATACGTGTATATATATGTTAGTTTTTGCTGCAGGCAGAAACTAACACAACATTGCCAAAGCAATGATACCCCAATAAAAATTAATTTAAAAATAGATAACCATATAAAGAATGACTGTAAGCATTATGTGATAGGTGACACAGGTGGTGCATACTCCAGAACCACTAAAAAGGAAAATATCATTCTTGGCTGGTTTGCATTAAGATCTTATACCAGCCAATTCTGGAACATTGATCATAGATTTATTATATAGAGAAAGTTATCTGAAATCATATGTGTCATTTACTTCTTTGCAGACATAGAAGAGTTTGACTTAAAATTAAAATATCTGGTCTCACGTAATAAAGAGGAAAAAATAAAAACAAAATTTAAAAAAGTTCAGTGAAATAGGCACTGTGTTAAAACTGGACGGAACTGTGGTAATAAGTATTAGATTTATTATATAGAGAAAGTTATCTGAAATCATATGTGTCATTTACTTCTTTGCAGACATAGAAGAGTTTGACTTAAAATTAAAATATCTGGTCTCACGTAATAAAGAGGAAAAAATAAAAACAAAATTTAAAAAAGTTCAGTGAAATAGGCACTGTGTTAAAACTGGACGGAACTGTGGTAATAAGTACACACAGCTTATCATTCTCTGTGCTTTGCTGTGTGCTTGAAATATTGTTGTTGCTTAGTCGCTCAGTCGTGTCTGACTCTTTGCAACCCCACCGGGCTCCTCTGTCTATAGGCTTTCCCAGGCAAGAATATTGGAGTGGATTGCCATTTCCTCCACCAGGGGATCTTCCTGGCCCAAGGATGGAACCCACATCTCCTGCTTGGCAGGTGGATTCTTTACCACTGAGTCACCAAATAAATCTAGTGGGACAAGCAATACAAGAAGCCCTTCTCCATGTGTAGCCCCACCTTCGTGTCCAAGGGAGGCTGGTCCCCAAACGTGCTGTGAATGGTGGAGAACCTCTTCCACAGGCATCTCACAATGAGAAGCAGAAGCCAGGCTTGAGTGCCAGCCTGTGCATCTAAGAGCTGCTGCGCCATCACAGCCAGGCTTCATGAAGCAAAATCTGTTTGCAAACTTCCCTCCCCCTGAGTATTTTTCTAGGAAATCTCCAGTTGCCAATGTAAGGTGAATCCAGCTCTGGGCCTTCCTAGCCAGAGACACAGCCAGAGCCAAGGGAAGCAGATCCACACACATATGGAGGTCTGATTGATTACAAAGATGGTACAGCAGAATCCAGGAAAAGGGTGGTCCTTCCAATGAATGGAACCAAGACAAGTAGGGAGAAATCAAATAATATTGGACCCTTATAAAATAGATAAAAAGCAACAAAGTTAGGTTATAGACTTAACTATAAAATGCAAATTTACAAAGCTTTTAGTGGAAATACAAAAGAATCTCTTCCTGACTTATAGGTAGAAAATGTACATGCTACAGTCCATAGGATTGTGAAGAGTCAGGACAAGTTGAGAGAGTAAGATTGACATATATACATTGCCACGTGTTAAACAGATAACAAGTAGGAAGCAGTATAGCACTGAGAGCTCATCTCGATGCCCTGTGATGACCTAGAGTGGTGGGATGGGGTGGGTGGGAGGAAGAATCAAGAGGGAAAAGATACATGTAAACACATAGCTGATTCACACTGTTACACAGTAGAAACCAGCACAACGTTGTAAAGCAGTTATATTCCAACAAAAAAGATGACATAAAATCTTAAAAGTAAAATCACTAAAGACAAAAACAGTTATACTTTTTAAAAGATGCCCTGGAGGAGAAAATGGCAACTCATTCCAAAATTCTTGCCTGGAGAATCCCATGGACAGAGGAGCCTGGTGGGCTATGGTCCATAGGGTTGCAAAGAGTTGGACTCGACTGAGCGATTCAAGAACAACAATAAAAACAGTACTTTAAATATTGGACCCTCAAATTCAGCATCTGTATAAGATGCCTCAAATTCCATCACATGTTATGTGTGGATCCCACCCCAACGGTTCAGTTCA
>SJYX01000418.1:398606-412233 GCA_006410675.1 Oreotragus oreotragus | reverse complement strand
TTTCCATGTCCTGGCTATTATAAACAGTGCTGCAATGAACATTGGGGTACATGTGTCTCTTTCTATTCTGGTTTCCTCGGTGTGTATGCCCAGCAGTGGGATTGCTGGGTCATAAGGCAGTTCTATTTGCAATTTCTTAAGGAATCTCCACACTGTTCTCCATAGTGGCTGTACTAGTTTGCATTCCCACCAACAGTGTAAGAGGGTTCCCTTTTCTCCACACCCTCTCCAGCCTTTATTGCTTGTAGACTTTTGGATAGCAGCTATTCTGACTGGCATGAGATGGTACCTCATTGTGGTTTTGATTTGCATTTCTCTGATAATGAGTGATGTTGAGCATCTTTTCATGTGTTTGTTAGCCATCTGTATGTCTTCTTTGGAGAAATGTCTGTTTAGTTCCTTGGCCCATTTTTTGATTGGGTCATTTATTTTTCTGGAATTGAGCTGCAGGAGTTGCTTGTATATTTTTGAGATTAATTCTTTGTCAGTTGCTTTGTTTGCTATTATTTCCTCCCATTCAGAAGGCTGTCTTTTCACCTTGCTTATGGTTTTCTTTGTTGTGCAAAAGCTTTTAATTTTAATTAGGTCCCATTTGTTTATTTTTGCTTTTATTTCCAATATTCTGTCTCCTGGCAATCTTGACTCCAGCTTGTGCTTCATCCAGCCTGGCATTTCACATGATGTACTCTGCATATAAATTAAATAAGCAGGGTGACAATATACAGCCTTGACGTACTCAATTTCCCAATTTGGAACCAGTCTGTTGTTCCGTGTCTGGTTCCATGTCTGCTTCTTGACCTGCACACAGATTTCTCAGGAGACAGATAAGGTGGTCTGGCATTCCCATCTCTTGAAGAATTTTTCACAGTTTGTTGTGATCCACACAGTCAAAGGCTTTGGCATAGTCAATAAAGCAGAAGTAGATGTTTTTCTAGAACTTTCTTGCTTTTACAATAATCCAACAGATGTTGGCAATTTGATCTCTGGTTCCTCTGGCTTTTCTAAATGCAGCTTGAACATCTAGAAGTTCATGACTCACATACTGTTGAAGCCTGGCTTGGAGAATTTTGAGCATTACTTTGCTAGCATGTGAGATGAGTGCAATTGTGCAGTAGTTTGAACATTCTTTCGCATTGCCTTTCTTTGGGATTGGAATGAAAACTGACCTTTTCCAGTCCTGTGGCCACTGCTGAGCTTTCCAAATTTGCTGGCATGTTGAGTGCAGCACTTTAACAGCACCATCTTTTAGGATTTGAAATAGCTCAACTGGAATTCCATCACCTAGCTTTGTTCATAGTGATGCTTCCTAAGGTCCATGCATTCGAACTCCAACAGTCCCACGCATTTGCAATGTTCCAGTTGTTCTTAGGGGCTGCCTTCCTCTCTCTTCCATTGCTGCCCCCTACATTGATCCCAGCTCTTAACTCCATTCTCACCAACCATCACTGGTTGTCTTGACCAGATTTTGCTAAAGATTTGGAGTAGTGGAAGGAGATTACAGCACAGTAAAGTCCAGACACCAGGTTAAATTTAACGCTAGACTTTAACGTCCTAAAAATGTATGAAATATTTCTCTGATGGTCGTGCCTGAATCATAAGAAAGAGACCTGCTCTTTGTGGACCTAAGGGGGCATAACAGCCACTCCTGAGGGATCCTGGCAATCTGTGTATTATAATAAGGTTTTTACACATATGTACTCAAGTATTTCTCTTGCTGGTTATGATCATCTGATTGTCACCTTTTTTATACACATCTCTTCTCCTCTCCCATCCTCTCCCTTTTGTGAGCTTTGTTGTTGCTGTTTAGTTGCTCAGTGATATCCAACTATTTGCAACCCATGGACTGTAGCCCACTAGGCTCCTTTGTCCTATGGACAGGTTCATAGGATTTCCCAGGCAAGCATACTGGAGCAGGTTCCCATGCCCTCCTCCAGGGAAGTCTGTCAATCTCTCCAGCTGCCAGGAAACATCTCCAAACTCTGTATCGTTTGTTACGGGAGCTGTTTATTCCTTTTTATGCCCTTGTGCCCAGGGGGAAACCTCCTCTTTCAACTCAGAGGTCCATTAGGTGATTTTTCTGGGGAAGGATCCACCTCCTTTACATAAATTATGCCACTTCTAAGAACGCAGATGCAAATACAGTCTACTTTTGTTTTCAATTGCCTTTTTTCCCCTACTGGCTGAGTAAGCCTCCTTACCTACCTGGTCTCCCCTTCCTGCCTCAGACATCAACTGAAATCAGAGGGGGTTCTGAATGCCCCAGAAGTGGGGGGTGAGAACTTAAAATACATCCACAGACAGCCAGAGCCTAAGCAGAAGTAGGTAAAACATCAGTTCAAGAAGATGTGTTTTTTTTGTTTGTTTGTTTGTTTTAAAAAAAAACTCTTTAAATTCTAAAATTAATGAATGCTTTTTTTTAATAAAGAAGATTATAACATGGAAAATAGATTTCCCTTCCTCAGAGGCACTTGCTATTGTTAGGTAGGTAGAATAGGGAAAAGGAGTCCAAACTGGTGGTGGCTAAAAGACAAGGAAGGGAAAAGCCCGCAAAATAGAGCAAAAGAAGGTCCAAGGACCGGAGTGAGGACCTCAGGTAAAACAAACAACACTCCTGGCTGGCCCAATTTACATAGGACAGGCCCAGAGAGAGATAAGCATATAAATAGAGGAGCCAAAGCTAGCTCTCTCTCTCCCGAGAGCGCTGGGGCGCTCTTTTCCTGGTGTCTTTGGATCGACGTGCCCTCACACCTCGAAGATGGATTTTCCTGCTATCTTCTAAATAAAGTAGAGCTGTAACACTGAGCTGTAACACTGATTTGTCTAAGAGCTATAACATGGTCCATTCGAGACCTGAGAACTATAACACGGTCTATCCAAGACCTGAGTGCTGTGACATGCCGAGGGGGCTTTAATGTCCGTCACTCCAAATCTTTGTTGTGATGAGACAAAGAACCGAGGAACATACACTCGCATGACACTATCAAGCTGGTGTATCCTTCCAAATATTTTTATTCATAAATAAACACAGATATTGTATATGCTTGTATATTTATTTACAAATGTCAATACATGTACTGTCGATTAAAATTGGCACTTGCCATCCACCTCTGCAAGGATGAAATCGTGTCCTGCTGCAGTTGTTGACCTTCAACATCCTGGGAAAGGAGTTCAGGGTGGAGAGCAGAAATGAGGCACTCTGAGCTCCGGGAAAACCCGGCAGAATGGGTCTTCAGATAGTTGGATATTTTCAGGAGCTGATTTTTTTGAGCCCACTTCTTGTATCTCCTCATATCTAGAAAAGCACTAAAACCCTTCATGATGACTGTTTCTTGCAACTAGCAGAAACCTTCTGGAAGAATATACGCTTGATAGCATGTATTCCCCTTCACCAAAATCACATCTAAACTGACCTCCGCCCTCCCCACATCTCTTTGAAGCAGTTTCTCAAAACTCTCTGGGGTGCTGTCTCCTGGGTGATAGTCCTCATTTTTCCGCAAATAAAACTTAACTCGCAACTCTTATGTTGTACATTTAAGTCAACAATACATATTTTTTTCATAAAAGAAAGCTCATATTATGCATTCTGTTCTGAGATTTTCGTTTCCATTTCACATAATATATTCAGTACATTTTGTCTATGTCAAGACATACAAATGCCCCTCTTTTTGAATGTCTGCCTAGTAGTAACTCATAGTGTGGCTATACTGTAACTTTTAACTTACTGATGGATTTTTGCATTGTTCCTAGTTTAAAGATGTCATAAATAATTGCTGCAGTCAGAATCTCCTTACAGATCTTTGTGCACTGCTGAGAAGCTGGGAGATAAATTCCTAAAAGCAGAAATGCAAGAGATGGGGGATGCGCACTTAGGCTGTGTTTTTTAGAGTAGCCTCTCCTGATTTCCTTTCCACCCTGTCACCATCTGTTGACCTTCTCCATCCCTTTGAAGGAGGAAAGGGACAGGCCGAGCTGACTCCATCTTGAAAAAGAAGGAAATTCCATTTTACATTCCCAGTGAATTTTGAACTATGTGCCTGGTAGCCAGGGAGATCACATACCTACTGCCAAACAGGCCTCCCAAACTGATAGACACCAGATTCCATACCAAGATTTCCCTTCACCAGAAAGAATGTAATAATCCCCTATGTAGTCAATCACCTTTGTAATCTTTATGGCATTCATTGGTATAGGTTACAATGTATAACCAGCTGACCCTCCTGATTATGAATCATGGCTGTAACCTGATTGTATCTCCCTTTAACATTTTCCAGGCTAGGTTTAAAGAATTTGGGGATGTGGGCTTGAGCACAAAAGTCGGTCGGGGTTCCAGGCTAAAGAGGATTCTCTGCTTTGGACGCGCCGGTGTAATACACTGCACTCCACTATCCGCGCTGTCCTTCTGAATGAGTTTGTTTCCCAGAGCGTTTGGCTATAACACCTTCATTTTGCTTTTTTGTTCTCCACAGCACTCGTCACTGTCTGAGATGGTGTATATCTGTTTATCTTTCATCTTCCCTTTTGGAAACTCACGACCAGAGGGGCTTTGCCTGTCTGTCCACAGCTGCAGCTGTTCAGTGGTGCTCTCAGATCCTAGAGAGTGTCTAGCACATAATAGGTGTTAGATAATTTTTTATTCATTTGTCCCTTCATCCCTTCATAAATGTATATTGAGCACCTATTACATGCCAACACTGTTCTACGCACTGGGAATACATCACTAATGACAGTGGACACGGACTTCCCTGGTGGCCTAGTGGTTAAGAATCTACCTGTCAATGCAGGGGACGCAGGTTCAGTCCCTGTGTCTTCCCTGGTCTGGGAAGATTCCACATGCCATGGGGCAACTAAACCCGTGTACCACAACTCCTGAACCCGCTCCCTAGAGCCTGGGAAGCACAACTATAAAGCCCATGTGCTGCAGCTACTGAAGTCTTTGCGTCCTAGAGCCTGTGATCCGCAGCATGGGACGCCACGGCAGTGAGAGGCCTGAGCACCACAGCTAGAGAGTAGCCCCCACTCGCTGCAACTAGAGAAAGCCCGCAGAAAGGAACAAAGAGCCGGTGCAACCAAGATAAATAAATAACTTTAAATAAGTTAATTAAATGTAAAAACAGAAAGTGGACAAAAATCCCACCCTATGTTCAACAAATGCAGGTCTTGTTTTAGCTGGGGAGTTTGTGGAGCTGAGGAACACTTTGAAGTCTTCAAAGGAGGCTGTTTTTCCTCTCCTCTGTTGAATTGCTGCATCCCTGCAGGAAAGCATGACACAGCCCCACACTGATTCTGGATCCAGAGGTGGTCTCTTCCCGTGTATTTGCCTACCAGACACGTGCTGGGGGGTTAACACACTAATCAGCAGAGTGTTCCAATAGGGCTGGATCACCCAATAATGACAAAGCACTGGATGAGAAGACTGTTCTTTTACTGATGTCTCTGACATTTAATTTCAAACAAGGATGTTCGCTTGGGCCAAAACATTTCAAATGAAATCCTCTCACTTAAAAATTTAGACGTAAACTGCATTTTCTTGAACATTTCATCAGTTAATCCATTAAAAAAAAGAAGAAAAAAAAAGCTATAAAAGTGGACAGCCAATGATGACCAGAAAATCACAGCTGGAAAAGGAAGAGGTTGGGCTCAGAGAAGGAGGACCAGCCAGGCAAAGGAAGGTCAAGGCTGACTTCTTGAAGCTGGATTTCTTGGAGGTTCACATCTGCCAGCATGTCCCCCAGACACTGAGCCAAGCCTGAACCGAGGGGCCAAGACTGAAGCCTGTTCTCCTCCCACTGTCTGATCTGCTGCTGTCCCTTTGCGGAGAGGCACAGTGTATGCCCCAAGCCAGGCAAGGATGGTGAGAGTGGTCCAGCCATGTCAGATAACTGGCTATGCTGGAGGTCTGGTTTGAAACTCCAGCCACTTCCAGGACTCTCTTGATGGGAAAGCTGGGGTCACTCAGACCCTGACAAGAGGTCAGCAGTGGGAAGGATCAATGTGTGTATTTGAGGACAGGTAAAAATGAAAGAATAGCACCATTTTGCTGAAGGTATTGTGGCTTATTTCTTTCATTTTTAGATGTTTTATTATAGAATATAATATATATATATTTTTAAAGTAGCAAACAGGGATAGGCAAAAACCAAAACAAAATCTACATATCACATTGCAGCACTATTTACAACAGCCAAGGTAAGGAAGCAATTCCAAACATCCACTGACAGATGAATGGATAAAGATTTGGTCCATCTATACAATGGAATATTGCTCAGCTGTAAAAAAAGAATGGAATAATGCCAGCTGCAGTAACAAGGATGTAGCTAGAGATGATCACACTAAGTGAAGTAAGCCAGACAGAAAAAGACAGATATCATATCACTTACATAGAGAATCTATTTCTTAAAGATACAAATGAGTTTATTTACAAAACGAAAGCAGATGTATAAATGTAAAAAACAAACTTATTATTTCCAAAGGAGAAACATGGAGGGGGGATAAATCAGGAACTTGGGATTAACATACATACGCCACTGTATATGACAGATAATCAACAAGGACCAACTGTATAACAGAGAACTTTGCTCAATATTCTGTGAAAAACTATATGAGAAAAGAATCTTAAAAAGCATGAATATATGTATATGTATAACTGAATTACTTTGCTGTACACCTAAAACTAACACAATATTGTAAATCAACTACATTTTGGTAAAATTTAAGTATAAAAAAACCAAAAATCTACATATCACACTTGATGTGCCATTAAGAAAAAAATACATGGTGAAATTTTGACAATATTCTTTCTGGGGTTTTAATCAAAGCAAAAATGTGTGTGTGTGTTGTGTGTGTATGTGTGCGTTTGCATATTTTAACTCCAACTGGGGCTATACTACAGATAATGTTTTATATCTCAAGGAAGTTATTTTCTTAATAAAATTCCTGCACATTTAAGAAAGTTCTTTCCGCTAGCAGTAAAATATGTATAATTTTGCTATTACAGCAAATGGAATCTTTTTTCCCATTAAATTTTCTAACCAGCTCTTGGTTTGCAAGAAAATATTGATTTTGTATATATTTTTAACCAGCCTTCTTACTGTACCCTTGTTAGTCCTAAAAAATTTTAGTTAATTACCTTGGGATTCCTACAGCTAGAATCATCTTGGCTACAAATAAAGGTTATTTGCAAATTATGACTTTTATTATATTTTGAAGGCCTAAGCACATAAAGAAAACTCAATTCTCAAGGGAACATGGCACATAAATAAACATCATAAGCATTCCTCTGTCTTGCTGTAAATGAGACCGAATCAACAGCCCTGTTCGGGGTTGACCACAGGATACCTTACATTCTGGGACTGAGCAGAGTTTGTCTCCAAAAAATGACCCTGGTCTTGTGGCAGGATAGCACAGAGGCTTGAATGTTCACCAGGCACCAGAGCTAATCGGAATACTGACCCGTGCTTTCTGGAGAGCTGACCATGGGGTGAGACGGAGTCAAGGGAATGTCTATTAATTGTCCAGAAATGGAACCAAAAGTCTGTGCTGCATGAATGTGTGTCAAAGAGGATTTTTAAAGCCTGATTTCCCCATTTAATTTTATGAAGTATTTTATTCAGAAAGAGTGGAGAAGGAATCTATTTTGAAGCACTAGTATTAAATTTTTTTTCTGGACACTTGACCCATTTTTTTCCTATGGAGTTGGTAGTGTTTTTCTTCTTGATTTGTAGCTCTATTTTTTCCTGCTTTTGGTGTAGACTATTTTGAAGTCTTAATTGAAACTGTTACAATATTGCTTCTATTTTGTGTTTCAGTTTTTTGGCCAAGAGGCAGGTAGGATCTTAACTGCCAGACCAGGGATCGAACCCACACCCCCTGCATTGAAAGCCAAAGTCTCAACCACTGGACCACCAGAGAAGTCCCCCTCTCTCTTTAATATCTCCTCCTTTTCTCCCTCTACTGGAGCTTTTCCATGGTGTTGCACTATCCACCCTCTTTAAAAACAATCCACCCCATTTCTCCGTCTGGTTACAGCTCAAACACAGCAACGCATTAAAGCAAAACCCTTTTAAAACATTATCTGCCTACAGCTCCTCATCTCCTTGGATGAGTCTGATCAAGTTGTAGGCAAGATGTTGGCTGAGCTGAGAATGTTGAACTAGGTGGTTCTCAACAATTTTTAAATTCCATGACATTCTGTGGTGCGTTCAATAGCCCTGAATAATTAATTCCCAACCTGAGATCCTCTGCAGGACGATTTTCTCTGCTCACAAGCAATGATTAGCCCAACCCTCCAGGCAAAAAGTAAGCTTTATTGATGTTTCTCCACTGCCCTCTTGTGGTCATTCCTCATATTGCTGCAGTTGGAAGAAGGAATTCATTGGGTATTTCTAGGGGGAAAGTGTTAATTACTTTAAGCGGGGTTTACTAGGAGTAGGGACTTCCCCTGTAGCTCAGTCGGTAAAAAATGTTTGCAGTGCAGGAGACTCGGGTTCGATTCCTGCGTCAGGAAGATCCCCTGGAGAAGGAAATGGCAACCGATTCCACTATTCTTGCCTGGAAAAAAACAGAGGAACCTGGTGGGCTGCAGTCCATGGGATTGCAAAGAGTCGGGTAGGACGGAGCAGCTAACACTTCACTTCACTACAGTGGGAGATATGTGCATGTGTGCTAAGTCACTTTAGTTGTGTCCGACTCTGTAACCCTATAGCCTGGAGCCCACCAAGCTCCTCTGTCCATGGGATTTCTCCAGGCAAGACTACTGGAGTAGGTTACCATTTCTTTCTCCAGGGGAAACTTCCCAACCCAGGGATCCAACCCATGTCTCTTGCATCTCCTGCACTGGCAGGCGGGTTCTTTACCACAAGTGCCACCTGGAAAGCCCAGTAGGAGATACACCTTCATGCCATTCTCTGTGGAGTTCACTCTTTCTTTAGAAGTAAGACACAGCCCAGAAGTGTATTCTGTAGCAGCACATACCGTCACAGAGCTGGATCTCAGGTCTGACTTCAGTCCTTACACACACCACCCTCACCACCATCTCTGTCACCTGCATCATGCCCACCACCACCGCTGCCAACACCACCCAAAGGCGGAAGCTGTCAGATCACGTGGGCTTTCGAAATGGAAGGTAACAGAATCAACAGCAAACGGAGCAGATTAGCTATAAAACCTAATGTTTGTCCAGAGCTTTTCATTTTGCAAAGAACATTCACAAATACTCATTGAAACCTTGCAACAGTCTTAAGAAGTGAAATAAGTACTATGCCATCCTTATATTTACTTTGCTCTTGAAAATTTTAATACAGAAAAGTGCAAAAGGTAATATAACACACATCCGCATATGTGCCACCCAGAATTAACAAATGCTAATGTTTTGTCATATATACTGGAGACTTTTCTTTTAAGAAAAGCCCAGAAGACAATTAGACATTAGAACTTACAGTTTCTTCTATCTTCCTCATTTATTGTATTGTTATCTTTAAATCATTAGAGTTTATGAAAGTTGTTCTAGCTAGATTTTCCATAGTGGTTCATCTCAGGCATATACCTTAGTGGATGAAATACGTCTGCCTTTTTGATTAATATGATGGCTTCTCTCTTTCCTTGCTCTCTAGGCGTCTTTCAGGAGGTAGCTTAGAGTAACGCCCCTACACACAAACGAGTTCCATTCTGAGAGCATGTCTGTGAGTCCAGTTTGTTCCTAAGTCCAACAAAGTTATCCTCGGTACTCAACTAACACAATCGGCTATATTTATAATACTTTTCACACAAATAATACAAACACAAAAAATAAAACTTTTTAATCTTACAGTACGGTACCTTGAGAAATACACTAGTACAGTACAACAGCAGGCACACCGGGCTGGCATCGAGTGAACAGGCAGGAAGAGTTATTGACTGGAGGAAGGAGAAGAGGTGGGAGACGGTAGAGCTGAAGGGTCGTCAGCTATAGGAGATGGAGGGCAAGCTGAGAAGCCACGCATGCCTGATGTTGATGGCACGGGTTCTGGTTCCTTGCTAGATTCAATTGTTCACATCTTCGGAAGTTTGAAACTTGGAATTCACATGTAGGGGACTTAACTGTGTTCAGTAATGGTTCATGAGTGCTCTGACCCCTGAGTTCCTTCCAGCTTCAGAGTGGTCACCTCCTGCCTTTGTATTTGAATGACAAGCTCACAGTTTATCATCTTCTTTGGTCTGCACTCTCTTTACCTAAGTTCCTTAGAGACACTAGTTTGCGGTCTTTCTCACAGTAAATATCATAGAAAAGTTGGAGATCACATGATTTTTTCTTGGAGATAACTTGCTTTTTTGTCTTTGTTTTTAATGTAACATAGATGCTGATGACTTCTTCCTTCTCTTTTCTTTTTTTTTTTTTGGAAACTCAGTAGCTTCCCTAGGATATGTCTGTGTTGACTATTCTGCTTCAATCTTTCCTGAACTGCAAGGTACCCTTTAAAACTGAGGATTTGGGTCTTCCTTTATTTTTTATAGAAGCTTTCTCTTTTTTTATGTCTTTAGCTTTGTTGTGGTGGTTCTGTTTTCTTCACGAGCACCAGTTATCGGCATGACGGATATCCTTTGTTGTAAAAATCTCTCAGCTTTTCCCTGATAACTTCGGGTTCTTTGTTCTTTTTCCATTTTAGTTTTCCCAAGCCTTTCTTTAGTGTTCCTACCTGTGATTTCAATTGTATCTGTTTTCTTTTTTGGCATCTTCAAATTGACAGTCATTTCATAACATTTTTTTTCTTCTTCCACATCTTCCCTGAGATTTGACAATTCTTTTTCATCTCTTCTGCTGTATTATGACCTCTTCTATAATTCTTTGTAACTTTTTCTGAAGTCTTAGTGCCTTTTTATAAAAAAATATGAGGGAAGTAAGTCAGAAAGAAAAATATTAAAGTATATATGTGGAATCTAGAAAAATGATACAGATGATCTTATTTGCAAAACAGAAATAGAGAGGCAGATGTAGAGAACAAATGTACAGATTTGTAATATACACTATTGATACTATGTATAAAATAGGTAACTAATGAGAACATATTGTATACCACAAGGAACTCTACTTCAGGTTCTGTGGTGACCTGAATGGGAAGAAAGTCCAAAGGGAGGAGACATATGTGTATATACGGCTGATTCATTTTACTGTACAGCAGAAAACAGCACAACATTGAAAAGGAACTATACGCCAATAAAAATTAATTTTAAAATTACTAACAACAAAAAAATAAAGAACTGGGGGAAACTATGTTTGCATTGTTCTGCTTCCTGGAGTAATTCTCCTGAAATGCACTCTTCTAATTGTTACTGTGCTGTTATTTCTGGTCCTGTTTGTTGCCCCTCCTTTCGTCATCCACGTCACTGATTTGCAGGATTCAGGACAGTGGGGAGCTTGGAGCAAGGCATCTCCAAAAGCTTTTCCATCAGTTTTCTTGGGCACACGCTGGGAACAGGCTTCTGCTCAGCAGCCTTCAAGGTGATCAAGCAGACAGCAGTTTTTAGCAATACCCCGCCAACCACAGGCCTGTTGCGGGTAAGATCTGATGTCATCAGGATCACAAAGCTGACTGTCCCCCATACCCCTCATCCACTTGTCACAACTGTCCATCTGTCTGACAAGCTTCCCCTCCAACCCCCTCCCTGACCACGCTGAGATGGGCAAGAGAGTAGGAGTCACCCCTGCCACTCCACGTGGCTCTGAGGTGCCACCATTCCAGGCTGTGCTGCTGGACCATTCAATATAATATTCCTTCTTTAAGAAAAGGCCGAACATGGGGACAGTTTCAATCCTTGGGTTAGGAAGATCCTTGGAGAAGGGAATGGCAACCCACTCTAATATTCTTGCCTAGATGATCCCATGGACAGAGGAGCCTGGTGGGCTACTGTCCATGGGGTCACTAAGGGTTGGACACAACTTAGCGACTGAGCACACGCATCCAGGAGGGTTCTAACTACAGCCTGCTCCTGCCGCAGAGCTGGAAAAACAGGTTCTCCCCAAACTTTGTTCCAGGAACAATCATTCAGCTGTGTTAGGCTGCACGCGGTTGTGAGTTTGGTCAGGCAGGTTCTACCTGCATTCTTACAATAAAAATCATTCTTACAATAATTGTCCTTCAGTTCTGTTCTGTTGGAGAAGGAAATGGCAACCCACTCCAATATTCTTGCCTGGAGAATCCCATGGACAGAGGAGCCTAGCAGGCTTCAGTCCACGGGGTCACAAAGAGTCGGACATGACTGTGTGACTACCACGTCTCTTCTGTTAGATACTGGGATAATTACCTCGATTTCATTTAGTTGTTTTTCTGGCAAGTCTTCATCGTTTTATTTTTAACATGCCTGTGTCTTTTAACGTATGTCTCAAAACATATTATTGGATCTTATATTTTTTTTCTAATCACAGTTTCCCATTTAATTAACTACATTTATCATAATCATTCTTTCATTAGAAATATACAAAGGTAATTCTTGTTTTTCCTATTTTCACTTACTATGCTATTTTTTTCTGCCTCCTTTCCATTTTTCCTCAGATAGATCAAATTTTCTTTCACTGATTCCAAAATTACTTTTTCCAGTTTTGTTTTTATGGTGGCTGCTTGCTTTTAACTTAAGGCCCAAACTCTTATCCACTTGTCTACTGATCTCTTAAGCTTACCATCCTCATGCTCTTCTGTCTCTCTGCCTGCATTTTAAACTTTTCCAACCTTGTGCAAAATGGTAGTGCTTTGTCTGCAGCCGCGTTAGGCATTACTGACAAAATGGAGGCACGGCCCCAACTCCCTCTCCTCATCTCCCAGGCACGGTCCCGGGATGAAGGGGTTAGCTCTTGTGATTCTGACTTGCTTCTTCCTTTCTTCAGTTGAGTTGGCTGGAAAGAAAGTTAAGGTGCTTATTGTTCTTGAGAGGAGCATGAGAAAGCACAAAGCCTTCTGCAGTTGTGCCCAGAAAATAATCCATAAAGTTAACCACTGACATTTGTTCAAGGATCTTTACAAAGAATGTTCCAGGATGAGTATGTAGGCCGCAGCTTGAGGCAATGGGAAGGATTGTTATCTGAGATCTGTTTGTGAGGGGAATGTTTATGGCAAAAGAAGTTTGCTGAGCTTCATTTCAGTTCAGTTCAGTCGCTCAGTTGTGTCCAACTCTTTGTGACCCCATGAATTGCAGCACGCCAGGCATCCCTGTTCATCACCAACTCCTGGAGTTCACTCAGACTCACATCCATCGAGTCAGTCATGCCATCCAGCCATCTCGTCCTCTGCTGTCCCCTTCTCCTCCTGCCCCCAATCCCTCCCAGTATCAGAGTCTTCTCCAATGAGTCAACTCTTCCCAGGAGGTGGCCAAAGTACTGAAGTTTCAGCTTTAGCATCATTCCTTCCAAAGAAATCCCAGGATTGATCCCCTTCAGAATGGACTGGTTGGATCTCCTTGCAGTCCAAGGGACTCTCAAGAGTCTTCTCCAACACCACAGTTCAAAAGCATCAATTCTTCGGTGCTCAGCCTTCTTCACAGTCCAACTCTCACATCCATACATGACCACAAGAAAACCATAGCCTTGACTAAACGGACCTTAGTCGGCAAAGTAATATCTCTGCTTTTGAATATGCTATCTAGGTTGGTCATAACTTTTCTTC
>SJYX01000418.1:336865-391332 GCA_006410675.1 Oreotragus oreotragus | reverse complement strand
TCTCAAGGCAAGAATACTGAAGTGGTTTGCCATTCCCTTCTCCAGTGGACCACATTCTGTCAGACCTCTCCACCATGACCCACCCGTCTTGGGTTGCCCCATGGGCATGGCTTAGTTTCATTGAGTTATGCAAGGCTGTGGTCCTAGTGTGATTAGATTGACTAGTTTTCTGTGAGTATGGTTTCAGTGTGTCTGCCCTCTGATGCCCTCTTGCAACACCTACCATCTTACTTGGGTTTCTCTTACCTTGGGCGTGGGGTATCTCTCCACGGCTGCTCCAGCAAACCACAGCCGCTGCTCCTTACCTTGGACGAGGGGTATCTCCTCACTGCCGCCCTTCCTGACCTTCAACGTGGGATAGCTCCTCTAGGCCCTCCTGCGCTCTCGCAGCCACCGCTCCTTAGACGTGAGGTTGCTCCTCCCAGCCGCTGCCCCTGGCCTTGGACACGGGGTGGCTCTTCCCGGCCGCTGCTCCTGGCCTCAGATGCGGGGTGGCTCCTCCAAGCCACCACCCCTGGCCTCAGACGTGGGGTAGCTCCTCTCAGCCGCTGCCCTTGACCTCGGACGTGGGGTAACTCCTCTTGGCCGCCGCCCTTTGGGCATGGGGTCCTCCCAGCTTCTGCCCCTGACCTCAGACGTGGGGTAGCTCCTCTCGGCTGTGCTTAGTGTGCCGGTTGCAGCCACCTGTGCTTTCACTTACACTTGCTGAGCTTAAGGTTTAGGAATAATTAAGAATAGCTAAAAGCCTTTTAAGGAGATAGTGAGCTTAGGATGCTAGGGGCAAACAGGATTTAGAAAGATAAGAAATAAACTGAGAAATGTGATATGCAGCCCAGACATAAGCATGAGTTACAGTGTAATCACAAGGACACATAAGATGAAGTAGATAATAGATAGTAAGGATAGTGGAAAAGTTGGCTTAAAGCTCAACATTCAGAAAACGAAGATCATGGCATCCAGTCCCATCACTTCATGGCAAATAGATGGGGAAACAGTGTCAGACTTTATTTTTTTGGGCTCCAAAATCACCGCAGATGGTGACTACAGCCATAAAATTAAAGGACGCTTACTCCTTGGAAGAAAAGTTATGACCAACCTAAATAGCATATTCAAAAGCAGAGACATTACCTTGCTGACTAAGGTCCATCTAGTCAAGGCTATGGGTTTTCCAGTGGTCATGTATGGATGCGAGAGTTGGACTGTGAAGAAGGTTGAGCACCGAAGAATTGATGCTTTTGAACTGTCATGTTAGAGAAGACTCTTGAGAGTCCCTTGGACTGCAAGGAGATCCAACCAGTCCATTCTGAAGGAGATCAGCCCTGGGATTTCTTTGGAAGGAATGATGCTAAAGCTGAAACTCCAGAACTTTGGCCACATCACGCGAAAAGTTGACTCATTGGAAAAGACTCTGATACTGGGAGGGATTGGTGGTAGGAGGAAAAGGGGGTGACAGAGGATGAGATGGCTGGATGGCATCATTGACTCTGAGTGAACTCCGGAAGTTGGTGATGGACAGGGAGACCTGGCTTGCTGCAATTCATGGGGTCGCAAAGAGTCAGACACGACTGAGCGACTGAACTGACTGAGCTGAATGAGAAAGGCTGTTCATCTAACAACTAATACATATTAAGAGCTTAGCATCTATCAGGCATTATTCTACACACTAGGAATACAGCAGTAAACAAAGGCCCTGCCTTCATGGAGTTTGCATCTTTATGAGGTAAGCACGACAATAAGCAGACAAGTAAACATGTCTGTAGGTGGCGATCCATGACATACAGAGAAGAAAAGCCAAGACAGGCATGAACGGCCAGGGCGAGGCAAGATGATGCCATGTTAAACATTAAGTCATTAGGGGAGACCTCACAGCTAACATGACACTAGTCAGGAGGAGCTCATGCTGGTAGCAGGGAGAGGGTGTTCTTGTAGAGGAAACAGCCTGTGCAAAGGTCCTGGGGTAGGGGCATGGCCTGGTGTGATGGGAATAGCAAGCCAGGAGGACTTGAAAGCAGAGAGTGGATGGCATAGGGTAGGGGCTTCCAGGGCCAGAGGCTGAGGCACCAGGTGCTTCAGGACTTCACCACCACGGTGGGGACTTAGCCGTGAACTGAGAGCAACATGCACGACATGGGGAAGGTTCTGACCGGAAGCAAAGGCTCTGACTTACATTTTAAGGAGACCACTGTGGCTGCTGTGGCCATGACCCAGAGACAGCCACTCAGCACTGCTCAGTCTTGGCATTTTCTGTTCTGAGCCCCTGTATTTAAATGAAATGATGACTCAGTCATTCAGAGTAACCACTAGTCTGAGACCACAAAGCCACCAGCTCCCTACTTCACTGTTTTCATTCAGCTGAGAGGAGAGTAACTTACTGCCCCCTCCACAAACGTCTACACAGACCCTTCTCTGAAGCATGACTTGCTCTGTCACACTCCAATTATTTATATGCATGCCAGTGATCCCCACTAAGCTGTGAGCTCCTTGAGGGACACAAAGAGTAGATATAGATATATGTACAACTGATTCACTTTGCTGCACAGGAGCAACTAACACAATGTTGTAAAGCAATTATACACCAATAAAAAACGAATTCAAAAAAATGATCTTAGAGCCTGTTATTACACAGAGTGAAGTCAGAAAGAGAAAAGCAAGTATTATATATTAACACATACATGTGGAATCTAGAAAAAATGGTACAGGTGAACCTGTTTGCAGGGCAGGAACAGAGAAGCAGACTTAGAGATCTGTAGACACAGCAGGGAAAGGAGAGGATGGGACAGACTGGGAGAGTAGCACTGACACATATACGCTGCCATGGGTAAAATGGACAGCTGATGGGAAGCTGCTGTGTAGACAAGGAGCTCAGTTCGGTGCTCTGTGATCACCCAGAGGGGTGGGATGAGGGGGAAGGGAGGTCCAAGGTCGGGATATAGGTACACTTTACAGCAGATTCACATTGTTGTACAGCAGAAACCAATACAACATTGTAAAACAATTATCCTCCAATTAAAAATAATAAAGTATTACACCTAAAAAAAGACACTGATGCTGGGAAAAGGCTCTGGTGGCAAAGACTGAGGGCAAAAGAAGAAGGGTAATGCAGAGGATGAGATGTTTGGATGGCATCACTGACTCAACAGACATGTGTTTGAGCAAACTCCAGGAGATAGTGGGGGACAGAGGAGCCTGGCAGGCTACAGTTCATGGGGTCACAAAGAGTCAGAGATGATTTAATAACTGAACACCACCACCTAAAAAATTGTTTAAAAAAAGAAAGACGCAAGTCTCCATGGTGCTCACACTCAGACTTTATTAGCCGGAGTCCCACCTCCGAGGAGATACACAGCCAGCCAAGGCACCCAGCTACCATCCTGTTCTTGCTTCCAGGGCCGATTCCAGGGCTCCCCGGGGGTGGGGTTTCTGCAAAGCCGCTTCAGGGCCTGGTTTCCACAGGTACAGAGAGCTCAAGGGAGGGAAGCCCAGACTCAGGGCCGTCTTCTCCACAGGGGAGAGGACACAGAAGCCAAATGGGTTGTGCATCATGGAGTAAGGAGAGAGAACCCTGAGCTGTGCCCTGGAGGCCGGGGCACTTGGGATTCCTCCTGCTGGCCCGGCCACTGGATGGCGGCCTGCCTGCCCCCCACAGTAGCCAGTCCCTGCCTGGTCAGACCCTTTCTGCGTTCACTGTTGCACATATAAGGCAGCTCGATGCCTCCTGCTAACTGGGCTCTATGAGCTCCAGCTGCTGGAGGACAAGGACCAAGCATCTGATTAGAAGGTGAGGTGACAGGGCATCCACCCTGGGGTACACCACCAGCCCGCAGGAGCCTGAGGCCCAAGGGGGCTGCTCTGTCCCGGGGTGCAAGGGGCTTGGGAGCAGAGCACCCCAACTAGGAGTGGACCGTCCTGCTGATGGGCCGTTTCTCTGTGAAGAAGCTTTTTAGCAGTAGCACCTGGCTGAAGCTAACCACAAACAGGGCGATGGTCTCGCCTATGGACCAGTAAGAGACTCGGCTGTTGAGGTCTTCCGCGCGGGCCCGGTCCTGCGCCTCCCGGAGTCGGTAATGCTTCTGGGAGTCGATCACCGTCTTCAGAGCCTCATGGATGGTCACACAGGCGGACTCCATCTGGGCAGGAAAATAAAAGAGGTCGCTGCTGACCCTCAGAAAAGAAGAATGGAAACTGGCACACACAAAGCAAACTCCGTCATCAACATCCTAGGTACTACTGAGTGCTAACGATGTGTCTGCGCTAACGGTCTGACACGGTTTTATTCATAATAAGCCAACTGAGGTTCAGAAAGGTCAGGTAACTTGTCCAGAGTCACAGAGCTAGGAAATGGCAGAAGTGTGAAAGTGTTAGTCGCATCTCCGTCATGTCCGACTCTTTGTGACCCATGGTCTGTAGCCCTCCAGGGTTCTCTGTCCACGGGATTCTCCAGGCAAGAATACTGGAGTGGGTTGCCATTTTCTTCTCCTGGTGATCTTCCCAACCCAAGGATCGAACCTGGGTCTTTCGCATTGTAGGCAGATTCTTTATCACCTGAACCACCAGGGAAGCCAGATATGAACTCAACTGTCAGGGCTGCTCCCAATCAGAGGACCTGGGGTGAACTCTTGGTCGGAGAACTAGGTCCCACATGCCACAGCTAAGATCTGGTGCAGGCAAATAAATAAATAAATAATATTTAAACTCAACTGTTCGAGTCCTGAGACTATGCTTTCAAACACTGTCCTGTGTTTTTTGTTTTTTTTTTTCCTGAGCTCTTATTTAATACTTACCATATCCCTGACAGGCAAGGATCATTACCCCCAGTGCTAAGGAGGGCTGACTGATTGCTTACTGCATATATTAAAGAGGAAATTGAGTCTTAGAGAGGCTATGTGACTTGCCCAAGGTCACACAGCAAATTAATGGCAGGACATGACATAAATTCCAACTGCACTAGACTCTGAATCTATCCTGGTGGCTCAGATGGTAAAGAATCTGCCTGCAATGCAGAAGACTAGGGTTCAATTCCTGGGTCAGGAAGATCCCCTGAAGAAGGGAATGGCTACCCACTCCAGTATTCTTGCCTTGGACAGAGGAGCCTGGCGGGCTACAGGCCATGGAGTCACAAAAGAGTCGGACGTGATTGAGAGACTGACACCTTCACTTTATTTCTGAATCTACTACTCATTCTATTACAAAACTGCTGGCCTACACTTCTAGGCATACATACAAATATATGAAAACATACATTTCTCATGTACACAGACCCACACCCACATACAAACAAGGGCAAAGACACGTGTGCCTGTCAGCACACACACATGCATATACTCACATGTAACACGTGCTACTTCACAACTTCCTTTACTTGCTAAACTACCAGGTATAGCAGGCAGAACTTTGATTATGTCCCCACCACCACTACCAAGGTCCCTGCTCTAACCCCAGGAAGCTGTGAATACAATGAGCTGTGACTGTGACAATTATGTCACACCTGAGACTGTCCAGGGAGCCTGAGGGCCCCTCAAAACAGGGAGCTTTCTCGAGCTGACAGCTGAAGGAAAAGTCAGAGAGACTGGACACAGGAGGATTCAGCACACTGCTGCTGGCTCTGAAGATGGAGAAGGTCACATGCAAGGAACAGAGAAAGAACTCTAGGAGCAGAGAGCATGACCGCCAACTGCAAGGAACTCAATTCCGCCAAGCACCTGAGTGAGTGTGAGACGCCCCAGAGCCTCCAGAGGACAGCCTGACCCCACCAGGATCTTGATTTCAGCCCCGAGAACTTGAGCAAAGCCTCTAGGACTGTGAGATAATAAACAGTTATTAATTTCACCCATTTGTAGTACATACTGACTCAGCAATGGAAAATTAAGGCATTATGCCTTTGAAAGAACATGTCCTTACTCACTGGCAACCTCTAAAACATTCAAAACCTAGAAAACTCTATGGACAATGGGTTCCTGTGCTACAGAATTTCATAAGCACCTGACAGACAACTGCTTCCCATATTGGAAAGGTGAACTGTTCATCAAGTTCAATATAAGAAGCTAGAAACTAAGGCTTCCCTGGTGGTCCAGTGGTTAAGACTTTGTGCGTACAAGGCAGGGGGACTGGATTCTATCCCTTGTCAGGGAACTAGATCCCACAGGCTGAAACTAAGGATCATATTTGCTGTAACTAAGAACCAGCGCAGTTGAAGAAATAATTTTTTTTTTAAGATGAGTGGATCTGGGAGCCATTTAGAGACTTTGTAACAGGTCTCTAAAAATCAGTGGGATGAAATCAGTGGGATGGACAGAGATATACATATACATATATACCTGCATATGAATGGCCGTGTGTATATGCATGCATATGCATGTGTACATATATGTACACACATGTTCAGTATGTATAAATCCACACTTTGCTTTTTAAATACAAGAGATGGGCTCCTTGGCTTTCCAGGCTGGAATTCCATCCTGTGTTTACCTCCATCGCACACTCATTCAGAAACTCAAGGTGTACATTTCATTCACTTGAACTGGGTGCTCCTGGGACCCCTGGGCCTGGCCTGAGCATTCAGCAGTACAGGTTGATACCTCCACCCTCCTCCCAGAGTCCAGAGTCACTGGAGAAGGAGTGAGGTCAGGGTTGGCAGGGAGGAAGAGAGACCGAGGAGGACACAGAAATCACAGGTGCAGACACCCCGGGCAGGGGACATGCCACATTACTGAGGAAGACATCGCTTCAGAGGCTTGGCTCGCATGTCACCGGCCAGAGACCAGCACCGTGAGTCTCTGAAGAGGGCCCGAGATCTTTACAGGAACAACCTCAGACCCGATCAGTGATGGAAAGGAGGTCAGTCCTCAGAGGTAACAGAGCAAGAGGTGGTGTTCTACAGTCTTCCTGGCATCTGGAACCAGCAAACCCCTTCGAAACTTAGCGTGGGCCCCCAGAGACCAAGAGTAACACGACACCAAGATCCACGGACACTGGGAGCAGCCCCTTACTGGAGAAACATCCCTCCTCCCCTTTCTCGTTACCGTTTGCCTAAGACACCAATTCCGCTGTTTCCACAAAGTTTCAGTTAGGCAGCCTGGCCAGCCTGCTTCCTGCCCAGCAGGAAGCCAGCAGAGGCCCTTTTTTTGCAAACAGCTCTGTTTGCCCAGGGCCAGGGGTCCCCAGCTCTCCCAGAGCGTGACTTTCACCCCGCTGAGACCTCCAGCCCTGCTAGTTCCCAGTGTCCTGGAGCCTCACAGGGATGGTGGGCACTACTCCATCCTGACAGGTGGTCTCTGGAGACACTCTGACCAATCCTTCCGCCCCAGGACTATCCCTTTCCTGCATCCCATGCCCACTCCCATCTTATCTCCACCACCTGCTGGTGCCCAGGTCTTCACTCTGTAACTGTCAGGAAATTCACTCAGCCTCACCTCTTCAGGGCCGTCACAGATAAAAGCAAGTTCCCTATGTACGATCCTTCAAGTTGCAAACTTTCAAAGGTGCAAATGTGCATGCCATCAACATCAGGCGTGACAGTGCAGCTTACCCTTCATCTCCTACTGCTGACGACCCTGCATGTCTACCATCTCCCACCTCCGCTTCCTCCTCCAGTCAGTGATTCTTCTTGCCTGGTGACTCGATGCCAGCCCCTGTGTGCCACCTGTTGAACTGTACTCCTGTACTTTTCAAGGTACTGTACTATAAGATTAAAAATGTTTCCTTTTTGTGTTTTTTATGTATTATTTCTGTGAAGAGTATTATAAACCTATATAGATGATTGTGTTAGTTGGATACTTTGTTGGACTTAGGAACAAACTGGACTTATGAATGCATTCTCGGAAAAAAACCTGTTCGTACATAGGAGACTTACTGTACTTGGTTCTTTAAATTCTTGAAGAACTCAGAGGCAATGTCATGTGAGCTGGCCTCAGAGTAGAGTCAGGGAAACTTTAATCTTCCCTCGACCACCACTGAGGCAGCCCTGGACCTTGGACCTCTGTCAGAAGCCTCCAGCCTCCCCTAGGACCTGCCCAGACTCTCGGGATGCTGGGAGCGCTTCAAGCTTGGCCTCCCTTAGCAGGAACCCTGGCCCGTGTCCTCTGCTAGGAGCCCAGTCGTTCTGGAACTCAGGGTGAAGATAGTCCCTCCTGCCTGGGACTTGGTCACTCTGGATCCTGTTCTTTCCCTGAGGCTGATACTAGTGCCACAGCACACGGCCTCCGGCGCAGTGCTGACCTAGACGAAGCCTCATGGGAAGAGACATGACAGCTGCAGACAGAGAGAGGATCTGTGCCGAGCAAAGTAAAAGCAAAGTTAAGATCAGGGCCCAGGAGGAAAGTGATGTCCTGAATACCTGCATCTGCTGTTCTCGCCACCTGGGAGGCCCTCCGTCCTCCCATGCCAGACATGCTCCTGGACAAGCATTCACACTGTCGCTTGTCAGCTAAGACTCTCCCTGCGAAGACTTTCCCAAACCTCCTGGAAGAGTCAATTGGCCCCTTCCCTGAGAACCCTCACCCTTAAATCACAGCTCTGGGACTTCCCTTGTGGCTTAGTGGTAAAGAAGCCGCCTGCCGATGCAGGAGATGCGGGTTCAATCCCTAGTCTGGGAAGATACCACATGCCACGGGGTAAACTAAGCCTGAGCACCACAACTATTAAGCTTGTGCTCTAGAGCCCGGGAGCCGCAACTACTGAAGCCCACTTGCCCTAGAGCCCATGTTCTGCAACAAGAGAAGCCACTGCATTGAGAAGCTTGTGTACCGCACCTAGAGAGTAACCTCCTGCTTGCCGCAACTAGAGAAAAGACTGAGCAGCAAGACGCAGCACAACCAAAAATAAATAAATAAACAGAATTATTAAAAAGAAAAGACACAGCTCTGATCACAGCATCCTCCGGGCACAAGTGCAGACGGAGCACATGCCCAGACGGAGCACATGCCCAACATTAGCAAGTGAGCTTTGTCGGAGGCAGACACAGATAGAACCCGGCTCAATCAGGGAGAGGGGGCAGAGGCACAGAAGTATAAGGAAATGTCTCTTCTGCATCTGGGCAGAAGTAAGGATGAGGCCCCCAGATGCAGAAGCAGCACAGGCAATCTCTCCTGCAGCAAAACGCAACTCTGAGGCTCCAGGAAACAATGTCTCTACTGCCCTAACCCACAAAGCCTATTCTCTACTGACTAAAGGGCCATAGTCAAAGCTATGGTTCTTCCAATAGTGATGTACGGATGTGAGAGCTGGATCATAAAGAAGGCTGAGCGCCGAAGAATTGATACTTTCGAACTGTGGTGCTGGAGAAGACTCTTGGGAGTCCCTTGGACGGCTTGTGCTCAGTCAATCCTAAAGGAAATCAACCCTGAATATTCTCATTAGCAAGTGAGCTTTGTCGGAGGCAGACACAGATAGAACCCGGCTCAATCAGGGAGAGGGGGCAGAGGCACAGAAGTATAAGGAAATGTCTCTTCTGCATCTGGGCAGAAGTAAGGATGAGGCCCCCAGATGCAGAAGCAGCACAGGCAATCTCTCCTGCAGCAAAACGCAACTCTGAGGCTCCAGGAAACAATGTCTCTACTGCCCTAACCCACAAAGCCTATTCTCTACTGACTAAAGGGCCATAGTCAAAGCTATGGTTCTTCCAATAGTGATGTACGGATGTGAGAGCTGGATCATAAAGAAGGCTGAGCGCCGAAGAATTGATACTTTCGAACTGTGGTGCTGGAGAAGACTCTTGGGAGTCCCTTGGACGGCTTGTGCTCAGTCAATCCTAAAGGAAATCAACCCTGAATATTCATTGCAAGGACTGATGCTAAAGCTGAAGCTCCAGTCCTTTGGCCACCTGATGCAAAGAGCCAACTCACAGGAAAAGACCCTGATGCTGGGAAAGACTGAGGGCAGGAGAAGGAGGCAACAGACAACGAGATGGTTGGATGCACCACTGACTCAATGGACAGGAGTTTGAGCAAACTCTGGGAGATGGTGACGGACAGGGAAGCCTGGCATATGCAGTCTATGGGGTCACAAAGAGTCAGACACGACTGCACTAACCCAAAAAGCCTTTTCTCTACTGGTTTCTTTTCCACTGTATCAAGGGGCAAATCTCTCAGCTCAGGTGGCGACAGTGACGAAGAATCTACCTGCCAATGCAGTCAAAGGAGGAGACATGGGTTTGATCCTGGGTTGGAAAGATTCCCTGGAGGAGGAATTGGCAACCTGCTCCAGTATTCTTCCCTGGAGAATGCCATGGACAGAGCCTAGTGGGCTACAGTCTATGTGGTGGCAAAGAGTCGGACACAACTGAGCAACTGAGCACACCCACAGCTCCTGGAAACTTACAAAATCTTCAGTACAGAAGCTATTTCATCAACGACCAACAGAACTCTTTGAGAGGACAGTTTGTGAAAGCTCTTACACATAAAGACACACCCTGGGCTGGACTGTCTATCAGCACTCATGTTGCCAAGTTCAAATACAATGATGCCCAGCAGAACTCTCCATGCATGGGCACCAGCCACTTGGGACTACTCAGCACTAGAGAGATGTGTTGCTACCAAGCAAACAAGGAAGTGAATTTTAACATTAATATGTCAGTAGCCCTAAGTAGGTAGTGTTCACTGACTGCACAGTGCAGTATTAACCTCCAGCTGCTCAGAGAATAAACCCATCATCAAAGCCACAGAGGAATGGAGCCTGTGGTCACTTTGAAGAGCAGCCCAGAAGGTGACCTGGTCTCACCAGAGACTCAGATGCTCTGGCTTCAGTTCTGGGACAGGTGTGGCCACAGATGGTCATTCCCATCTTGGGGGCTTTCCTGGGTCCTGCCACTCAGTCGCTCGACAAATATTTGGTGAGCTCCTATTCTGTGCCACACTCCATGCACCAGGGCGCTGAGGGCCCAGGGGTAAATAACACAACAGTTCCAGCCTGAGTCTGTGTCTGGGAGGAGGAGCTTGAACAGCAGGAGAAGAGACTGATGGAGGAGGCTGAGGTTGAATTATAGTTAACCGTGAGCCACGGGTGACACAGATGACTATCTGTCCTCCAAAAGTGTCACCATATCTCTGTCAGGATGTGGAGCTGTCACTAGGGGTCAACTGCCTAACAGGACTGCATGTGCCAGCCTTCCTTCCATCCACCCAGACTGTCCACACGACTATTTCTCAACCATGAGATATGAGCAGGGGTAATGGTGTCACTTCTGAGCCAGGGCTTTTAAGAAGCAGGCGGGGCTTTCTCATTCTCTCTGTTTTTTGGTGGTAAGAAACAGAAGACTCTGAAGCCCTAAGGGACAGTGGAAAAGATGACCAAAAAGGAGCCTGGTTTCCCAAGTCACTCCATGGAGGAGAGTCCTCCAACCCCACCCCAATTCTCCAGATTATTATTTCAGTGAGAATCAAAATTCCCATTGTGTTAAGCTATTGATATTTGGGGTTTACCTGTGATAGCAGCTTGTGTTACCTTAACTGATACACCATAGAAAGCAGGACTTTGTCTTTCTGATGCAGATGCACTGAAGGAGCAGAGAGGCACGTCTTGTGTGTGCTTTGAGAGCGGTGCTGTGTCAGACTCAATGGGAACGTGGGAATACCAGAAGAAAGTACTGCAGGGACACAGTTCAGGAATGGAGAGGAAGACCAGAAGGGGAACCAGAAAGAAGAACCGTAGGTCTTCTAGGACTAGATGTGAACACAGGGGCGGAGCAAGTACTGCGACTCAGACTGGGAGGTGGGTGGCTGGTGACTGTTCATCAGCCAAGACCAGGACGGACGAGGAGGAATAGGCTGGGGGGCCGGGGAGGAGGGGGGTCATCTCAGACTGTTGGTGCTGACGTCCACTCACCTGAGTGAGAGCTGTGACTCTGTTCCCCATGTCTGGGAGAATGGGGGGCTCGTCGCCCACTTGAAAGTCAAAGTAGACGGTTTTGTGAGAGAAGGTGGAAAACTCATTACTGAAGCAAAACTGATACACGCCCTTGACCTCGGCCTTGTGCGTGAAGCTGTCATACTGTTTCTTGGTTTCACTGTAGATGGTGTTTCCCCGGGGGTCTTTCACAAAGCAGTCGACGTCGTAGTGGCCTCCAGTGATGACCTGACAACCATAAAAGAGATCACCAGGGGGCAACCACCACTTACCAAATGCCAACCGGCCACTGTGATTAGATGTCACGAACAGTGTTTTCCTTTAGTCTTCACGACCTTCTAAAGCAGGGGCCATGACTCCCCAATTCACAGAGGAGGAGTCTGAGGCTGAGAGAGTTGAAGTGAACTGTTCACGTCACACAGCGTGAAAGTAACAAGGCTAAGACTTGGATCCATGTCTGACTGACTCCAAAAGTTTTGCTCTGCAAGAGTGCAAAGAGCCATGGGATTTCCCTGGTGGTCCAGTGGTTAAGACTTTGCCTTCCTGGATACACGTATATGTATAGCTGAGTCCCTTCACTGTTCACCTGAAACTACCACAACATTGTTAATTGGCTATACTCTAATACAAAATAAAATGCTTTTTTAAAAAAAGACTTTGCTTTCCAATGCAGGGAGTGCAGGTTCAATCCATGGTGAGGGAGCTAAGATACCACATGCCTAACAGCCAAACAACCAAAACACAAAACAGAAGCAACACTGTAACAAATTCAACAGACTTTAAAAATGGTCCACATCAAAAAAAAAAAAAAAAAAAATCTTGAAAAAAGGGTGCAAAGAGCTTAATCCTCCCCACTTTACACAAGAGGAAACTGAGGCTCTGGAGGTTTATATTATTGCAGATGAACTGCAAGAGGAAGGCAAATACAGATTGAAGCCTTCACAGAATCAGTGCCTACCAGGGGAGTCATTAGTTTAAACTGCACCACAGGAAAGATATTAGATCTGCTAAGGGCAAAATCACAGGGATGCCCACTGACTACAACTAAGGTCCATCAAAGAACACCGTCAAAGGCCTCCATCTGCTTCCAGACACTAATATTTCCTTTTGTACAGATGGAAGAAATTGCTTTGTGATCAGTGAGATTCCTAATGCTGGCCATGTACAGACTTATGCTGAGCCCATAACAGCGGTTTCTGACCTAGCACAGACCTGATGAACTCTCAGGCCCCTCCAGCCTCACAACAATCTGTTTTCAAATACTTATTTATGTATTTATTTATTGCGCTGCATTGTGTCTTCATTGCATCCCACAGGATCTTTCGTTGTGGCACTCAGGATTAGTTGTTCTGCAGCATGTAGGATCTTACGTTCCTCACCAGGGATTGAACCCATGTCCCCTACACTGCAAGGCAGATTCTTAACCACTGGACCACCAGGGAAGTCCCACAAGGATCATTTTTTTTGACTACTGTATCTGGGTGACCCGTTTACCCAGCTGCAGTTTGCACACTGTCCACAAATGTGAAAGTAACCAGATGAATGACTCAGAGGCCAGGACACATGATGCTGTCCCCACGCACAGCCTCTTTTAGTGGTTTTGGTCAGAGAGGGCCCATCAAACTGCCTACCCTCCCTTTAGCTGCCCGTGCCACTTCCCTTCTGTAATGCCTGCCAGTATGTGTCCACGATCAGACACCTGTCTGGATATCTGGGCAGGATTGCCTAAACTCAGATCTGCGGCTCTCTCACTCAAGACCTACCTGCTCCCTACCGCCTCCCCCTCCCCCGCTACACCCCAACAGCGAGCCATGAGAACTCTCACACCAGCCAAGAGTGCAGGAACTTGAGCCATATGGCAGTAGCCACACCACCACTCCTTGTAAACACTGCCAGGCTCAAAGCCTGCGTGGACTCCTTCCCAAAGCACCCTCGCTCCCCCTAACTATGACTTCAAACGCTGGAGAGAAGGGAGAAAAATAAAACCACGAACCCATTTCCTCTCGCTGCCATTTTCCAGTACAGGCGGGGACAAAGCTGTCCAAAACACGTTCGGACAGAGAGCCTGGTGCCATAGATGGCGTTCCGTAGAGTCAACGCGCTCTCAGGTCATTCAGATCAACTCCCCAGGAGGCCGGAGCCGCCCGGGCATCCCCATCCTGGGCATGCACCTGCGGTGCTACCGCCCTGGCTAGTGGGCCCGTCTCGGGTGGGCTCTGACTTCCTTGTTTCTGGTCATTCCGGCCTCCCTCTGCAGCCTCTTTGGCTAATTCCTGCTACTACAGCCGGGGGCGCACGAGTGACCACTGAAGACCTGAAGCGGGAGAGAGAGGAGGCGCCAGGTCTCACCTGGTAGTCTAGGGAGAACTTCACGCCCTGCTCCACCTCCTCGTGGAAGCACTGCTTGGCGTTGTCCGGCAGCTCGAAGGTGAGCTCGGCGCCCCGCGGCCGCTCCGCCTGGAGCAGCAGCAGGAGCAGCAGCGGCAGCGCGGAGGCGGAGCGCGGGACCACGCCACCCATGATGCTCCCGGTCCAGTCCGGCAAGCCGCGGCTCGGCCGTGCGCTCCGCACGGGCGGGCCGGCAGCTGCGGGACCCGGAGAAGGTGTAGCACAGACGTGGCGCGAGCCGGCGCCGCGCTTCCGGGCCCGCGGTTCAGAGCGCAGCCGCACGCTCGGGGGTGGGCCCGGGACGCGGGCCAGGGAGCACCGCTGCGCCTGCGCGCTGGCTGGGCTGGGGAAGGGGACGCTCCCAGTACGCTGCCCCGCCCCGCTTTCCTGCTGGAGCGTCTCAGCGAGGGCCAGGCGAGGTCCCCACCGCCAGCGCGCACCTCCCCAAAGCGTACTCTACTTGCATCCCCAACAGGGATGTTTCTGCACCCTCTGGGTCCCGCAGGGTTGAGTGTTTCGCGGAGTCGGCCTACGTCCACGCAGTCCATACTGTCTGGCTGCAGGAGCACGAAGCCCGTGAGGTTTTACAGGGTACACTATTTTTGACTGGTTCTGGAGAAAGTCTGGTCTACCAATGGGTGTGCCCAAACTTGCTATAACACAGTAGTTAGGAAGGCTAGATGAAAGAAGAGATGGAAACTCTGAGAATCCAATTAACACCCCTCTTTTTCATTCCCACCCCCTTCCCAAGGTGAAAAAGTATGCCATGGGTCAGGAGATGGATGGTGAGAGTAAGTAGAAACCCCACAATTACATCTACTCCGGGAAAAACCGACAGGCGTGCTCATACTCAAAGCTTCACGAAGCTTCGTGAAGATGGGAATACAAGTCTCTCGCTCAGGGGTTTCAGGTTCGCTTTGGTTGTCAGGATAAGTGGAAGGTTCTTCTGGGACAAAACAATCATTATTTTCTTTCCTTTTGACTTCTCAAAAGCGCTGGAAATTAAATTAATTTACTGCCTTATCTATTACCATTGACCTGAGAAGCTATTTTGTATAATCATCACTATAGCGTTTTATAGTATACTCAGTATAATCAGGTAAGACAAAGAGAAAACCCACTGATTTTAGTTTCACTACTCAGTAAAGGGGGCTTCCCAGGTGGCTCCGTGGTAAAGAATCCACCTGTAATGCAGAAGACTCGGGTTTGATCCCTGGGTCAGGAAGATTCTCGGGAGGAGGTCATATCAACCCATTCCAGCTTTCTTGCCTAGAGAATCTCATGGACAGAAGGGCCTGGCAAGCTACAGTCCATAGGGTCAAAAAGAGTTGGATACAACTAAAGCAACTGAGCACGCACTTGGTAAAGAGTTGTTTGTTTGTTTTTTTTCAGAAGATTGTTGGTTGACCTGTATCTTGATTTTAGCAAAGACTTTTACTGCCCATATAGATCTCCACGTAGATAAGACCAGCTGTCCTGTCACTGGACATATTTGGACTTCCCTGGTGCCTCAGACAGTAAAGAATATGCCTGCAGTGATGGAGACGTGGGTTCGATCCCTGGGTTGGAAAGATCCCCTGGAGAAGGAAATGGCTACCCACTCCAGTATTCTTACCTGGGAAATTCCCATGGAAAGAGGAGCCTGGCAGGCTATAGTACATGAGGTCGCAAAGAGTCAGACATGACTAAGTGACTAACACTACTTTTTAGGATGCTAACATATCAATATGTGAAAGCAGTCTGTTGACTGAAATAATGTGCATGCATGATGTAATTGTTAATATTTACTGGCTCTGTACTGGACTTGGCAAGGTGTATAGTGTGCTTTGAGGCTCCTTCCATGGCCCTGTCCTGTTAAACATTATTTTTTAGTAACTGGTAGAAAACGTGGACATAGTAATCATCCAATTTAGAGGCACCAAGTGGAGAAACACATGACGAATATAAGACCAAGATTACCTCGGCCAGCTCAAAGTATTCAGCCAAGACTAACAAAAAGAAATCTCACCAGGTTAAACGTTAAATCCTAAATTAATTCCAGGAAAACACCTGCATAGTCTCAGGGGCAAGAAACTTGGCTTGGTAGTAGCTCAAGTCAGGGTAGGTGAAGACAGATAATCAACTGTTAGCTGAATATAAGACAATGGAAACAGAGGAACTAAAAAAGAATCCCTGACTTGGGCTGGGTGACTAAAAGAACAGCATTGTTTTAGCACCTATTATGTGGAAGTTAGTATTACTGAAAGGAACTGCCTGCGCTGTAACAGGCAATGATCAGATCATAGCTATTGTTATAAGAGGGACATTAATAAAATAGGGAGTATAGGAAGTAATTAGGAGGGAAGCAGTATAATAAATTGCTGGGAAGGCTTCTCAAATGAGGTAAAATCAAAGGAAACAGGATTTAACCTGGAAGAGCAGAAAGTAAGAAGGAAGAGAATATTAGCTTTAAAAGTTTGCGTAATAGTGCTCCAGTGGTTAAGATTCCACGCTGCAGGGGGCATGGGTTCTATCCCATGGTCAGGGGACTAAGAGCCCGTATACTGTGTTGTTTGGTCAGTAAGTTGCGTCCAACTCTTTTTTGATCCCATGGATTGTAGCCCACCAGGCTCCTCTAGCAAGAATACTGGAGTGGGTTGCCATTTCCTCCTCCAGGGGATCTTCCCAACCCAGGGATCGAACCCACATCTCCTGCATTGGCAGGTGGTTTCTTTACCACTGAGGCACGGAGGAAGCCCCCTGTAGGCTTGATAATTTCCTAGATGATATGGCAGACTCAGGGCAGCCTCCCAAGAGAGCCAAGTCAGAGACAACTTGGCCCTTCTCCCTCTGCCATCCCCACCCACCCCGACTACATTCAGAATTTGCCCAGTATCACTTTTAACACGTTCTATTGATCAGAGCAAGTCCCAGGGCCAGCCCAGATTCAAGGTTAAAAAATGGACTCTGTAGACTTAAAAAGAGTATTCGAACTGTGTTTTATTTGGTGGGAATTTTTAGGACTTCAAGCCTGGAGGCAACATTGCAAGAAATTCTGAGAGAACAGCTCCAAGGAGACCGGTGGGGAGCCAGGTTATACAGAAGATTTGCAACAAAGGGCAGGTAATCAGAACATCAAAGGAAAGAAAGAAGAGATATTCCAAGGTAAGGAGTTTAGTGCTTTCCTGTGTATGGGAAGATGCAGGAATCTGGGCTCACTGAAATCATTGCTTTGTGTATACCTTAGATACAGAGTCAGTATCCTGTGTTTTCTCATCTTGAGCTTCCTCAGGGCTCATCATTGGGCATGGCTGCAGTCTGATGGCTGCTATATGTCAGGTATTCTCTCCTTCTTGAGTCCCCTCAGGGCTGATCAGCTCACCACTGGTGGTGGCTGCATTGGCTGGTGACTATGACATCCTTGTTTACTGATACGCCAGGAAATGTTCCATTTCTCAACTCCATCCATCTCTGGATTGGAGGAGCTGCAGAGTCACATTCAAAGGAGGCGCATACTAGGTTGGCAGGAATCTGTGGTCATGACATAATATACCGTAGTACTCAAATTCACTCAGCTTGTTAATGGCTAAGCCAGCAATTGAAACTAGGCCTGCCTGATTCTAAAGGCCACATGCTTTTCACCACACACACACACACACACACACACACACAACTCTACCCATTCCTTGGGGTAGATCTGTCCTGCGTGTTGCATCTGCCATAAATAACTTGGGCAAACCATGAATCTGACATTGAGGTATATTTCAACTTAATATAAGAAATTACTTCCTGACAACTAGAGCTTTCCATAAATTGATGAGTAGAGATAATGGATTTTTTTCATTGCTTAAAATATTCAAGCAGAGGCTCTATAAATAGCCTGGGATGTTGTAGAGAAGATTCATGAACTGAGTGATGGAGTGTAATGGCTGAGGACCTCCAAGCCTCTTTCAGTGTTTGTGTTCCATGATGTGTGGTAGAAGGTTCCAAAATAGGATAACTTGGAAAACAAAAACAAAACTATTACCTGTTCACTTTCACAGCTGACTTCTCTAAAGGTCTCTTAAAACAGTAAGTTAAAAATAAATATCTTAATAGATTCAGAAAAAGCATGATAAAGTGCAGCATCCATTCATGATTAAAAAAAAGAAAGAAAAAAGAGCCCTGGTAGCTCAGCTGGTAAAGAATCCACCTGCAATGCAGGAGACCCCGATTCGATTCCTGGGTCGGGAAGGAAGTTCCCCCAGAGAAGGGACAGTCTACCCACTCCAGTATTCTTGGGCTTCTCTGGTGGCTCAGATGATGAAGAATCTGCCTGCAATGTGGGAGACCTGGGTTCAATTCCTGGGTTGGGAAGATCCCCTGGAGGAGGGCATGGCAACCCACTCCAGTATTCTTGCCTGGAGAATCCCCATGGACAGAGAACCTGGCGGAGCTATAGTCCATGGGGTCACAAAGAGTCAGGCACAACTGAGTGACTAAGGAGAGCACAGCAGGTCAAAAATAATTGATAATCCCTTAATGTCATAAAATGTCTATTAAAAAATGAGAGCCCACTCATGGTTAACAAGTAAACATAAAAGTCTTTCCCTTTGAAACTGGCAATAAAACATCAACTATCACCACTGCTATTCAATGTTGTTCCAGAAATTCTTGACAGTAAAATAAGGCAAGATAAGGAAATAAAAGGATCAGAATAGGAAATATGAAAGTCAGAATATGAGGGGCACCGGGGGAACTCGGGAATGTTACCATTGTGACTCTGTTGAATTGCACACTTGTGTTCTGTACATGTATTTTATTTCACAATTTAAAAGGCTTTAAAAGTGTCCTATAAAGATATAGGCTTTATAAAGTGAATCTGTCTGTGCCCTGAAGCAGGTTTTTTATTTTATTTTTAATTGGAGGATAGTTGCTTTACAATGTTGTATTGCTTTCTGCTGTACATTAAAGTCATTCAGCCATAAGTATATATATGTGCCCTCCCTCTTGAACCTTCCTCCCACCCTCCATCCCATTCCACCCCTCCAGACTGTCACAGAGCATCAGGTTAGGCTCCCTGTTTTATACAGCAGCTTCTCACTAGTTATCTGTTTTACACATGGTGATTTATATATTTCAATGCTACTCTCAATTCATCCCACCTTCTCCTTCCCCACAGTGTCCACAGGTCTGCTCCCTATGTCTGAAGCAACATTTGTATTTGTTCTACGCCACAGGAGCACACTCCACAACTTGCTCTTAGGATTTTGAAAGAAAATCAGTTT
Source organism: Oreotragus oreotragus (assembly GCA_006410675.1). NCBI lineage: Eukaryota > Metazoa > Chordata > Mammalia > Artiodactyla > Bovidae > Oreotragus > Oreotragus oreotragus. The sequence continues at coordinate 371,860 of SJYX01000418.1, read as the reverse complement.
TTATCCATGCCTCATACATGTAATTGATGGTGAGGAAAGAAAGCAATGTAGTTGCTATGGACTGACTGAGGCAAATAGAAAGTTTGCAAACTGCATGCACTGCCATGGAACTGTGACCATACCAGGCTTTCCCCAGACAAATCAGAGAAGGTGACACACACTGCCCTCGGTGAGAGGCCAGCCTGCCTCCCATCACAGCACCCAGAGGGCCAGGTATTCCCCCTCTTTCTGCTTGTAGGTCCCAAGACATGTGGGCATGTGACCCAGGCTCTGCCAACCAGACAGTCTTGCATCCGATCTTGAGGGGGTGTCTAAAGGCATGAGGACGTCAAAGGTTATTGATGGCAGTGGTAGGATGGAGACTCCTGGGGAGTGAGAACAAGTGCCCAGGAGCAGAAGTTCGCCCTGAGAGGAAGCTACCATGGCATGATTTTGGCGGTGCATTTGACCACTTAACCTTTCATAAGTCTTAACCCCTTTTGTGAGTCAATTTCCATTATTCTCATTGTTTCTATAGAGTTTGAGATTTTTAAACTGAAGTGGAATGGGACTGGATTCTTTCATTACCTTTGGGCAGCTAGAAAGCTATAGGATTCAACTAAAAGGTCAAGACAGAATAGGAAGGGGACTTTCCTGAGGGTCCTGTGGTTAAGGATCCACCTGCCAATTCAGGGGACACGGGTTCGATCCCTGGTTAGTGGAGATGCCACATGCCGTGGGGTAACTAAGCCCATTCACCACAACTACTGAGCCCGTGCTCTGGAACCAGGGAGCCGCAACTGCTGAACCCACATGCTGCAACTAAATAAAGTTTGGTTTAGTTGCACAGCAGTTTAGTTTAGTTGCACGACAATAAAAGCCACTGCAACGAGAAGCCCACACTCTTGCCACAGCTAGAGAAAGCCAGCAAGTAACAAAAAGGACCTAGCACAGTCGAAAATAAATAATCTTTTTATAGAAAAGAGGAATGGGAAAGGGAAATTCTACAAAGTACTTATGAAGGCAACGCTTTGAGTAAAATAGTCTCTGTATGATTATCAATAGACCACTCTGAAATTATGTGCTGTGGAAACATAGAATCAGGAGAATGCTTTGAAATAGCTTTTGTCAAATTTCTTTGTGTTTATAGTACAGAAGAGACACATACGCTGATCCCACTCCCAGCTCATTTTCCTCAGTTAATATTATGGCCCTACCCAATGACAAGGTGAATGGGAAGATAAGTCCCCCCATGTGTCCAGAAGGAGAGGAGGACTGAATATAGGTGAATACTATTCATAGCTGTTGCATTACAGTCAATAATTATAATTTTTTAAAAAAAAGACTTACAGTTTCTAGTTAAGGCGGGTTAGATCATTTGAACTTAAGTTCCCCCCTGAAGACAACAGCGTTAAATGTTTTCTAGAAAGCATCAAAGAACTGACAAAATTGGAAAGAATTATCAAGGGACAACAACCCATTGGAGAGGGAAGCGGTCCCAAATGCTGCTTTTCCCATGAGGACTTTTGCCAGTTCTGAAAATGTTTAATTTGAAAGTTTACAGTCACACAGGGAGAGTGGACAGAAAACAGAGCCTGAAGGAGGATGTTGGGGGCACATGATGTCACTTTCTAGCTCAGAAACTGCAGGGTATTACCCACACCAACCACATGCAGTTGGCTTCCCAGAAATCTCACAGTTTCTCCTGATCCTGATTATCCCAGTGGGTCCTGAGCATCACCTCTGTTCTAGTCTCCATTTGGAGCCAACGTGCTCTGACAGTCATTTCCCATTCAGACTTCCCTTGTGTTGTTCATATGCCTGGGAGGCTCTGCCAGCTCCCTTTAGGGACCCTACTGCTCACACCATCCACAGAACATCGACCGTCTTATGATGAGTCCATGTGGCTGAGCCACAAGGCGCCCAGCTATTTGGTCAGATGTCATTCCAGGTATTTCTGTAACAGGTGTTTGGATGAAATTAACGCTGAGGTCCTGCAGTTTGAATAGAGCCAGTTGCCCTCCAGAATGTGAATTGACCTCGTTGAGTCAGTCAAAGGCCTGAATAGACCAAATGGCTGACCTTCCCCTGCACAAGAGGCATTTTCCATCAGATTGCTTTAGGACGTGAATTGGAGCATCAGCTCTGCTGTTTGTCCAGCCTGCTGGCCCACCCTGAAGGTTTTGGACTTGACCCAAGCTTTCACAATTCAATTCCTTATAATAAAGCTTTAGATAGATAGAGAGACAGTTCATATATATACTTCATGTATATCATATATGGGCCTCCCAGGTGGCACAGTGGTAAAGAATCTGCCTACCAATGCAGGAGACACTGGAGAATCCCTGGGTTGGGAAGATCCCCTGGAGAAGGAAATAGCAGCTCGCTCCAGTATTCTTGCCTGGGGAATCCCATGGACAGAGGAGCCTGGTGGGGTCACAAAGTCACAGAGTCCAAGAGGTCGCAAAGAGTCCGACATGACTGATCATACACACACACATCATATAGATCCTGTTTATTCCATACCTGTATATTATATATAATTCCATGTGTATGTGTGTATAATAGCCTATTGGTTCTCCTTCTCTGGAGAACCCAACTAATCACTCCTCTTACAGTCTATGTTGTCTTACTGTCTCACTTTATATAATCATTCTGTAATTCTCCTGTATCAGGGGATCACCTTATGGGACTTGGCTAAAAATTGAGGTGTAATTGATACGTGACAACCCACATCTGTTTAAAGTGTAGTTTGATGAGTTTTCACATGTACAGGCCTGTGAAATCATCGACATAATCACGACAGTGAATCCACCTCCCCCGTAGTTTCCTCCTTCCCTTTGTGATCCCTCCCTCTATGCCTCTCCAACCTTCCTATTCATTCCCATAACCACTGATTTGCTTTCTGTCTCTACATTCATTAGCATATTCTAGAATATTCTACAACTGAAATCATATAAAAGCACTGTTTTTAGTAGAGCTTCTTAAACTCAGCACAGTTATTTTAGGATGCATTCATGCTGTTGTGTATGTCAGTTGTTTAGTCGATAAGTCGTGTCCAACTCTCTTGTGACTCCATGAACTCCTATATAGCCCACCAGGCTCCTCTGTTCATGGGATTTCTCAGGCAAGAATACTGGAGTGGGTTGCCATTGCCTTCTCCAGGGGATCTTCCCAACCCAGGGATTCTCCAGTGCCTCCTGAATTGGCAGGCAGATTCTTTACCACTGAGCTTCCAGGGAAGCAATGTATGTCAGTAGTTCATTCCTCTTTATTACTGAGCAGTATTCTAGTCCACATATCCATGGGTTTATTTCTGATCTCTCTAATTGGTTCTCTCCAACTCTGTTGTTCTTTTTCAAAGTTGTATTGGCTCTTGGAGGTCCTTTGCATTTCCAAGTGATTTTTGTTTTATTTTTTATATTTTGTTACAATGCAAAAAATCATTAAAGTTGCCGATGGAATTATAGGTACTTATCAACTGACCTTTTTTTTTTTTTTTTCCTGAGCAGCATGTGAGATCTTAGTTCCCTGAGCAGGGATCAAACCTGGGCCACTGCAGTGGAAACTCAGAATCTTAACTGCTGGACTGCTAGGTAAGTCCCTCCAAGTGAATATTAGAATCAATTTTTTAACTTCTATAAAAATGTCTGAAGAAGTTAGCTTTAACCGTATACATGGGCAGCTGATTTTTTACAAAGGTACAAAGGCAATGTAGTGGAGAAATGACAGCTTTTCCAACAAATGATGCTGGAAAAATTGGATATTCATATGCAAAAAAAATACTTGTTTTGAAGAACTTGGATCCATATTTCATACCAAATACCAGAATAATTGAATCGTATGCCTAAATTTAAAACAAAAAGGTATAGAACTTTGTAAAATGGAAGAAACAGGGATATCCCTGGTGAGCCAATGGTTAGGAATCCACCTTCCAATGCAGGGGACACAGGTTCGATCCCTGGTTGGAGAACTAAGATCCCACATGCTGAGGGGCAGCTAAGCCCACACTCCACAACTAGAGAGCCAATGTGCCGGAAACTAAGCTCATGGAAGTTCCACTCGAGAGACTCCAACCTTCTGAGCCCCCTATCAATCCTGGGAATGCACGCCCTCCCTCAAGGCAGGCCTTGTCCCTCACGCCCCCTCATCACGCCCCCTCCCTCGCCGCTTCTTTTCCTCTCCACCATGGAGATCCTTCCTAATCTCTTCCTGAAGGAGCTGGAAACAATATTGGCTTCCCTTTCCTGCAGATAGAAGGGGGACAAAGACATGCTGAAAAGAGTCCTTTTCTTCAAGATTTTTTTTTCTTAAGAATCTTAAGATTTTTAAGATATAAAAATGAGAACCATTTTTAAAGTCTATTGAATTTGTTACAATATTTTTTATGTTTTGGTTTTTTGGCTGCAAAACATGTGGGATCTTAGCTTCCTGACCAGTGATCACCCCCACACCCCCTGCATTAGAAGGCAGAGTCTTAACCACTTGACCCCCATGGGAAGCCCCCCCTTTTTTTGTTAACTGTAGTGTAAGCCCGACAGCTGGCTTTTCTTCTGTAATGCAAGTGCCTGACTTTGTTTTTGATGGTTGAGGGCTTCCATCTCAAAGATGGCTTTCTCCCTAGATACATTACCAGCCACACAGGACTGAATGAAGGACCTGGTCATGCTCCCCCCAACTGTGTTTTAGAGATCTTTGTTGACTGACTGTTTGGGCCTCCCTTTTTTTCCTCTCTTTTCACACTTTAAATTACCGCTGTTACAAGTCTTTTGTTTTTCAAACAAAAGGTGCGGGAGGATTACTGGGGGGCGTTGCTTTTCAGGTTTTCTGGCCTTTTCAGCATGTGGGATCTTAGTTCCTCAACCAGGGATTGAACGCGTGCCCCCTGCAGTAGAAGCTCAGAGTCTTAACCACTGGACAGCCACGGGAGTCCCTCACTTTTACGTTTCAAATTCACTAATAAAGAGCGAGCCCACGAAACCTTAGGTCCTCAGCTTGGACCTCAATAAAAGCAGACCTCAAGGCCTGGGCCCTCTGACTGCCCACAACCTCACTGTATGACTCCAGGTATGCCATGTAATTTTCAGAACCTTTTCAAAAAAAATCAGCAAACTTCTTCTTCCCCAAAGTTTCCTAATGATTATTGTGGATGGCTTCTTGCAGCCACAATGAGAACCACAAGGGCTGGTCTTGTCATAACATTGGTTTAGGCTGAGATGGGCATAAAACAATAAAATTTATTTCAACCATCTAGGGAAGAAACTCGGGGTAAGGTTTGGAACTCTCCAGAGAATCAGGAAGTCTGGATGAAATCTGAATCATAGAATGCTGGAGTATAGGAGATAAGAGAGACTGTCCAGCTGGTTCATTTGATACTTACTACCTACTACCTACCTACCTTACTACCCTAGTAAGAGCTAGGAGAAATCAGCTTCTGTTAATGATCATCAGGATTAGAAATCCGGCCCAAGGAGGGCTGTGCAGGAACCTTTAAGTCCCTGCCAGTAGTAGATGGCAGGTATATCCCTGCGGGGGGAATCAAGCAGCAGAGGCATCGTAAAGGAACTCACTCCCCTTGAGGGCATGGCTTCTCATTCTTAGCCTTTTTTGTACCCAGAATAGAAACTATAATCCTTGTGTAATTAAAAATTAATTTTGGGGGACTTTCCCGGAGGTTCAGTGGTTAGGATTTCATCTTCCAATGCAGAGGTGTCTGGTTCAATCCCTGGTCAGGGAGCTAAGATCCCTCATGCCTGCCAAAAACCAGAACATTAACAGCAGAAGCAGCATTGTAACACATTCAATAAAGACTTTGAAAATGGTCCACATCAAAAAAATCTTTAAAAATTAAAATTTTAGCAGATTCATGTCAATGTATGCCAAAACCAATAGCGTACTGTAAAGTAAAATAAAGTAAAATGGAAGCTCTAAAAAAAAATAGTAAAAAAACATTAAAATTTTAAATCATGCGTACATAAAACAGTGTTTGCTCAGTTCAGTGTTACCAGGCAGTCATGTCAAGCCCATCTTAAAGAAAAGGTAATACTTATGATTGAGATCTCACTAAGAAAAATGGGAAACGCTACTGAAGGATTGCAATTTATCTTTTATTGACACATCAGAAGTATCTAAATAGTTCCATTACATGGAATTTGGTACATCCTTGAGCATATTGTCAGCTTGAGACTAGGATAGAACATTGTAGAGAATCAGTTCAGAATGGTACATCTGAAATACCAAGTCACACCAAAGAAGGTCAGACATTTACTTGATGAAATTCTAAGAGAATGGACAATGGACTTAAATGATCAAACAAATGCTTTGGAATGTTTAGAAATTGAATGCAAATCCCAGACATGAGACTTTAGACTCATATTCTATGATATATTTTGATAAACATTTCAGAGAGTCTTACATAGGTGAGTTATTGAAACTACAGTTTGCAACTAACTTCTGTAGTGATCTAGGTTCCCCCAAATCTCTGATCTAGAAAGCATGTTTGAATCTAAATATGCTTTTAAAAAGCATTCCTGTGAGGTTTATTAACACAAAGAAAACTGCGCATTTATGCATTAACCATAATCAGGTATTGCAGTGGTTGTACTATTTTGAAACAGTCTAATTCAACTACCACGTCATCAGATAGTGATAAACAGTACTGTTGTAATGACTGTCTACAGAAAGGCTAATGGGAAAGTCCCGACTGATGGATACAGGCAGTAAATGGCACGAGCATACCTGCTATTACCCACCTGTGCAATGAACAGGCTATTCCGAATGGGCAACTCATGTGGGTAGTGTTTTGCCTAAGCTAATTGCTATGAATGTGCCACAGTCACTATTTTGGATAAATTAGGCTTTCAAGTCTTAGCTAAAGGTTTAGAAAAATTCTCTTATGCAGTCTCGCTATCCCCACAGTTAGATAGTACTAGCAGAGGTTAGTTTTAACTGACACTAACAACTGCTAGAAAAGTACTTAAAGTGTGCAGTGTGTGTGTGTGTGTGTGTGTGTCTTTAATGAGCTGCCAAGATCAATGGTTGTCTGTCTGGTTCTCTCTTTAATGTATCAGAGTGGTGTTGCTTTGCCTGTAATCATGTCCACTTGGTAAGAACTATTCTCATCTGAGAATTTCCCAGGTGGCTCAGAGGTAAAAGAATCTGCCTGCCAATGCAGGAGACGCAGGTTCAATCCCTGGGTTGTGAGGATTCTCTGGAGAAGGAAATGGCTACCTACTCCAGTATTCTTGCCTGGAAAATCCCATGTACAGAGGAGCCTGGCAGACTACATTCCATGGGATCTCAAAGAGTCGGATACAACTTAGCAACTAAACAACAACAACATTCCTATCTAAATGGTCCTGAGAAGCCTATGGGATGTCCACATTCAACCAGGTTCATGACCCCTGGGTTTCACTAGCTTATGTGCAATGCTTCTTGTTTTCTTTCCTTGCTGCAAAGTACAAGAGGCCACTGGCACTCGTGTCAAGAATCCTACAGGCCCACATTGTATGTTAGTCACCTTCCTGCCTTTCGGTTAGTGGGGCGGCCTCGCCAGCCAGCCCCTCTCCTTTGTGCGGTTGGGTTGCTCTTGACATACTTCTACCACGCACACAACCGTTCTCCTAGAGCCGTGCTGATCAACTGAGGCGGTATTGCCTCCAGGAGATGTCCATCCGTGTCTGAAAGCACTGTGGGTTGTCACAATATGGGGGGAAGTTGCTGTTATCTAGTGGGTAGAGGCTGGGAATGCTGCTCAGCAACATATAGTACACACATAGTCTCCCACAGAAAAGAATTACCCAGCCCAAAAGGTCCACAGTGCCAAGGTTGGGTATGTACCTGCCCTAATGGAATTACTGAAAAACAAATACTTGGAGTATTTATAACCATCATTAGCACTTTTGATTGGGATATTCAGATATATTTCTAGAGAATATCCTTATAGAAATGGTCTGATCTGCATAGCTTCTGTGGCAGAATTTCTTTCACTTTACAAATGAGTTTGGGGCTCAGTATTTATAGAACCCATGAGAATCTCAAGGGCTCTTTGAATATTTCAGCTAGAGTCTGCTTCACTTTGTGTAGGGTATTCGGTATTATTTGAGATTTTGAGACTTCAGAGGTCTGAAGGAGTATTTAAAATCAGGTACCTCTTATTTTCATTGTTATACAAGTTAATTTGGGGTATTATATCACAGCATTTAAACTTTGTAAAAACTGAAATATAATCAAATCAATGGAATTTCACCGAAAGTCTCCTTGTGTGCCTTCCCATTCAGTCCCAGTCATAAAGGTGGCTACTTTCTGATTTTTTTTTCCACCACAAATTAGTTTTGTTTGTTCTAGGACTTTATATAAATGGAATCCTTTGGTTTGTACTCTTTTGTGTCTGGCTCCTTAATTCAGCATAATGTTTTAGAGATTTATCCACCTATGTAAAAATATTCTCCTGTTGATGGACATTTGGGTTGGTTTTTTCTTTTTTCTTTTTTTTTTTTTACTATTTAGTAAAAGCTTCTATGAGCATATGTATAAAAGTCTCTGTATGAACTTGAATTTTTATTTCTTTTGGGTAAATGCCTAGAGTGGAGTTACTAGATCATACAGTGGTGTAGGTTTAACTTCATAATAAAGTACTAAACAACATTAAAAAAAAATCAGCTTCATCTTATCCAATTACTCCTCCCTGTGCTAGGCACAGTTACCGGCACTTTCATATATTATCTCATTTAATTCTCACCACAAACTTGCCAGGTGAGTTTTTTACTCACCCCATTTTACTAACCCCATTTTACAGGTGAGAGAGTAGAGGCTTGGAGAAGTAAAGCTACTTCCTTGAAGTTTTGCAGCTGGTAAATGATGAAACAGACACACAAACCCAAATCTCAAAGTCTTTCCTCTTTCTAGGATGTGATGCTACCTCCAAGGGCCTACTGAATTTTTTTTTAACCATAGAGCAAACCTATCTAAGTAGCATGAAAGAGAAAGTACATGGGAAATAACCAGAAATAGCTTCATCTCAAAGGTGGCTACATGACACCAAAAGTGATAAATATCTGCTTCCCCTCTTGGGTTCAAACAGAGTGGCTTTAAAAGGTTATACAAGTTATTTCTACAGATTTCCCATCACAAAGATAATTCAGGCGAAGAAGAAACCAGATGTTCTTGAATTTCCCAGAAAAGTGAAAGGGAAATGACAGTGTGCATCCCTTAAAATTTTCAGGCTCCAACTGTCCCCTCTGCCCCCCGCCTCTGACCTGAGAACCATCCATCAGCTCTACTTTGGAATATGTGTATCTGTCAGCATCACACATTATTCTAGTCTGGCAAGATCTCATCCAGTTTTGGGTTTGTTTTTTTTCTTTTAAGAATAAGGAAATATGTCTTATAGGTCTATTCTATGAGTTGTATAATATTCAGCTCCAAAGTGCTAATAGCCCTGACTTTTTTTTTTTTTTTTTTTAATGAGATTTCTGAGTCTGATCAGGAGGCCAACGTGAGTTTCACTTCTGGACATAATTCATCTTTGAGGCACCAGCTACTATTATATGACAGAATTTGAGGGACATGTAGATACGATATTTGGGAACCCAAAAGTGTTTGTCACTCTGTTGCATCTGACTCTTTGCGACCCCATAGACTATAGCCCGCCAAGCTCCTCTGTCCATGGGATTCTCCAGGCTAGAATACTGGGGTGGGTTGCCATTTCCTTCTCCAGGGGATCTTCCTGACCCAGGAATTAAACCCAAGTCTCCTGCATTGCAGGTGGAATCTTTATCCTCCAAAACACTAGAGAAGCCCAAAGGACACCCAAATTAGTGGATAAAATCTGTTGCTGAAGTTCTGGAAGAACTCCACTGTGCTGTACCAGCCAGTGCCCCCTGACATTGTTCAACATAGGAAGCAGATGTCAGAACCTCCCTAATGGGAGAATGCTGCTTCTGTTCTTCTGGATGTAACACGCATCCCCAAATTTCATAGCCTGGGAGTTGGTATTGAGCCTCTGCACATTCTAACACATGTTAAAGCCCCTTGTTTTTCTCTTAGGCACTTTATACATTTATGACACATCACATACTCCAAATACCACCTTGTGATTTAAATTCTTGTTTGTCTGATATAAAATAACAGATGTCAGCAGCTCAGATCATGGTACCTGCCGTGCGACTTTGAAATTCCAGAGGTTTTCTTCTTTGGGAGTTTTTTGTGTTTTTTTGTTGTTTTTTTTTTTTTGTTTTTTTTGCAATTTCAACTCTAAAACTCAGTTATCCTGAGCTCTTTCCAAGGAGCCCTATAAAACCCCAGATGTCCTTTCAGAAGGGAAGCGGCAGTCTGTTTTCATCTCTTTTGAAGCAGCCACACACCAGCATTAAGGAATGATCAGGATACAGAGAGCCTGCATGGCTATGTTCGTCTAGATTACAGTACTATTCACAAACTACATAGATTTAAAAAAAAAAAAAAAACCTCCCTAAAAGCTTAGTCTAGGTCATGATTTCCTCAAAGTCAGACAGCTGCTTCATCTGCTCAACTTGCATAGAATGCCTCCGGAGGAGTTTCTTTTTACTTCTCAAGTCAACTCTCTTTGGTGAGCTTGGAGCGACAGGAACCATGGATTTTAAGCCACTAGCAAGTGGAGAGGAAGGTTTGCTGCTCACTCTAATATCCGGGATAGGTGGGTTCAGATTTACATTTAAAGGTGGGAGGAAGCCAGGCCTCGTCTGAGAAATTCGGTCCAGGAGCAAGGTTCCAGAACCTCGTCTTTCTAGAAGATGGGGTGGCCTGCGGCGGGCTGAGTTGGGTGACGTGCTGGACACAGCATCCAGGGACTCCCTGGAGCCTTGGAAGAGAGAAAGGTGGGAGCTGTTGAGCTTCTTGCAATCCAGTGGACCTTTGCCTGATTCTAGGGAGATGGGGTTGGGCAGGTCGGCCCCAGGCTGTAACTCTAAATCATAGAGGTCATTCTCCAGCCGTTTGAGGGTCACGGCATCTTTGAGAGCAGAGGGACCTGCTGGGCAGATGCCCACCTTCTCTTGGTCGATAGGGAGAGTACCTCTTCTGGCCAGACGTGGATGGGGAGCCTGAGTCTTCTCATAGGCTGCCTTCCACGAGGCCGGTGCTGAAGAGACCGGGATCTTCACCACCTGTTCCGTGACCGTGTGGACGAGGCTGGCATCTTTGCCATCAATGCTGCTGGTTCTGGAGAGGGGGCCCCTTCTGGGGAAGGATACATCACCGATGCTCTTGACCTCGCCGTCCATGCCCACGCCGTGGGTCTCGTCCTGACGCCCACAGGAGGCGGCCAGCACGGATGGTGCCGTCAGGCCCCAGGGCTCAGACTGGAGCCTCTTCAGCTGAGGCAGGCGGGCCCTTTTGAGATTCCCAACTTTCCGAGCAGGCGACCCAGGTTCATTAAGAGCCTTGGCAGTGTTGCAACTACTTGGATGCCCTGATTGGAGGCTAAAGAAGTCATCTTCCTTTTCGCTGGGTGGAGAGCCCAGGCCTGGAGCCTTCAGCTCAACCTCAGATGGAGAAGCACACATGGGAGGCGACTGTCTGTCTTCCTCTTTGGGTGAAGGGGGGACATTCAGATACTGTTTGGTGGTTTTGGTGCCTGAAGACGACTTATCTCTCGTTATGATAATTACCTCCTTGCCTTTGGCCTTGCAGGCATCCAGAAGATGTCTCAATGCATCCTTGTCATCTGCATTTATGGCATAAACCAGAGCTGAAGCCCCAGTGCGGTCCTCAAGGCTGGGGTCTGCTCCGTTCTCCAGCAGCAGGGAGACCACATCCCCCCCAGCTCTTCGGATGCAGGCGTGGATGAGGGCGGTCTTGCCAGACTTATCCTGGATGTTGGGATCTGCCCTGTTGTCCAGCAGGTACTTGACCATCTTGGACTTGCTGATGCTCTGCTGGTCTACGTGCTTGGTGATGCACGCCACCATGAGAGCCGTCTCCCCCTTGTCATTGCTTTCGTTGATGTATGCACCCCCTTCCAGGAGGAGCCTTGTCAGCCTGAGCCTCCCGAGCCACACAGCCTTTAAAAGTGAGTTTCCGTCTGTCCTCAGTTCTGTGTCATCGTCCATCATCCTGGCTACAACTTAGGGTCTCTGAGCCACAGCAGCAGTCAGACCTAGCAAGGGAAGAAGAGAGAAAAGTGTCATATATTCTATAGCTTTGGAGAAGGAAGTGAAGCCCATTCCTGTATCCTTGCCTGGAAAATCCTACAGACAAAGGAGCCTGACGGGCTACAGTCCACGGCGTTACAAAGAGTCAGACACAACTGAGCATGCATGCACACATTCTATAGCCAATCTGAGCAGCACAGGTGTTACAGAGTCTGTATACAGTCACGTCCCAGCCTGATCCCAAGTGATGCCACCTTGCTTGGTTTTGTTTTGTTTATTTATTGGCTACGCTGGGTCTTAGTTGCAGCACATGGGATCTTTAGTTGCTGCATGTGGGATTTTAGTTCCCCAACCAGGGATTGAACCCAGATCCCTTACATTGGGAGTTCGGAGTCTTAGCCACTGGACGACCAGGGAAATCTCTTGCTTGGTTATTTAACTTTTCTGAATTTGCTTCTTCAACTGTAACCTGTCAGGGGTGGGGGTGGTGATAGTAGCAGGCTACCCCATAAAGTCATTGTGAAGATTAAATGGGATACTGTATATATTAATTAAACAAGTAACCACATGTAAAGTAGCTGGCGTAATGTCTAGGAGAGAGTAAGCAAGAAAACATGCACGCTTACTGCATTGACTGCACATATTTCCCACACTGCAGTTTAAGAACCTTTGTGTCTTGTCTGTTGGCATCACTAAGGTCTAAGTTGCCATAAGGAAAGGTTTGTGTCTGTCTTGTTCACTGCTGTAGCCGCAGCCTTTAGCATGACTTACACTTCATAGATTACCTCGTCAATAATGATTTAATGCACTGTTGCTCTAGGTGTGTATCCAGAAGCCAGAATAAAATGCACTACAGTGGAGATGGGATTGTGAATAGTTTTCATGTTCTTCTTTTTTTTGTACTTCCTAAACCAAACATGTATCACAGTCATCACAAGGGGAAAAGATTATAAAAACAAGAATAGTCCAGCCGTCCCTTTCCAGGCTGTAGTTCCCACTTCTCCAGCAGATGTCAGAGTTCTCATCCTTGATGATCGGACTCGCAGACCCACTGGAATGATGCATTGCCACACCCTCCTCTCTGGTTGAGTAGACTTGAGGCAGAGGGTGGACAAGGGATTGCATCTTTGCTCACCAGTGTTAGGAAACAAAGCTCATACCAGAGCTACCCCCATTGAAGTTTGTCAAACCTGGGTTTCCTGCGTTGGTTTTCCTCGTGTCAATTACCTAAATCCTGGACTTAGAGCCTCCAAAGTGGGTGTTGATCGAGAGGTCTTCCAGGAATAAGGAGACACGGTCTCCCAGAATTGATGCCTGCCAGCCCTGGAGAAGGAAATGGCAACCCACTCCAGTGTTCTTGCCTGGAGAATCCGAGGGATGGTGGAGCCAGGTGGGCTGCCGTCTATGGGGTCGCAGAGTCGGACACGACTGAAGCGACTTAGCAGCAGCAGCAGCAGCAGCAGCCCTGGACCTCTCACTGGCTGCACTCTGCCCACAAGGCCCCACCAGGTGGACTTTTTGTCTTTTGGGCTCAGCTGAGCAGGTGTTACAATGCCTGAGCTTTCCTTCTCCTCTGATGCACACCATCCTTCCTCTTGCCCCACTCCTCTGAGCAATTATTGATCAATTCCCATCCCTCTATTGTATAAGAGGGCTTCCCCAGTGGCTCAGCAGTAAAGGATCCGCCTGCAATGCAAGAGACATGGCAGAAGCCATGGGTTCAATCTCTGGGTCAGAAAGATCTCCTGGGGAAGGAAATGGCAACCCACTCCAGCATTCTCGCCTGGGAAATCCCATGGACAGAGGAGCCTGGCAGGCTAAAGTTTATAGGGTTACAAAGAGTCAGACACGGCTGGAGCGACTTCGCAGCAGCTAAGGTCGCAAAAAGTTGGACATGACTGAGGACACATGCACACAAAAATTGATACATGAATGGATACTTGTTTCTTTTTGGGGGAAAAAAAATGCCCAATTCATACCCTTTACGCCCCCTCCCAACCCTCTTCAAAGCTCCTCTTTCCCTTCAGAAGTAACTTTGGTTTACAGTCTAGGATGTATCTTTCTGCTTCCAATCATTTTCTGCTTCTTCCAAATGCCCTGTTCTAACAACAACTCCATCTCAGTCTGATCTTGTCGCAATTGTGTCTATGTGTTCCTATGAGATTTTTCTGTGAAATCACCACCATCCAAAGATACCATATGTTATTAAGTGTATCCACAAGAAGTCTCTGTTTCTCTCTCTTCAACTCTATGCTTCTTTCTTCAGGCTCCTACCAATTCTATTTGTTTGTTGATTTATTTATTTTTGACTGTGCTGGGTCTTCCTTACTGTGCAGGCTCTCTCTAGTTGTGGGAAGGACTTCTCATTGCAGTGGCTTCTCTTGTTGTGGAGCACAGGCTCAGTAGTTGTAGTGCCCAGGGTTTAGTTGCCCTAAGGCTTGTGGAATCTTACAGGACCAGGGGTTGAACCCATATTCCCTGCATTGGCAGGTGGACACCCAACCACTGGGCCACCAGGGAAGTCCTCTCCTACTGATTCTTTATCTCTCCCTCTTCTCCCTGATGTGGTCTTCCTTTCTCTTCTGATTCTGTCTTTTAACTTTCCTGTGGTCCTACATATGATCGTTTTATTACAGCTCCATGAGTTGATAAGCTTATTAATCCCTCAACTCTGGGCATTTAAAGCAGAATTTTCAAGAGCTAAAGGAAGAAATGAAGAAGGGAATGGCAACCCACTCCAGTATTCTTGCCTGGAAAATTCCCTGGATGGAAGAACCTGGTGGGCACAGTCCATGGGATTGCGAAGAGCTGGACATGACTGAGCCGCTAACACACAAAAGAAGAAAAGGCAGCGTGCAGTGAAAACAGGCTGTCTTCCTTTCCATCCGAGGGCCCTCCGTCTCCTGGCCTGTTCTCTTTATGCTCCTTCTATCTTGAAAGCTGGCCGTTGCTCAACCGCCCCACTTTTTCCTTTTCTTCCTTCTAGCCCTGTTCATGTTTCTAACTATAAGCCCACCCTACTCTTCTTTAATTATTCATCATCTCTCAAATCTCAGCTCCAATGTTACTTCCTTTTTAATCAAGAGAAAAATCACTCAAGATGGAAGCGAGAGAGTGGAATAAAATTGCAACTGACTCATAGCCAGACTATATAAAGAACACCTACAAATCACTTCCTCCAAAAGAGGATACACAAACGGCTAATAAGCACAGAGAACAGCGCTCAGCCTTGTTAGTAATCAAGGAAAATCAAATTACAGCGCCGTGCAGCCATAGCACTGCCCCCTCCAGCGAGGCTAAGATTAGACTGACGGCATCAGGGATGCAGGAAGATGGAAGCAGGAGGCATGCATTGGTGGAGCATCAGTTGGTCCCACTGAGCCAGTGCCTACACTCTGACCCAGTGATTCCATGCCTGGGTTTGGGTGTGTGGTGGACTGAAAAGCATGGCCACAAAGGCCTCCCCTCCCTGTGTGCACACCACCTGTGATGAGGTCTTCCCTCTCCTCCCATGGAAAGGAAGAGTTGACCAATGAAAGTGAAGTCGCTCAGTCATGTCCGACTCTTTGCGACCCCATGGACTGTAACCTACCAGGCTTCTCCGTCCATGGGATTTTCCAGGCAAGAGTACCGGAGTGGGTTGCCATTTCCTTCTCCAGGGTATCTCCCCGACCCAGGGATCGAACCCAGGTCTCCTGCATTGCAGGCAGACACTTTACCCTCTGAGCCACCCAATAAGATGCAGCAGAACTAACTGTGTGGCTTTCAAGGCAAGGCTTCAGAGGACCTTGCAGCTTCAGGATTTGCTCTCTTGGAATTTGACTGCCATGGACAGAAGCCTGGGGTATCCTGCCAGAAAGAACACAGAGCATTTCAGCTGACAGCCTCAGCCAACACTGGAGTGTCCGTGAGGCCATCTCAGAGCGGCCAAAACCCCGGAAGATGGCAACTGCATAAGGGAGCTCAGGAGAGGCCAGCAGATGTTCCAATTCCAGAACTATTAGCAAAGAAGTGATCCTTCACTTAAGACACTCATTTTGGGGATGTTTTGTTCTCAGGAATAGATTACTGATAAATATGCATAGCAAAACATGTGGAAAAATGATCCTGGGAGCCCTATTCATAAAAAAGCCAAAACTAGAAACAATTCCTCAAGATGAAAATAGAGGGACTTCCCCACTGGTGTTCCAGTGGCTAAGACACTGGGCTCCTAATGCAGGTGGCCCAGGTTCTATCCCTGGTGAAGGAACTAGATCCCACATGCCACAACTAAAGATCGCTCATGCCACAACTAAGACCAGGCACAGCCAAATAAATAAATACATAATTAAATAAAATAGTTTTAAAAAAGAAAATAAAGAAATGGTAGTGTATTCATACACTGAAATACTATGCATCATCTTTGCATTCTCTGTCTCTCACACACACACACTCACACACACACACTCACACACACACAACATACCAAAAGAAAAAATGTGGATACTGCATTCCCTGGGGTCACCTTCCTCACTTGGAGTATTGATCTGGTTAACCATCTGGGTCAGCCTCCTCCCTGTATCTCTGAGCCCTTTGAGGCAGGGAAACTGTCTTTTGTCCCTCATCAGCTCTGTGATAATTTGAAGTTTGGATAAAGGGAAAGATGGAGGAAGGGAGGAACACAATCAGGAAAGGAAGATGGAAAGGGGATATGGGCGGACCATTGGGTTGTCTCTCTCTGTGTTGTGTGTAGTGCCAGTCACATAGCTCTGGACCACCTCGAAGTCTGGGGTGGAAGGAGGCAGGTAGGGAGAAAAAGAAGAAAGAAAAGGAGGGAGAGGATAGAATATCTGGGAGGTGTGTCTCTCCCTTCACTTTGCATCAGCGGCTACTTCCTCCTCTGAGCTCAGGCTTGTCCCCCATCTACTCTTCCCCCGGCCCCTAAGGAGAGAGCAAGATGGAGGCTCAACATCCCAGTTGCTCTCTGAGGTCTGGGTTGTCTAGCCCATTGACGGAGGGAACTTTCTCTATCCCCAGTGAGCTACTTTTCAGGTTGTCTCTAGCCATTTTTTTCACTGTGGTCCTCTCCACTTAAATTCCTTAAATGATGAAAATGTGGGAGCTCCATGCAAGGACAGAATCAGATCCTTACCTCATCCCTGTAGCCCAGATAAAGTGTGCTGCCTTAACGTTAACTGTTGGCATGCTGCATCCACCTCACACTTTTCACATCAAGAAAAGTGGGTTGAAGAGATTGCAGGTCACATGGCTTATTGACAAGAGCCTTGCAGATGATGCCAGACTCACTTTATGTATCATCCCAGATGTACGTCCACCTCTCCTTTCTGGGTGTTGGCTGCTCACTTTGCTCTCTTGCCCAAGTGGCCTTCGAAAGGTCTATACCTCGGTCTTAGAGTCAGGTCACCCTTGCTGTCACTGCTACAGATGGCTGAGCCCCACACCTGGGTGCCACTGACCAGGAGAAACTGACTATTGGAGAAACTGTTTCTCCATCAGCTGCCTGGAGAGATCAAGTTACTCTGCTCAGAAGTTGGTGGTGAGGATTGGCCTTTTGCAGGACAAATGTTGACTGATGGGAGATGGGTGGTAGATGTGAGGTAAATTCTTTTCCCTTTCTTCTCATAGCCTAGTTAGGGTCTGAGTGAGACGCAGTGGATTATACAATTTCCAAAAGACTGAGTAATCACTGCAGTAGTTGCCAAGCCATGAAGAGCTCAGTAATGTATTTACTTTTCCTCTCTCCTTGCCTTGTGTTTCATTTCCCTTATTCCTACTTCCCAAGGTTTTACAACCCAATACAGTAAGTCCCCTGCATACAGAGGAGTTCTGTTCCAAGAGTGCATTCGTAAGTACAATTTGTTGCTAAGTCCCACAAAGTTAGCATAGGCACCCAACTAACATATTTGCTTTATAATACTGTACTGTAATGTACTGAGATCAAACCAGTCAATCCTGGAGCAAATCAACCCTGAATATTCACTGGAAGGGCTGATGCTGAAGCTGAAGCTCCAATACTTTGGCCACCTGATGTGAAGAGCCGACTCACTGGAAAAGACCCTGATGCTGGGAAAGATTGAGGGCAGGAGAAGTGGGTGACAGAGGGTGAGATGACTGGATGGCATCACCAACTCGAGGGACATGAGTTTGAACAAACTCCAGTAGGTGGTGAAGGACAGGGAAGCCTGATGTGCTGCAGCCCATGGGGTGGTAAAAAGTCAGACACGACTGAGTGACTGAACAACTGTACTATAATAGATTTATAATATTTTTCACATAGATGATGCATAAAAACAAACACCAAAAAAATGGCACTGTAGAGTATATGAAAGCACAAGCATGTGTAGAGGATACACCCACATGACAATATATGCAGATATGTGAGCTGACTTACATGATTGGACAGGTGAACGCACATTTGCATCTTCAAAAGTTCAAAACTTGAGGCTCATATGTAGGGACTTACCATAAAGTGCTCATATGTATGTTTTTGCCCCAGGCTGACACCAACTGCCTTCTTTGAAGCAGGGCTGTTTTGTGTTTAACTCAACTCCACTATAATGGTGACTAACATAATTTCAAAGGCACATGGACTAGAAAAGAAATGCTGAAAACTACATCACTAACACACACACTCAAAATATTTTTTTGATGGAGGAGATGAATGGGTGGAATTGTTTGCCTTTTTTGTCCATAAGTGTTAGTCACTCAGTCATGTCCAACTCTGCGACCCTATGGACTATAGCCCAGCTCCTCTGTCCATGGGATTCTCTTGGCAAGAATACTGGAGTGGGTAGCAATTCCCTTCTCCAGGGGATCTTCCCAACCCAGGGGTCAAACTCAGGTCTCCTGTATTGTAGACAGATTCTTTAGCATCTGAGTGAAGGGGGAAGCCCAGAAACCCTTGGATTATTTCATTATCCACAAACTATGGAAGTCTTAAACTTTTGAAGCTGAGAGGAGCCATCTTGTTCAACCTTTCCCCATTTATAAGTGGGAAGTTTAAAGACAAAGATTGAGTCTTTAATCTCGCTGAATCTAGGCTCTTTCACTGCCAGGTCTTCCCAGACCTTTAGCCTGATTAGTGTGGAACAAGGCTGCATAGTACTGGACTAGGGGATAAATGTAGTACAGAGTTCTATATTGCTTGACCGGAACAGTGATTTAACATTTTTTAATGGGAATGTTTTAAGATGGATTGTGCCCAGCACCCTGTAGAACGCCACTGGGGTTCATTCCCAATCCTCTTCCTCTTTGAATCAGCTGCTCCCTACTTCCTTCCCCCACTACCACGCAACCACAATTCAAAGTTACCTGAATCTTGCCACATACAAGATCTCTTTGACACTTCCTCCCCTAGTACTTCTGCAGGGGAAGTGGGGAAAAAAAATGCCCAATTCATACCCTTTACGCCCCCTCCCAACCCTCTTCAAAGCTCCTCTTTCCCTTCAGAAGTAACTTTGGTTTACAGTCTAGGATGTATCTTTCTGCTTCCAATCATTTTCTGCTTCTTCCAAATGCCCTGTTCTAACAACAACTCCATCTCAGTCTGATCTTGTCGCAATTGTGTCTATGTGTTCCTATGAGATTTTTCTGTGAAATCACCACCATCCAAAGATACCATATGTTATTAAGTGTATCCACAAGAAGTCTCTGTTTCTCTCTCTTCAACTCTATGCTTCTTTCTTCAGGCTCCTACCAATTCTATTTGTTTGTTGATTTATTTATTTTTGACTGTGCTGGGTCTTCCTTACTGTGCAGGCTCTCTCTAGTTGTGGGAAGGACTTCTCATTGCAGTGGCTTCTCTTGTTGTGGAGCACAGGCTCAGTAGTTGTAGTGCCCAGGGTTTAGTTGCCCTAAGGCTTGTGGAATCTTACAGGACCAGGGGTTGAACCCATATTCCCTGCATTGGCAGGTGGACACCCAACCACTGGGCCACCAGGGAAGTCCTCTCCTACTGATTCTTTATCTCTCCCTCTTCTCCCTGATGTGGTCTTTCTTTCTCTTCTGATTCTGTCTTTTAACTTTCCTGTGGTCCTACATATGATCGTTTTATTACAGCTCCATGAGTTGATAAGCTTATTAATCCCTCAACTCTGGGCATTTAAAGCAGAATTTTCAAGAGCTAAAGGAAGAAATGAAGAAGGGAATGGCAACCCACTCCAGTATTCTTGCCTGGAAAATTCCCTGGATGGAAGAACCTGGTGGGCACAGTCCATGGGATTGCGAAGAGCTGGACATGACTGAGCCGCTAACACACAAAAGAAGAAAAGGCAGCGTGCAGTGAAAACAGGCTGTCTTCCTTTCCATCCGAGGGCCCTCCGTCTCCTGGCCTGTTCTCTTTATGCTCCTTCTATCTTGAAAGCTGGCCGTTGCTCAACCGCCCCACTTTTTCCTTTTCTTCCTTCTAGCCCTGTTCATGTTTCTAACTATAAGCCCACCCTACTCTTCTTTAATTATTCATCATCTCTCAAATCTCAGCTCCAATGTTACTTCCTTTTTAATCAAGAGAAAAATCACTCAAGATGGAAGTGAGAGAGTGGAATAAAATTGCAACTGACTCATAGCCAGACTATATAAAGAACACCTACAAATCACTTCCTCCAAAAGAGGATACACAAACGGCTAATAAGCACAGAGAACAGCGCTCAGCCTTGTTAGTAATCAAGGAAAATCAAATTACAGCGCCGTGCAGCCATAGCACTGCCCCCTCCAGCGAGGCTAAGATTAGACTGACGGCATCAGGGATGCAGGAAGATGGAAGCAGGAGGCATGCATTGGTGGAGCATCAGTTGGTCCCACTGAGCCAGTGCCTACACTCTGACCCAGTGATTCCATGCCTGGGTTTGGGTGTGTGGTGGACTGAAAAGCATGGCCACAAAGGCCTCCCCTCCCTGTGTGCACACCACCTGTGATGAGGTCTTCCCTCTCCTCCCATGGAAAGGAAGAGTTGACCAATGGTCCCACTGAGCCAGTGCCTACACTCTGACCCAGTGATTCCATGCCTGGGTTTGGGTGTGTGGTGGACTGAAAAGCATGGCCACAAAGGCCTCCCCTCCCTGTGTGCACACCACCTGTGATGAGGTCTTCCCTCTCCTCCCATGGAAAGGAAGAGTTGACCAATGAAAGTGAAGTCGCTCAGTCATGTCCGACTCTTTGCGACCCCATGGACTGTAACCTACCAGGCTTCTCCGTCCATGGGATTTTCCAGGCAAGAGTACCGGAGTGGGTTGCCATTTCCTTCTCCAGGGTATCTCCCCGACCCAGGGATCGAACCCAGGTCTCCTGCATTGCAGGCAGACACTTTACCCTCTGAGCCACCCAATAAGATGCAGCAGAACTAACTGTGTGGCTTTCAAGGCAAGGCTTCAGAGGACCTTGCAGCTTCAGGATTTGCTCTCTTGGAATTTGACTGCCATGGACAGAAGCCTGGGGTATCCTGCCAGAAAGAACACAGAGCATTTCAGCTGACAGCCTCAGCCAACACTGGAGTGTCCGTGAGGCCAGCTCAGAGCAGCCAAAACCCCGGAAGATGGCAACTGCATAAGGGAGCTCAGGAGAGGCCAGCAGATGTTCCAATTCCAGAACTATTAGCAAAGAAGTGATCCTTCACTTAAGCCACTCATTTTGGGGATGTTTTGTTCTCAGGAATAGATTACTGATAAATATGCATAGCAAAACATGTGCAAAAATGATCCTGGGAGCCCTATTCATAAAAAAGCCAAAACTAGAAACAATTCCTCAAGATGAAAATAGAGGGACTTCCCCACTGGTGTTCCAGTAGCTAAGACACTGGGCTCCTAATGCAGGTGGCCCAGGTTCTATCCCTGGTGAAGGAACTAGATCCCACATGCCACAACTAAAGATCGCTCATGCCACAACTAAGACCAGGCACAGCCAAATAAATAAATACATAATTAAATAAAATAGTTTTAAAAAAGAAAATAAAGAAATGGTAGTGTATTCATACACTGAAATACTATGCATCATCTTTGCATTCTCTGTCTCTCACACACACACACTCACACACACACAACATACCAAAAGAAAAAATGTGGATACTGCATTCCCTGGGGTCACCTTCCTCACTTGGAGTATTGATCTGGTTAACCATCTGGGTCAGCCTCCTCCCTGTATCTCTGAGCCCTTTGAGGCAGGGAAACTGTCTTTTGTCCCTCATCAGCTCTGTGATAATTTGAAGTTTGGATAAAGGGAAAGATGGAGGAAGGGAGGAACACAATCAGGAAAGGAAGATGGAAAGGGGATATGGGCGGACCATTGGGTTGTCTCTCTCTGTGTTGTGTGTAGTGCCAGTCACATAGCTCTGGACCACCTCGAAGTCTGGGGTGGAAGGAGGCAGGTAGGGAGAAAAAGAAGAAAGAAAAGGAGGGAGAGGATAGAATATCTGGGAGGTGTGTCTCTCCCTTCATTTTGCATCAGCGGCTACTTCCTCCTCTGAGCTCAGGCTTGTCCCCCATCTACTCTTCCCCCGGCCCCTAAGGAGAGAGCAAGATGGAGGCTCAACATCCCAGTTGCTCTCTGAGGTCTGGGTTGTCTAGCCCATTGACGGAGGGAACTTTCTCTATCCCCAGTGAGCTACTTTTCAGGTTGTCTCTAGCCATTTTTTTCACTGTGGTCCTCTCCACTTAAATTCCTTAAATGATGAAAATGTGGGAGCTCCATGCAAGGACAGAATCAGATCCTTACCTCATCCCTGTAGCCCAGATAAAGTGTGCTGCCTTAACGTTAACTGTTGGCATGCTGCATCCACCTCACACTTTTCACATCAAGAAAAGTGGGTTGAAGAGATTGCAGGTCACATGGCTTATTGACAAGAGCCTTGCAGATGATGCCAGACTCACTTTATGTATCATCCCAGATGTACGTCCACCTCTCCTTTCTGGGTGTTGGCTGCTCACTTTGCTCTCTTGCCCAAGTGGCCTTCGAAAGGTCTATACCTCGGTCTTAGAGTCAGGTCACCCTTGCTGTCACTGCTACAGATGGCTGAGCCCCACACCTGGGTGCCACTGACCAGGAGAAACTGACTATTGGAGAAACTGTTTCTCCATCAGCTGCCTGGAGAGATCAAGTTACTCTGCTCAGAAGTTGGTGGTGAGGATTGGCCTTTTGCAGGACAAATGTTGACTGATGGGAGATGGGTGGTAGATGTGAGGTAAATTCTTTTCCCTTTCTTCTCATAGCCTAGTTAGGGTCTGAGTGAGACGCAGTGGATTATACAATTTCCAAAAGACTGAGTAATCACTGCAGTAGTTGCCAAGCCATGAAGAGCTCAGTAATGTATTTACTTTTCCTCTCTCCTTGCCTTGTGTTTCATTTCCCTTATTCCTACTTCCCAAGGTTTTACAACCCAATACAGTAAGTCCCCTGCATACAGAGGAGTTCTGTTCCAAGAGTGCATTCGTAAGTACAATTTGTTGCTAAGTCCCACAAAGTTAGCATAGGCACCCAACTAACATATTTGCTTTATAATACTGTACTGTAATGTACTGAGATCAAACCAGTCAATCCTGGAGCAAATCAACCCTGAATATTCACTGGAAGGGCTGATGCTGAAGCTGAAGCTCCAATACTTTGGCCACCTGATGTGAAGAGCCGACTCACTGGAAAAGACCCTGATGCTGGGAAAGATTGAGGGCAGGAGAAGTGGGTGACAGAGGGTGAGATGACTGGATGGCATCACCAACTCGAGGGACATGAGTTTGAACAAACTCCAGTAGGTGGTGAAGGACAGGGAAGCCTGATGTGCTGCAGCCCATGGGGTGGTAAAAAGTCAGACACGACTGAGTGACTGAACAACTGTACTATAATAGATTTATAATATTTTTCACATAGATGATGCATAAAAACAAACACCAAAAAAATGGCACTGTAGAGTATATGAAAGCACAAGCATGTGTAGAGGATACACCCACATGACAATATATGCAGATATGTGAGCTGACTTACATGATTGGACAGGTGAACGCACATTTGCATCTTCAAAAGTTCAAAACTTGAGGCTCATATGTAGGGACTTACCATAAAGTGCTCATATGTATGTTTTTGCCCCAGGCTGACACCAACTGCCTTCTTTGAAGCAGGGCTGTTTTGTGTTTAACTCAACTCCACTATAATGGTGACTAACATAATTTCAAAGGCACATGGACTAGAAAAGAAATGCTGAAAACTACATCACTAACACACACACTCAAAATATTTTTTTGATGGAGGAGATGAATGGGTGGAATTGTTTGCCTTTTTTGTCCATAAGTGTTAGTCACTCAGTCATGTCCAACTCTGCGACCCTATGGACTATAGCCCAGCTCCTCTGTCCATGGGATTCTCTTGGCAAGAATACTGGAGTGGGTAGCAATTCCCTTCTCCAGGGGATCTTCCCAACCCAGGGGTCAAACTCAGGTCTCCTGTATTGTAGACAGATTCTTTAGCATCTGAGTGAAGGGGGAAGCCCAGAAACCCTTGGATTATTTCATTATCCACAAACTATGGAAGTCTTAAACTTTTGAAGCTGAGAGGAGCCATCTTGTTCAACCTTTCCCCATTTATAAGTGGGAAGTTTAAAGACAAAGATTGAGTCTTTAATCTCGCTGAATCTAGGCTCTTTCACTGCCAGGTCTTCCCAGACCTTTAGCCTGATTAGTGTGGAACAAGGCTGCATAGTACTGGACTAGGGGATAAATGTAGTACAGAGTTCTATATTGCTTGACCGGAACAGTGATTTAACATTTTTTAATGGGAATGTTTTAAGATGGATTGTGCCCAGCACCCTGTAGAACGCCACTGGGGTTCATTCCCAATCCTCTTCCTCTTTGAATCAGCTGCTCCCTACTTCCTTCCCCCACTACCACGCAACCACAATTCAAAGTTACCTGAATCTTGCCACATACAAGATCTCTTTGACACTTCCTCCCCTAGTACTTCTGCAGGGGAAGCTTTATTATCCTAACTTTACAGATAGAGCCTGAAGTCCAGACATATTAGGTAATCTTGCCCAAGAGCACACGTCTGTAAGTGGTACAGCTTTGATTTAAACTCTGCTCCTCTGATCCCAAGTTCAGAGCTCTTTGACAGAATTCTGCCTGACATATCTCCCAACAATTGCAGCCCAGATTGGAGTTTAAGAACGCTGCTCTGCCATTTGGTGTTTGTATAAACTGGGGCAAATTACTCAAGTTCTCTTGCCTCAGTGTTCTCATCTGTGAAATGCGGATCATAGACCCATTTGTGGCGGGCTCTAACAATAAAGTAACTCATGTAAAGCGCGCTTTGCACAGGGCCTTGGCACATAGAAAGTTTTCAGTAATTGTTAAAATTTGAAGAAGGTTGGGTCCACCTTTCAAAATCCAGGAGGCCACGCCTTTCAGCTGTAGTATTTGCGGAAGCTAGGGGGTATGTGTTTACACTCCACCTCTTCCTTCCGCAGTCACGGGAAGCAGTTAGAAGCGGATCAGACATTGAGTTCCACGTTTGCCTTTGCTATTCGAGAATCCTCTCTCCCGGCTGTAGGGGCGGCATTGGGTAGCCGCCCTCAGCCAGGAGCCTCGGTGGCCTGGGGCGGAGACGGGATGCCAGGTGTTCTCGGGGCGCCGCGCGCTGCCCCGCGGGCTCTGTCCGAGGTGCTGAACGCCGAGGGCTCCCGGAGCGCAGGCAGTGGGCGCGGGTGTCCATTGTTGCCCGTACCTGTGAGCATCTTCGTGGAGATGGCCGAGTGTGGGGGTCAGGTGAAGCCAGGGCGGTAAGTGCTTCTCCCATCATTTCTCTAAAATGCTTAGATTCATACTCTACACAATATCTGGCAATTTTCAGGATCATCACCTCTCACCTCCCCTTCATCACAGGTTTCTGCAAAATCTAAGGGCTTCGCTCCCCCTTCAGTCCATGCACAAATTCAGGCGCCTATCTCCAGGCCCGATCCACAAGCATTTCCGACAAAAATTCATCCTCCTACGCATCTCATCCCCACGCGTCAATACAAAAATAAAATATTTAAAACCATCTTCCACTCCTATCTCCCACAATTTCCTGTGATAAAAACAGACTCTTTCCTACAAACCTCCCACTCATGCCTGTGGCTAAACTGTGTGGACTTACTTCTTAGGAGCTGAAGGTCCCATTCAGGTGACCAGTAGAGACCCCCCGGGGTGCGCTTACCTGGTGGGGACGCTCACCAAGCGAGGCCACCTGGGTCCGGGCCACGGGGAGTGTCATTGCTCCAGAAGCAAAGTCAGGGAGCGCCCCGCACCCCTGCCTGAGACTGTGGGCTGGCTCGCCATACTGAGCCAGCGACTGGAGCTGGGGTTACCTGGGGCCTCGCGGGTCCCGTGGAGTGACTTGCCCAGAACTTCTTTAGGGTTTATAAATAAAGCTTCTGCGTCAGTTCCTTCCAATCACTCCATGCTCCTCCAAGTTGCAGTGGGAACAAGGGAGTTTTTTGGTTTGTTTGTTTTTTGAGCGAAAGAAAGAAGCGTGAAAGAAAGATAAGAATTGTCCCCAGTTCTGGATTGTAGGTCTCCGGCGCAACCCCAGCCCTTCAGCTGCTTCTTCAGTTCGGCTGGCTAAGAAGGAGCCGCTGCCCGCTGGCTCCTCAGAGCATCTCTCCAGCCGGGAGGCGCGCGGCTTGTGTGGGTGTGTGTGCTAGGGAGGCAGGGGGAAGGAGAGGGCAGCGGGGGCGGGGATGCTCCTACCTGCAGCCTCGGGCGGAGGCGCCGGCCACCCCACCCCCTCATCGCCAGCTCTTGCGGGATTAGACTCGCTCAACAATTTAGCTTGAGTCTCTAGGAACCGCAGAGGGTGGTGGGTACGGATGGAGCGCAGCGACCCTTAGATCGGGAGAAAGTGAAGGTACTCTCCCCAAAGTCTGACACTGCAAACCCCAGACTGGAGGAGGGATTTGAACTCCTGTCTTCTTTCCTCTTTCCGCTGCTCTGCCTTGTTTCATCAACGCCCTCCAATCTCAGGATGTCTGTCCACGGAGTGGGAAGGAGAGGGAGAGAAGAGGGGGCAGGTGAGACGGGAGAATCTAATTATCACAGAGGAGCGGTTGGATTCCATTCCAGCTCCATCCTTTAGCCCACCTCTGGCTTGTTCCTGGGACTTCCTGGAGAGCCACTCACCAACAATTTTTGCTTCCTTTATCGCAAAAGTAATTCGTGACTTCTACAGGTTTCAAAGCACACAGCTTGTATTTAGAAAGCAGCTGCCCCCCTCCACCTAGCCTTGCCTCTGTTAGTCCCATTTCCCAGAGGTAACCTGCATTTTTAAACCACAAACCTACTGATATATATCATCTATCTATCTATCATTTATCTATATCTATCCATCGTCTATCTATATCAATCTATCTGTGGATCTATATCTATTAATATATACAGAGTTCTATTTTTACTTAAAAAAAAAAAAAAACTCCACATCTTCTTGAGTCAGTTTTAGTCATTTGCATTTTCCTAGAAAATTGTCCATCTCATTTACAATTTCAAGTTCAGAGGTACGAAGTTACAACTAGTATTACCTTATAGTGTTTGCTTTTCTCTGAAACTATACCCCCTTTTCATTCTTAATATTGCTTATGTGTGTCTTCTCCCTCCCGTGCCCAGTTTTTTAAAATCAAAATTGCCAGAGGATTATCGATTTTATTGATCTCAAAAATATAACTATTCTGTCATTTGCCTTTATCACTTAGTGTTTTCATGGTGTTACCATTGGAAATGTTTTCATGTGGCACCCATTATTTGTTAAGCACTGAATAATATTTGGCGGGGTTGTCTGCAAAGCCGTTTCAAGATTGTGTGACCTCAAATCTGTGACTCTTATCTTTCATGGCTTCTAGATTTCCTGTCTAGCTTAAGGAGACCCAGAATCACAAGAGGAATTACTTAAGAGTTCTAGCAGCTTAGAACTTTGCTGTTATTGTTGTTATTGATGATGATGATGATGTTGCTTAGGTTATCTCTTCATCTGGAAATTGTACCTATATATAGGGTAGAGCAAGGATTTGATGAAGGCAAGAAGTCAACTGTCCTAACACCAAACCTGACTAGTCCATCCTCTGCTTACTGATTCAAAATGCCATCCTTAATTATACCATGCATATATTCCCCCAACAAAGTTATCTGGTCGATATATGTTCTTTTATAAAAATACAGTTGAATTAAAATTACTAATTTTTCTTAGGGTTTTTACGGGGCATCTATACTGATAAATACAATTATTTTTTCCTTTTCAGGCAACGGTGGGGCTCTCATTCAGATTTAACACTAGATTATGCTAACTTTCTAGGATGATTTTGAAAGCATCCTGGTTTTTCCTACACATTGGTGTTTTTAACTTATATCTATCTGCTCATTGCTAATTTAAAGAATGCATCTATAAGTCAAGCTGGGCTTGATGGATTTTGGAAGGCTAGATCTTTAATTATTCTTTCCAAAGTTATTAGTAAGTAATAGAGTATTCATTTTCTGATTCCTCTTGAGTCAATTTTGGGTGATTTATATTTGCTTAGAAAAGTCCATCTCATTTACATTTTCAAATTTATTGGCATGAAGATCCAACCAGTCCATTCTGAAGGAGATCAACCCTGGGATTTCCTTGGAAGGAATGATGCTAAAGCTGAAACTCCAGTACTTTGGCCACCTCATGAGAAGAGTTGACTCATTGGAAAGGACTCTGATGCTGGGAGGGATTGGGGGCAGGAGGAGAAGGGGACGACCAAGGATGAGATGGCTGGATGGCATCACGGACTCGATGGATGTGAGTCTGAGTGAACTCTGGGAGAAGGTGATGGACAGGGAGGCCTGGCGTGCTGCGGTTCATGGAGTCGCAAAGAGTCGGACACGACTGAGTGACTGAACTGAACTGAATAGATAACCTCAGAATTTTTCATCTCCTCTGAATCTGTTCTTCTTTAAAGTATCAACATTTATTTATTTTTGATTAAAAATTCTTTTGATGTGGACCATTTTTGAAGTTCTTTTTGAATTTGTTACAATATTGCTTTGGCTTTATGTTTTGGTGTTTTGGCCTCAAGGCATTTGGGATCTTATCCCCAACCAGGGTTCAAACCTGCACCCTCTGCATTGGAAGGCGAAGTCCTAACAACTGGACTACCAGGAATGTCCCTGAATCTGTTCTTATATTCCTTTTTTCATTCCTGATATTTCATTCCTGCTTTACCCCTGTTATCCTTGGTGTCTATAATGAGTGTTATTTTGTTGTGGTCAGATTGTAGAATCTATGTAATTTCCACTTTGTGGCTTATTAAATGACCAATTTAAAATACTCAAAGAGCATTTTTCCTCAGTGGAGAAAATAATCTACTTTCTGTGTTTTTTGATACAAACAACACAAGTTCAGTTCAGTTCAGTTGCTCAGTCATGTCCAGCTCTTCTCGACCCCATGGACTTCAGCACACCAGGACTCCCTGTCCATCACCTACTCCTGGAGTTTACTCAAACTCATATCCATTGAGTCAGTGATCCCATCCAACCATCTCATCCTCTGTCATCCCCTTCTCCTCTCACCTTCAGTCTTTCCCAGCATCAGGGTCTTTTCAAAAGAGTCAGCTCTTTGCATCAGATGGCCAAAATATTGGAGCTTCAGCTTCAGCATCAGTCCTTCAAATGAATATTCAGGACTGATTTCCTTTAGGATGGACTGGTTGAATCTCCTTGCAGTCCAAGGGACTCGCAAGGGTCTTCTCCAACACCACAGTTCAAAAGCATCAATTCTTCAGTGTTCAGCTTTCTTTATAGTCCAGCTCTCATATCCATACATGACTACTGGAAAAATCACAGTTTGACTAGACGGAGCTTTGTTGGCAAAGTAATATCTCTGCTTCTTAATATGCTGTCTAGGTTGGTCATAACAAATCTGCCTGTAAAGTTGGTTGCACACTATCACTCTTTATAACTTTATTTTGTACTGCAAATCAGTGGACCATATTGGTTAAGAGCACAGACTTTGAAATCAGACTATCTGGATTTAAATCCTAACTCAGCCACCTACCAGCCATGGGATCCCTGGTGAAGCACGAGACCACCTTGTGCTTCAGTTTCCACCTCCATAAAACTGAGTTCATAATAGGATCTAATTCATAGGCTGGGGATCAGAGGCAGCTGAGTTAATCCATGTTAAATGTTTAGTGCAGTTTCTGGTAGGATGTAAGTATATATGTCTTCACCACATTTGTGTACCTGATCTTTTAATGTTTAAATTAAACTGTTAAAGTCTCCCAGTATGCTCAAATTCATTCATTCAGAAAAAACTTCTTGAGCTGGGGCTATGTGATGTGATCTGCGTTCCTTTATTGCTAGAGATTCAGCTGTCATCAAGAAAGACATGTTTTCTCCCTTTGTGGAGGAACTTTCTAAAGATTAAGATTTGTCAGCATTTGTGTATATGTGTGTGTGTGTGTGTGTGCACGCACATGTGTGTGTTTCAGCGGCTGCCATCTGTTTCATACAAGGGAATATGAGACAAAAGCATTTTGCAACCTATCCCAAATCTGCCTTCTGGGTAGAATATCAGCCGCTTCCCCAGAGGTGCATCTTTTATGCTGGAGCCACTTGTTTAATAGCAACAATAATTATTTTAAAAAATAATCATTGCTAATAGTAGCAACAAACATTTTTGAATGCTTACTATTGTCAATGTCCTCTAGTCAAAGTCCTCCAGGAACACACCTGTAGTTGAATATGTTGGATTTATTATCTGTGCAGCAAGGGGCCATGCACACCATGGGGAAGCATGGAGCATCTCAGTAGAAAGGTGTTAGAAAGAATGTGTTCTAGGATTTCACCTTGGTTGGGAGATTTGGGGAGAGTTCACTCTGTTCTTAACAGAAGAAAATCACATTAGATGGTATTCTGACACCACAAAGAAAATTATAAAGTGATGCTTGGTGCCTCGGTTCCCTATGCCCGCCGTGTTTGTTGTTGTTTGTTTTTTATTGAGATGTAATTGACATATAGCATTATATTAGTTTCAAGTTTATAACATAATGGTTCAATATTTGTTTAAATTGTGAAACAAGCACCCTAAAAAATCTGGTTAACATCATCACAATACATAGTTACAAAATTTTCTATATATGTGGTGAAAACTTTTAAGATTTACTCTCTAATCAGCTTTCAAGTATACAGCATGGTATTGGTATTATTTAAATTATTTATTTATTATTTATTTGCCTGCACCAGGATCTTAGTTGGGGGCACTCAGGATGCCCAACTAAGATCTCTTGGCAGCATGTGTGATCTTTTCTTTCTTTTTTTTTTTTTTTCAGTTGCAGCATGCCAACTCTTAGATGTAGCATGTGGGATCTAGTTCCCTGACCAGAGACTGAACCCAGGCCCCTGTATTGGGAGCAAGGAGCCTTAGCCCCTGGGCCACCGGAGAAGTCCCTAGTATTATTAACTATAATCTCTATGCTGTACGTTATATCTCCAGGACTTATTTATTTTATAGCTGGGAGTTTGGACTTTTTAACCCCCTTCTCCCATTTCACCCACCCTGATGCCCTCCCTGCCTCTGGTAACTACTGGTCTGGTCTCTGTATCCATGAGTATGCCTCTGTTTTTAAGCCAAGGAACAATAGTGTTTATTTCCCATTCTTGAGCAGTTTTCCTACACAGAGTATCTTTTTGGTCAAGTCATTGTCCACAGGGAAGAGAATGACAGACTCAGAGATGAGCACAGAGCTCTTTAGCTGGAGCTCTTAGCAAGGAGCCTTAAGAATCATTTTATTCATTGTCTTACACCATTTGGGAATCTGAGTTATAGATGGATGAGATGCTTTCCCAAGATCGTACAGCAAATTAACACTGGGACTACCAGGTCTTAGAAGACCAGTACTGGCAGACTGGATGTGTTCTAGACTGTTATAAAATTTGAAATAGCTTTTACTGGGTTGTGTTATAGTAAATTGTAACACATGTACACAAATGTAATGTACACATAAAATACATTACATTACAAATGTGTTGCAGGTATATTCTAGATAAGATACAGACTTATTCTCCGGTCCTTTTGTTACACCTCTTAATTCTAAAAAAAAATTGTTTGTTTCAGGTGTTTTTATGGCACCTTTAAATCAGCGAGAGATGCTTTTTGATGCAAGTAATAGAAAGCTTCATCTAAACAGAGGGACTTGTTTTCTTACATAACAAAATGTCTGAAGATGGGCAGTTGCTACTGTTGGTTAAGAGGCTCAAAACTTTCAGGACCAGCAGTGCACTAGAAGGCCGCTGGCAGCTCCAGACAGGACATTTACATTTCAGACAGGAAAAAATACATAATTTAAATCAATAGCTTTATAGCCTGAATTTTGAGAAAATAAATTTAATGCAGATTTTATATGTGTCCTCCAGAAAGACTGTACCAGTTTTCATTATCTCTTGCTCATTATACAGCTCCAGAACATGCACATTCCAGACAGGAAAACTGCAATGTTGTAGAGCCAGACACATGCGTCCCTTTTATCAGAACACACCTTCCCCAGCAGTACATCTCATAGCTGACTTCTCCTCGATACTTTGCGTTAGAAATCAGTCATATGCAAGAATTCCCTGTGGTTGGGAATTCACCTGCCAATGCAAGGTAAATAGATTCAGTCCCTGGTCCAGAAAGATCCCACATGCGGTGGGGCGACTAAGTTCATATGCCGCAACTACTGAGCCCACTCACTATAGAACCCATGCCCCACAGCAACAGAAACGACAGCAATGAAAAGCCCATGCACTGAAACTGGAGAATTGCCCCCACTTGTTACAACTAGAGAAAGCCCTCACACAGCAACAAAGACCCAGCACAGTCAAAAATAAAAATAAATTAAAATAAATTTTAGAAGATATCAGTCATATTCAAGAAATGTTGGGGATACAGAAAGAAAGATTGCTATGGTTTGTATTAGAGCAAGAAATGACTCCTTTCCTTGGTTTGGTGTAATGCTACCGCAGAGAAAATAGAATTCTGTTGCCAAGAAAATAAATAGGAAATGCATAACGTGACCACCACAGTGTTTGTCACTGAAAACTTGCAGAATGCAGGTGAGCAGGAAAAAGAGGCCATATGCATTTATATATGTAACATAAGTATAATTTTACAAAATGAGAGTTCAGCAATCGAGTCTATTGTATTTATATTGTGTCCTTTCTTTTCTTCCTCAAAATTCAGGCTATAAAGCTATCAACTTAAATTATGTATTTTTTTTTACTCTGAGAGCTTATCTTCACGGAATTGAATGCTATTTTTCTACTTCATTGTCAATGGTTACATTGTATTTTAGTGCAGGCATGAACCATAATTTCTTTACACAATTCTGCTAAGGATGTGAAGGTGTTATGCAGTTTTTCTCTATTGTAAATAACATTGCGATGAAGATCTTTTAGTTAGTCTTTTCAGATTTCAGAATTATTTCCTTAGAGCAAATTATTTGAGATTTTAGACAAAAGCATATGCAAAATTTTAATATTTTTGATACACATTTTAAATGTGTCTTCCAGAAAGATTGTGCCAGTTTTCATTATCCCTTGCTCATTATAAAATGCATCCTCAACCACACTGGACCTCATTATTAAAGAAATGCACCAATATGATCTTTTAAAAATGTATCAGATCATTGTTTCAATTTGTTTTTTGGTTTTTTTTTGTATTACTAATCAGGTTGATTTTTTTTTGGCCATGCCATGTGGCATCTGAGATCTTCCTCGGCCAGGGATCAAACCCCTGCATTGAAAGTACAGAGTCTTAACCATTGGACCACCAGGGAAGTCCCACAGTCTGGCTGATTTTTTTAATGTTTATTGCCTATCTTTCTGTATAATTACTGATTATATCTTCAAATCACTTTTCTGTTGGTGCTATTGATTCAGAGTTGATTAGAAAATAGGCATAAAGTAAATAAAATTGTTCATAATTTTCCGATCCACAGATAATCACTGTTGTTCATCTATTTTTCTTATGGGTTATCTATTTATTTCTCTCTCTCCCTCTTTCATCTCCTATCTATCCAATTATTTCTCATTCAATCTATCTGTCCACCTACCTATCTTGTGATTATTTCATCAAAGTTTGAATATCATTGAATTTCAGCAGTGATTCTGATGCAGACAGTCCATTAGAAATTACTTGGTATATTAAAAAAAAAAAAAGAAGAAGCTGATTCTCCTTGAATGGAGGAGAACCCACGCATGGATGATTTTGGAAGATCTCCAAAAGATAGTAATGTTAGTAATAGCAGGGCTAAGGCTCTCAGATGTACCTTATTTTGTCCCAGACTCCCCAATCAGGATGTCCCTGTCGATGCCCAATGCTGCTGAGACCTACTATTTCTGAGAAGCAGGGGTGAAAGTGACTGCACCCAAAGGTGCCACAGTGACAATGGTCAGGGTGGCTGGAACCTGCCCCCAGCAAGCTGCCTGCAAACCTGAATGCATCCACAATTCCCAAACACCTTTTTCCTCCCAGTCAGTTCAGTTTAGTTCAGTAGCTCAGTTGTGCCTGATTCTTTGTGACCCCATGGACTGTAGCACGCCAGGCTTCCTTGTCTATTACCAACTCCCAGAGCTTGCTCAAACTCATGTCCATTGAGTTGGTGATGCCATCTAACCATCTCATCCTCTGTTGTCCCTTTCTCCTTCTGCCTTCAATCTTTCCCAGCATCAGGGTCTTTTCCATTGAGTCAGGTGGCCAAAGTATTGGAGCTTCAGCTTCACAATCGGTCCTTCCAATGAATATTCAAGGTTGATTTCCTTCAGGATTGACTGGTTTGATCTCTTTGCAGTCCAAGGGACTCTCAAGAATCTTCTCCAACACCACAGTTCAAAAGCATCAGTTCTTCAGCGCTCAGCTTTCTTTATGGTCCAAGTCTCATGTCCAT
>SJYX01000418.1:304504-323126 GCA_006410675.1 Oreotragus oreotragus | reverse complement strand
TCATTACCATCTTTCTAAATTCCATATATATGTGTTAGTATACTGTATTGGTGTTTTTCTTTCTGGCTTACTTCACTCTGTATAATTGGTTCCAGTTTCATCCATCTTATTAGAACTGATTCAAATGTATTCTTTTTAATGGCTGAGTAATACTCCATTGTGTATATATACCAGAGCTTTCTTATCCATTCATCCGCTGATGGACATCTAGGTTGTTTCCATGTCCTGGCTATTATAAACAGTGCTGCGATGAACATTGGGGTACATGTGTCTCTTTCAGTTCTGGTTTCCTCGGTGTATATGCTCAGCAGTGGGATTGCTGGGTCATAAGGCAGTTCTACTTGCAATTTAAAAAACTTTAAATATTTTAAATATATATTTTGTTACAAAACTCTTAGTATACTGTAGGTGCAATTTATATTGTGCTCTGTAAACTTTAGATTAATGAATTCATTCATTCAGCCAAAGAGTATTGTGGGCTTATTATATGCTAACATTGTCACGAAGGCAACATCAATGAACAAAATGAGCCAAAGTTAACACCCTCATGAAGCTTAGTCAGGTAGGAAGAGGTAGACAACAAATATAAAAAGGACATTATGCTAAAAAGGGTGCATTATGCTACATTTGACATTATGCTAAAAAGTAATGGATACCCTGTATTTTTTTGTCTTAAAACCAGCTTTAAAAAAATTTTTTGGCCACACCATGTGCTTGATGGGATCTTAGTTCCTCAACCAAAGTTGCAACTCGGGCCCTCAGCAGTAAAAGCACAGAGTCTTAAGTACTAGACCACCAGGGATTTCCCCCTTTTTTTTTTTTTTAAATGCAAAGGGGGTCAAGAGTGCTGGGTAGAGATCTAGTTCCTTCTCAGGGAGGAACACACATTTATGGATTTATGGACACAGACTTGAGCAAAGAGATGGGGTGAAGCATGCAAGTTTCGGGGAGGACCATTCCAGGGTGGGCATCACAGCCAGGACAATAGCCCAAAGACTGGATGGTGCTTGGCATTTCCTAGAACTAGCAAGAAATCAGTGTGGCCAGAATCTGATGCAGGATGTGAGAGAGAGAAGCCATAGATAAATCTGTGACTTCCAGCTTGAACAGCTGCAGGAATAGAGTTGCCATCAACCAACGTGAGGCAGACAGTGGCTGTAGCAGATTCTGGGNGACTGGATGGTGCTTGGCATTTCCTAGAACTAGCAAGAAATCAGTGTGGCCAGAATCTGATGCAGGATGTGAGAGAGAGAAGCCATAGATAAATCTGTGACTTCCAGCCTGAACAGCTGCAGGAATAGAGTTGCCATCAACCAACGTGAGGCAGACAGTGGCTGTAGCAGATTCTGGGCAGAATCTGGAGTGTAGATTTTGTCATGTTGAGTTTTGGATTGTTCTGAGCTATTCAAGTGGAAGAATCAGGGATGGTGTTGAGAAAAATGCTTCCCCATGTCATTAAATATTCTTAGAAAATCTAAATTTAAAAGAGGTAATGCTTTATTATAAATGTAAAGAAATTACAAGAGGGTATAGAATGAAAATTAAGTCTCTTCCCCTTTCCTCCTCCTAGCTGCCCAAATCCTTCTCCCCAAATCCATCCTGTTTTACAAGTTGTTCATATATCCTTCCAGAAGCCATCTACACTTTTTTTTTTTTTCCTGGCTGCATCACATAGAGTATGGAATCTTAGTTTCCCCAACCAAGGATCCAACCCATGCTCGCTGCGGAGGAAGCGCAGTCTTAACTACGGGACCACCAGAGAAGTCCCTATACTTTCATGTTTTCTTTTTCTCCCCCATAAAATTTTAGCATGATATGCACACAATTTTCTACCATGTCTTTTTCACTTAACCAGATGTCTTGTAATATTTCTATATATTAATATTATATTTAATACTTAATTTATTTCCTTATTAAAGGAAAGAACATTGTCATTCTTCATATGGTTGCATAATTTTCATAGCTTTCTCTTGTTTGAGTACATGTCACATATGTAATATTATTTTTAACACCTCTTCCCTTGTTGATAGACATTTAAGTTTTTGTTTCCAATCTTTTGCTATTACAAGCTGTGTTGAAATACATAATGACCTTTGATATATTTCATTTAAATATGCAGTGATATAAAGTGTATATTTAGGAGTGAAATTATTTCTGACTCAGAAGATATATGCATTTTTATTTAGCTAGATATTAGGAGATCAAACCAGTCAATCCTAGAGGACATCAACTCTGAATATTCATTGGAAGAATTGATCCTAAAGCTCTCCAACACTTTGGCCACCTGATGCAAAGAACCAACTCATTAGAAAAGACCCTGATGCTGGGAAAGACTGAAGACAAAAGGAGAAGGGGGCAGCAGAGGATGATGTGGTTACATAGCATCACCAAATCAATAGACATGAGTTTGACCGAACCCCGGGAGATAGTGAAGGGCAGGGAAGCCTGGTATGCTGCAGTCCATGGGGTCACAAAGAGTCAAACATGACTTAGCGACTGAACAAGAAGAAGAAGAAGAAAGAACGAAAGAATGAATGCATATTGTGGGTTATTTTCCCCAGTATTAACAATTTATTTTCTGATTCTTCAGACACCAACTGGATGTCAGAAGATCACATTCCATTCTGACGCTCACTCCCAGAGTCAGCATAGACTTTACAGTTTTCAGGCTCAGTCTTATAAGATGACACCACAATTTCAGAGGCCTGTTGCCAGTCCAGTGCCACCAGGACTTCTGACCAATCAGTGGAAAATGGGGAGTTTGCCAGAAAGTTCTTCTCAGGTTTGATAACTGGCCAGAATGACCCACCGAACTCTGGAACCAACTTTCTTTATGTTTGTTGTAAAAGACGCAGCTCAGGAAGAGCCAAGTGGGAGAGGGGCAGAGGTAAGGTAAGGGAGAGGCCGGGGGCTTCCTTGCCCCGCCTCCCAGCACTTCTGTGTGATCACCAACCCAGAAACCCTTTGAATCTCATTGTTTGAAGGTTTTTACAGAGCTCACTCTCCAGCCCCTCAGGTTGGAGGGCAGGGCTGAAAGTCCCCCCTTCTGATCACTTGGTCTTTCTGGGGATCACCCCCATCCTGAGACTTTGAAGGGGGCCCACCTTAAGTCAACTAATTAGTATAGTATAAACTCCAGTGTGATCAGAAGAGATTGTTATGGACAAAAAAAAAAAAAACACTCCTATCACTCAAGAACCTGTGATAAAGGACAAATATATATATATATATATAATATATATATATTATCAAAGAAAGAAAAAAATCAGACGCAGCTCTTGCTTTAGTCTGTATGGACAGTACTTCAGGGTAACCAAGTAGTTAATTGTGGTGCTGGAGAAGACACTTGAGAGTCCCTTGGACTGCAAGGAGATCAAGTCAGTCAATCCTTCCAGTTCAGTTCAGTTCAGTTCAGTTTTCTAAAGCTAAGCTGCTTACAGAAATGTGGGAGACCAAACACCACATTAAATGATGCTGCACAGATGCTATCAGCCAAATCCAGAGTGCTAGAAATTTTACAGCACAAATGATCCCAGGACTTCAACCAAAAAAGTGGAATAAAAAATGGAAACAGAAAGGAACACTAAAATAGTTTTTTTTAAGAGACATATAAAAAACTACAATGTGTGGACATCATTTGCCTCTTGATTCAGACAAAGCAGTTGTAAAAAAATATTTTGAGACATTAAGGGAAATTTGGACACAGACTGGATATTAGATGATATTAAAAAGAAGTTATTAACTGTGTTACATGTGATATTAGTGTTGAAGTTATTTTTTAAATTCTATGTTTGTTAGGAATACATATCAATTATTTACAAGTAAATGGTAAAGAATCTGCCTGCCAGTGCAGGAGACACAGGTTCCATCCCTGGGTCAGGAAGATGCCCTGGAGAAGGAAATGTCAACCCACTCCAGTATTCTTGCCTAGGAAATCCTATGGACAAAGGAGCCTGGTGGGCTAAGTTTATGGAAGTGCAAAAGAGTCAGGCATGGCTTAGCAACCTAAACAACAACAAATGTTACGATGTCTGAAATTTGCTTAAAAACAACAGTTCTCAAAGTGAGGTCTACAGACCTTTAAGGGGAATCCCTGAGATTCATTCAGGGGTGTACAGAATCAAGCTTTTTTTAAACAATATTAAAATATTATTTATCTTTTGCATTGCTTTGAGATTTGCACTGATGACGCAAAAGTAGTGCTAAAGCACAAACCAAGAGAGAGACACCAAACTGGCCCGGTCATTGTATTCTTTACTGCCATACAGTGACCACTTGTTAAAAGGCCAATTTCACTTAAGAATGTACCATATGAAGCAATAAACGCTGTTGAATCTGTTAAATCTTGATCTTTTAGT
Organism: Oreotragus oreotragus; assembly: GCA_006410675.1. NCBI lineage: Eukaryota > Metazoa > Chordata > Mammalia > Artiodactyla > Bovidae > Oreotragus > Oreotragus oreotragus. Next base: position 318,768 of record SJYX01000418.1, on the reverse strand, counting down.
GTACATCATTTTTTTGTTTTTGTTTTTGTTTTTTGCCAAGCCACACAGCACATGGGATCTTAGTTCCTCAAGCAACGATGGAACCCTCACTCCCTGCTTTGAAAGCATGAAGTCTTCCCTCTGGACTGCCAGGGAAGTCCTTAGTGTACATCTTTTTAAGATTCCATGTGAGAAAATATGAAGTATCCATAAAACACTTGTGCTGCATCTCAAAGGATGAGAGCTGTCTCATGGAAACATGCTTGTGATTTTGAGTTTTGAGCTGAACTAGCTGCTGTTTCCATGGAGACTGGTGTTTACTTGCAAAACTGACTAACAGATGAATTACAGTCAATTCTGGGTCTGTCTGGCAGACTTTGTCCCCAAAATGAACAGTCAGGTGTCACTTCAAGTTAAAGAATGGACAAAATTTGATGCCAATCACAAACTTCCAAGTGAAAATTCAAATATAAGTAACATGTCTGCCAACTGGCCAGAATGTAGACATTTGGATGAAACTGGTGATGATATTAACAAATATACATTTTGGATATTGTGTAATATGTCATTAAACATTTGAAAAATCTACATAACTTGGTCAACTAATATTTTTCAAATAACTAAGGCATGATAACCCACTGGGACTTCCCTGGTGGCTCAGACGGTAAAGAATCCTCCTGCAATGCAGGAGACCCAGATTCAATCCCCTGGAGAAGGGAATGGCTACTTACTCTAGTGTTCTTGCCTGGAGAATCCCATGGACAGAGGAACCTGACAGGCTACAGTCCATAGGGTCAAAAGATTCAGACACAACTGAGAGACTATCACTTTCTCTTCACTTTCAAGGCAGAATGAGACAAAAAATCATGTCTGAGTAAAAAAAAATGCCAATAAAAGCACAAGAAAGAACAATGGATTTTAATGTTATCAACTTACAAAAAGCTCACTGATATAATTTCAAATTCCACAGTGCATCTAACAAATTTAAGAAACCAGTGCTTATCAGGCATAATATCAAAGACAAATACCCACAAATATCTGAAAAGCCTATGAAAATATGTCCTCATTTTCTAACTGCATACCTGTGCAAGGTCAGATTTTCTTCTTGTGTTTCAACCAAAAAACATATTGTAAGCAATTGAATGCAGAATCAAACACAAGAACTCAGTTATATGCTAGTGAAAATCCAATTATCTTCTGTTAACCAGACATTGGAGAGACTTGTAAAACTGTAAACAATGTCACTCTTCTTATAGTTATGTATGGTTATTTTTCACTAAAAAGCATATCATTTATGTTAACAAGAAGTGTGTTATAATGTTTAAATAAATTAATAAGTAAATATTTTTAAGTTTCTCAGTTTTAACATCTAAGTATCAAAAATGTAACTCACATAAATCAAAACTTTTTGGGGGGGGTCCTTCATGTTTTTGTAAAGTGCAAGGGAGTCCTGATACCAAAAAGTTTGAGAAAACCTGCTTTCAAATGATTTTGATATAGCACAGGAAACTCTGCTCAATATTTTGTAATAACCAAGAAGGGAAGAGATCTTAAAAGTTTTATATATATAAAGTGGGATCACTGTACTGTAGACCTGAAACTAACATGATATTGTAAATCAACTATACTTCAATAAATAAATAAGTAGATAATGAATAAATAAAAATAAAAAACTTTTTAAAGAAAAGAATGACTGAGACTTCCACTGGTCATCCAGTGGTTAAGTCTCCACACTTCCTCTGCAAGGAGCATGAGTTCAATCCTTGATCGGGGAACAAAGATCCTGCAAGCTAAACAGTGTGGCCAAAATTAATTTTTAAAACAAAATTTAAAAATGACTGCAACAATAAAAAAAAAATGATAATGAGCAAACCAAAACCAACAAACAAAACCAGTGTTGGAGGGAAGGAGACTTATCTGTGACAGGATTAAGTTGAAGTTGGGGATTGGATACAGGGAGATTCTTTTGCCCTGTGCTCTCTCTTAGTACACTTCGATTTTTCTGTTATAAATAATGTTTTTAAAGAGAGCATTTCCCCGCCTAGGATACTGATAACTACATCCACCCAAGCTTTCCTGTGTCTTCAGGGATCGCAGCCAGAGGTAAGGCAGTCCTCTGTAAGCAACATGGAACTCCCTCTCCTTTCCAAGGATGCCTAAGGATGGGGACCTGGAACGTGAAGAAAACCAATGTCAGGTCAAATGCCCTTTTACCTGGGCCCTAGATTCCCAGTTCATGACAGGGGCATCTTTGATGGCTGTGCCTAGGGGTCCCCCATTGAGATAGAACTGGGAAGAGGGGAGGGTCTGGGGTGGCTTCTCTGTACCACTAGAAGTGTGCTGAAGACCACAGACTCCTGTCTGGGCTGCAGGTAGACCACATGGGCTTTCTCTCCCAGCTAAAGCGCTTTGTGAAAAGCGATTCCTCTCAGTCCCATGAGTTTCCATCCACTTAGTAATTATAAGTGTTGATGGTCTCTCAAGCATCACGGTCTGCCTCACACAGGACAAGAATACAAAACACAACAGTACCTGTGATTTTTGTGACATCAGAAAGTCCGGATGCCCCTGCCTGCTTCCATCTTCTTATTCCAAAAATTCAACCACTAATGTAACACTGCTTTGATTTCTTTCAAGATGAGTCACTGTCACTTTAACAGGGAGATGAGTTTGACCCTTTCCAAAGATAGAAACCAAAGGGGAGGGCTGTATCGGCAGGGAAGATGTTTAATTTTATCTGAGACACATTGATTTTATGACTCTAAGGGATGTCTCTTTGTTTTTTTGTTTGTTTGTTTTGTTTTTCCTAGGCCAAGCCCTGTAACATGTGGGATCTTAGTTCCTGGACCAGGAATTGAACCCAGGCCCCTGCATTGGAAGCACAGAGTCTTAACCACTGGACTGCCAGAGAAGTCCCTAGGGGATGTCTTAATGGAAGTGTCCAGGTGGGCATATGGATCAGGAGCTCAGGAGAGCAGACTGAATAAAGAGAGAGAGATTTGAGGGATTTCGCTGGTGGCCCAATGGCTAAAGGCTCCACACTCCCAATGCAGAGGGTCTGGGTTTCCATCCTGGGTCAGGGAATTAGATCCCACGTGCTACAACAAAGATCAAAGATCCCTTGTGCCACAACAAAGACTTGGCACAGCCAAATAAATAAACAAATTTAAAGAAAAGACAGAGAGTTGAGAACTGTCCACATTTACAAAATAATGAAAAAAATGGGTGCGTTCAGCCATAGTCTCAAAGAGCAGAAAAAACAAGGAGGGAAGGCTGAGGAAAAGCACATCCAAGGAGAGACACTCACAAAGAGGACCAGAAAAGCATGAGCAGAGGCGAGGAGATGGGAGGGGGTCCAGGGAGCCTGAGGAAGAAGTGGGAAGCAGAGTGTGATCCAGGAGGACAAGGGAAAGAGGGAGCAGGCAGAGGTGCCAAGTGCAAGCAGCCCTGCGAGAATGAAGACCAAAGTGCCTTGTGAATAAGGCAACAAGGACGCCACTGGGAACCAGGTCCCAAGCAATCTCGGTGGGGTGTTGGGAGAGCAAGCAGACTGAGATTGAGACAGGGAGATGAAGTTAGATACTGCATATAGACAACCCTTAGGAAGTGCGGCTAGCAAAGGAAGGAGGTCATGCTTACAGCAAGGTTTCTTGCTTGTGTGTTTAAAATGGGAGAGACTTGAGCAGGTTTTAAAAATCTAATTAAAGTTTCCTCTGGATATATGCCCAGGAGTGGGATTGCTGGGTCATATGGTAGCTCTGTTTTCAGTTTTGCTTTTTTTTTTTTTAATAAAGAACCTTCCTGTTGTTCTCCATAATGCCTGCATCAGTTTACATTCCTACCAACAGGACAGGGTAGAGGGGTTCTTCTTCTCCACACCCTTTTCAGAATTTATTTTTGAAATCAGCATTTTAATTGATTGTATTGATCGGCAGAAAGGAGCCAACACAGCGGGAGATGAAGAGACAGCAGAGATGGTGGATCATCAGAGACTAAGAAGGCAGACTGGATGGGGTTCAGAGCCCCAGACAGGAAGGTGGCAAGAACACACGGGACCCTCACTCAAAAACTTCAAATTCAGGCAACAGCGATACACTATTTTTCATCTACCAATTTGGCTGTTTACAGATAAAGGAACTGAGGCACAGAAAAGTTGCCATCAAGACCACCCAGGCAGCACAAAACGGAGTCAGGATTAGAACCTCGCAGCCTAGCTCCAGCAGCAAAGAACCTGCCTGCCAGTGCAGGAGACACAGGAACCACAAGTTCGCTCCTTCGGTTAGGAAGATTCCCCTGGAGGAAGGCATGGCTACTCGCTCCAGTATTCTTGCCTGGAGAGCCCCATGCACAGAGGAGCCTGGTGGGCTGCAGTTCACTGGGTCCCAAAGAGTCAGACAGGACTGAGCAACTGAGCACACACACTCACAGCCTGGCTCCAGAGTTCGAGCTCTCAAACATGGGATGACACCTTTCTTCTAAAAATAATTATACATTGCATAAATATGCATTCCCATAAATAAACATATGTAATAAATGTGCATACATATATGTGTGTGCATGTATAATGTGTATTCATGCATAAAAGACTAGGTACCATGATACAACAAATGATTATCTCTGAGCAATTGCATTAGAGGGATTTTTTTTCCTTTGTTCTTTTCTACATTTCTAAATCTCCTACAAAATGTCAATTATTGTGTTATAAGAAAAAAGTATAAGTGTTTTTAAAAACAAGCCTGGGGAAGAGACTAGGATGACAACACAGATCAGACCTTCGTTGTTCAAGTCCAGCCTTCACGGATAACCTTGGGGGAACGGAGAGAGGGCACAGGATGAATGGGTGAGTCAGTCCCTCAGCCACACAGAACCCTCAGAATGTTTCCTGAAAGTTCCAACTACTGCTTAGCTTTTGCAAAAGTCCAGAGCATTTTCCCTGGGGATTGCTATCTCTTATCTCAAGCAAAAGTGTTGTAACCTAAGGAGACTCTAACATAGGGGTTTTTCCTCTCCCATTAGAAGGTCCCTCAGGGAGGAGATGGGATAAAGTGGGAGATTGGGATTGACATACATACAGTATTGATACTATGTATAAAATAAATAACCAATGATAACCTAGTGTTCCCTATAGCACAGGGGAACTCTACCCAATGCTCTGTGGTGATCTAAATGGGAAGAAAATCTGAAAAAAGAAGGGCTGTATGTTTATGTGTAGCTGATTCACTTTGCTGTACAGCAGAAACTAACACAGTATCATAAAGCAAAATGTACTGTTCAGTCGCTAAGTCATGTCCAGCTCTTTGCAACCCCCCTGGACTACAGCATGGTGGACTCCGTGACACCATGCAGGTGGCCGTTCCATCCCAGCCTCGTGTTCCCAGGATCTCTTCCTCTCCCTCCATGGAAGTCTTTCTCCAGAAAGATATCACTTCCTGCCACAGGAAAACCTGTAGAAGGCTAACAAGCATCAGTCCAGAAAGCAGAAGTGAAGGGCAGAAGTGGGAGGTAGGGGATTAAATGTTGTCATTAAGGCATGGGCAACAGACAGAATGTCTTCTTATGTCTTCTCATTCTTTCTCAGGTCAGGGCCTTTTAAGTAAAGTCACAACAGAGATCAAACATGAAAGGAGAGGAAAGAAAACTCAGTGATACATAAGTTACTAGGAGAGACTGTCAGAATCTTCACAACAGAATAAAATAATGCTTAGTGTACTCTTGATGAGAACTTCCCTGATGGCTCAGTGGTAAAAAATCTGCCTGCAATCCCGAGACTCGGGTTCAATCCCCGGGTTGGGAAGATCCCCTGGAGAAGAAAAGGGCAACCTATTCCAGTATTCTTGCCTGGAAAATCCTATGGACAGAAGAGCCTAGTGGGTACAGACCATAGGGTCATAAAAGAGTTGGACATGACTTAGTGACTAAACAACAACTATTGATGAACACACTCATGAAAGAGAATGAAAGACCAGCATTTCTTAATCAGAGATCATCCATTTTATAAACAGGGACACAACACATTTCTTCTCCAAAGATGCCAATTTCTAATTGATTATTGATCTCTATCTAAACCATGAAAACTAATAGTCCCAAAGAGAAAAAGTAACATGGAATCATTGGAGAATTTTAAAAAAGAGAGAGATGAACAACAGAAACTAATGTGGGCCGTGAAGAGCACATTAACAGCACATTAACAGCCTAACTTGATTCCCAACACACACCCACGAAGGGAAGTGTTCTGTTTGTTTTTGTTTTATTAAAATGCCCACTGTACAGACAAGGAAGCGCAGAGAGGTGTCTGGGCTCCAGCTCTGCCAGGAGAAGGCGGGGATTTAATAGAGATGATCTGGGCTCTGGCGCACAGGGGATTAACTGAGAGGAGAGGGCAGCGAGCATCTTGAATGCTGTCAGAAAGGCCATGTCTTTCCCAGCGGTTCTTGTGCTGCCATGGCGACAGCCAGTTAAAAATAGTGCAGGCTCAGGTCAAGGCGTCAATGTGCGCTGACACTGGGAATGCTCCCGCCGGCCTGGAGCCCATAATAGGGAGCACATCCCTTCCTAGGATGGGGTGCTCCTTACTGAGTGGGGAGTGCTCCACATCCACTGGGCACTGCGGAGATTTCCAGATGGAGATAGAGATGGGCCTGGTGCATCCTGTAGGAAGGTTGTCAGCTGGCAGAGGGGGCCCGGACTATGGGGACAGCCTCCTCCTTCAACCTCCCTGCCTCCCTCTGACACCACTCTGCCTTCCTCTCCCTCCATGCACCCCTCACTTTGTGCAACTACTGCCCCAGTTGCATTCCTCTCACTAGATTCTTATGGGGACCTATGGAGCACCTTTGCTCCCCATTACCTCACCTGCAGCTAGCATAGTGCCTGACCTTTAGTGGGGATCCCTACATGTTTATTGAATAAACACATAAGACCTTGAAAATGACCATTTTCAACTCCTTACTTTGAGCCATGTTTTGTTTCTGACTTATGTACTAGAAGGCCCTGATTGATTAAGGCTGCCTAGAATCACAATACCTAGCATGGCTGGGCTGGGTCTTGACTTATGTACTAGAAGGCCCTGATTGATTTAGGCTGCCTAGAATCACAATACCTAGCATGGCTGGGCTGGTCTTGTCCACCTCAACATCTGCATTTTACAGAAATTCAGAGGGTCCTTAGTTGGCATACCTCTATCTTCTGAACCACCTCCCCCTAACATGCAATGCTTTCTTTTTTTCTAGCATTTTTTATAGAGAAATAGAAATTAACTTTGAGCATTTTCAGAGCTAGAATCATTTTAAGACAATTCTGGCAATGAAGACAGTTGTTTGCAAGAGGTGCTCAGGTACAAGCTTTCGGATGGCTGGAGGAAGAAGGCAGGGCTGTGTGTTGGCAGCTGCAGACCACTCCAGAATCCTGGGAGTGGACAGGAAGGAGGGGAGGCTCTGGCAGTCCGGTCTGTGCCATCAAAAGACAGATTGTTTGCATAATGAGCCCCGTGCATACATTAGCTCCTGACTCCTCACAGTCTTGAGGAGTGAATGGGTATTATTAGTGTCATCTTGTCTAGAACTGGGTCACACCAGAAAGATGGGCTTTCCAGATGCTTCCTGGGGATTGACTGTGCTCAGGCACAATGAAGACACCAGCCAAGGTGCTGCCCTGGTCAAGCCAGTCGACCCATCAGCCCTTCTGTAACAGGCAAGAGCAAATTTTGACTCCACATTAGATCTGTTTCTTTTACTTTAACCTTTGCTTCTCATTGCTTTTGTTATTATAGTCATTGTAGCTGTAAGCATACACAATAGCCTGCCAGGGGGAACCCTGCCCCTCCGCCTGACTATTAAACTCAAATAACCTTTGTTCAGCTTCCAGTTGTTTAGTCACTCAGTTGTGTCTGACTCTTTTGTGACCCCAGGGACTATAGCCCACCGGGCTTTTCTGTCCAGAGAGACATTCTAACCCTGTCCACCTGTGAGTGGCTGCAGAAAAGAAGAAATGAACACATCCCCTCCCCAAGGTGGGCCAAGGGGTTGTTTTGCAAGACTCATGGCCTTTTTACTTTACTTCCTCACCTCCTCCCCATCTCTATTCTATAAATGACACTGGCCCCAAGTCCCTAATAAGTTAGTGTTTTGGGGACACTAGTCTGCCATCTTCTCGGTCTGCTGGCTTTCTGAATAAAGTTGAATTTCTTGCCTCAACATCTCATCTACAATTCATTGACCTGTCGTGCAGCAACTAGGTAACAAGCTCACCAGCTCTTTCTCCCTGCTGGTCGCCCTGCCTGCCCCGCACAACTGGCTGCTTCTGCTCATCCTCTGGGGTTCAGCTCATCCCGGGGCTGGACTGCTGACCATTGCCTCCCACATGCCTTCAGCATCCCTGATATGCCTCCTCCCTAGCAGGGGTCGTGCTGTGTTGTGGTTTTCTGTGTGCATGCCTATTTCCATTTTTGGACAATAAGCAAGTTCAGGGCTGGGCTGGCCCATCGAAGACACTCAGTGGGCGATCAACAAACAAACCTGTGTGCCCAGCACACCCTGCAGTCCCCTCTAAAATATCTGCCAGGCACAGACAGCTCATGTTTTCTTGGGTGCCAGGCTCGAGTACAGCCTCAGCCTCAAGGAGCTTTGAAACCATGTATTCTATGGCATCCAAGAAACTGGCAGTGCTTGTTACATGCTTGCTCGATGATAAGTTGTTGTTGTTCAGTCACCAAGTTGCGTCCAACCCTTTGTGACCCCGTAGACTGCAGCATGCCAGGCTTTCCTGTCCTTCACTATCTCCCAGTTTGCTCACACTCATGTCCATTGAGTTAGTGATGCCGTCCAACTGTCATCTCCTCCTCTTGCCCACAATCTTTCCCAGCATCAGGGTCTTTTCCAATGAGTCAGCTCTTCAAATCAGGCGGCCAAAGTATTGAAGCTCCAGCTTCTGAATCAGTCCTTCGAGTGAATATTCAGGGTTGATTTCCTTTAGGATTGACTGGTTTGATCTCCTTGCATTCCCAGAGACTCTCAAGCATCTTCTCCCACACCACAGTTCAAAAGCATCAAATCTTTGGCACTCTGCCTATCTGCCTGATGATAAAATACCATCTGACTCCTATGGCCCAAGGGATCAGAGGGTTGGTGTTCTCTGGCAGTGGGGGAAGGCTGCCTGGAATATGTGTAGGACACAGAAGGCACCTGTACCAGACATAAGCATCAGGAAAGCAGGTTTCTTGTCTAAAAAAAAACCACATTTTAGAAGAAACAGAGACGCCAAGTTACAGGAGAGGTTGCTCCAAGCTGCAAGACACAAAAGCCAAGTTCAGATGGGTCCTTCTCCAGAAGAAGGGCTGAGCCAGGTGACCTCTGAAACTCCTTCCAGATTCTATTATTCAACCTTGACATTGCCAGCAGGGAGAGAGCCACAAATGTAGGAACTAAGCAGGGATATTCTGAATGTAGTGATGGTGCTGACCAAGTGGGTCAGAGCAGGATATGTGAATGGAGCTTGGATGGGGACTGTCAGACTCCCATGGATTCAGTTGGTGAAACAGTGAGGGGTTTGAGAGCAGAGGAGCAGCCACCTCATATCTCAGGGGCGGGAACTAATGCAGGCTGTGAATGTCTGCCTCTGTGCCACCTCTGGTTCCTGTTCTCTTCACACTTCCCCACGATAGAATCTCAGGGTTTATTGCTAACCGCGAAGATGAAGATCAATCCAGCCCTTTCCTCCATGGATCCTATGACAAAGGGGTCACCAGTGAGCCAGATCAGGGACTTCTCTTGTGGTGCAGTGGTTAAGACTCCATGATCTCAATGCAAGGAGCATGGATTTGGTCCCTGGTTGGGGCAGTAAGATCCCATATGCCACGTGTTAAGGTCAAAAAAAAATTTTTTTAAACATAGAACCAGATCAATATCTGGATGAATCAACTTGGAATGGTAAAATAGCTGGGTAAAGCATCTTGACTCTGCAGCCACAATCTGGTTTCTCAGTACTTTAAACTGAGCTTAGTATTAAACACTCAGTTGTGTCCAACTTTTTGCAACCCCATGGACTGTAGCCCTCCAGGTTCTTCTGTCCATGAGTTTCTCCAGGTAAGAATACTAGACTGGGTAGTCATTCCCTTCTCCAGGGGATCTTCCTGACCTAGGGGTCAAACCCAGGGGTCTCCTGTACTGCAGGTGAATTCTTTACCATCTGAGCCACCAGGGAAGCCCGTGGGCTTGCCCACCTCAAACTACAGCCATGTCCAACCAAGACAGAGCCTGCCACGGTCAGCAGCATGGGGGCGTGGACTGGGGGAAAACAGGTGCTTGCATGCACGGGGGTCAAAGGGGAGAACACTTGGCAGAGGCTGGTAGGCACAATCTTAGGTTCTTTCTCTATTCTCGTTGCTTGTATCAAACGCTCCCTTTTGCTCCTGGGAGGAAGAGTAAGAGGCATGCTTGGAAAGCCTTCAGGGATCAAGGAGACCATAGTTCCCTGTTTCTGGAGGTACCAGGTGCTGGGTCCTCACGAGGTCTTTATGGTGACTGGTGCTCCAGGCTGCAGCTTGGTTCTGCCTGATGGTCCTCCCTCCTGCACATATGCAGGACTATCAACAATCAGCTTTGAGAGGCAGCACTGGATGTCACTCTCCAAGGTACTGCTTCATCATCAGCACCATGAGAATAATAGGAAGAGTATCAGGAGATGCTGTGGGAATTACTGATAATGTGTGAACCTTTCATGTAGAGGCGAGTCATAAATAGCAAGTTCTCCCTCACTTGTGCAGCAGCCCATCACTGCAGGTCATCACTCCTAGTCTGAGGCTGGACTTGACCCAGGTTCTCTGGCCAGCTCTCTGCAGCTCCAGCATGGGTTCCAGCATCCAGGCTGTGCTTCCAGATCCTGGGATGCAATAAGCTCCTGGGGCCTCATAAGTCTACAGAATTGAGGCTGCTGCACTCTTTATTTCTCCTTCCAAACTGGCTTTGGATGGGGATGAGGTGCAATATATAGATGGGACCCTCCTCCCAGAACCTCAGATCCACATGAGCACCTCAGGGGAGACAGAGGCAGATGAAAGCAGACAAGACATTCTCCAGCATCACCCTTTTAAGTCTGGTAACCAAGGTAACCAAGCCTATGCCATAGTGATGATCAGTTCGTGCACATCCGGGGATTCCAGTTTCTGCTCTGCCGCCAACCACTGAGCCGGTCCTTGCACCTCCTAGAGCCTTCATTTCCTCATCCACAGACTGGGATAATAACATGACCTTCCTTGAAGGCGGGTTTTTCTAACCATGGGTGTGAACACTTCTTTGTAAGCAGCCAAGATGTATGCAATTGGAAGAGGTAATAATTATGGAAGTGTCATCAGAGGCACGTTTGTTGCTGTTGGAAACGCAGGCTCTGGCCCTTTCTCTCATCTTTACACAGGTTGCTGGAATCACAGCTTATAATTAACACACGGTGATGTGGCTTGACCCAGTTTCCCAAAATGGAATGTTTCAACTACAACTGGTGAAAAATGTGAAGTTCTTACCTTCCTAGCTGAATAAGCTACATAAATCTCCTTTCCCCAGGCTTCAAGTTTTCTTCTGAGCTAATGAATATATACACATACTGAACAGATACGTAAAGTCACTTATTCAATAAATATCACCTGGGGGTACTTCCCATCTCCTGGCCAGACTCATTGACTCTGTACCACAGGGCAGCTGCCTTGTCCTCAGCCTTGGCTCTAACTTGTTTCACTTCCTACCATCCCAGGCATGTCTAGGACTGGCCTGCCGCTGAACTGGCAGCCCCATCTCCCTTGGGCACCTTGGGCTGGTGGGCAGTAGCTGGGCAAGACAGGACATGGAGTCAGACAGAGTGAGGCCCTTCTGATGGCTCCCACTTGAGTTCAAGAGAGTAACAGGTGTCAGCTACAAGCTGGCACTTTCCATGGGTGCTTGTCATCTACCTCTACAAGAATTAAATCGTGTGCTGCTGACTTTCAACACCCCCTGAAAGAAGTTCAGGGTGGAGAGCAAGAATGAGGCATCTGTGCTTTTTAGGGGTGTGTTGGGGGGAAACTGGCAGAACAGGCCTTCAGGTAGTCAGATAGTCTCAGGAGTCATTTTTATAAGCCCGATTCTTGTATCTACTCAGATCTAGAAAAGAACTAAAATCCTTCAGGGTGACAACTGCTCTGTGTAATTAGCCAGAAACCTTCTGCAAAAAATATATGCAGATTGCATGTACTCCCCCTTCACCAAAATCACATCTATACTGTCCTATCCGCCCTGCCTCTTTGAGGCAGTTTCTCAGAGCTATCTGAAGTGTTCTCTCCTGGGTTGTAGTACTCATTTTGCCCCAAATAAAACTTAACTTGCAACTCTCACATCGTGCTTTTTTAAAAGTTGACAAAGGGTTCTTTATGCCTGTTTCCTTATCTGAAAGTTGAGGGTAATACCTGTCTCCCAGCATTGCTGTGAGTCTTCATAAGGAACTACATGTTCATACGACGGGCAATCAGCAAGTGCTATTTCCTTCGCTTCCCACTGCCCCACCCCCGCCCCCACATACTTCAAAGTATGGCAAATGGTAAATTCTGATGGCACTGCTTTTTCCTCTATGGTGTCTTATTTTTAAATGTTGAACTTTCATTTTGGAGAGTAGGGTAAGATACGAATCTAATTTCCTTTTCGGATTCAATCTTCAGTATTCCGACAAGATTTATTAAATAAGCTTGTCTTTCCACGTTGCTTACTCATCACATAGTACAGTCTCTCATATAATTTGATCTCAAGCTTGATCCTCTTCTGCATAATTTATATGTGGTTTTCTCTTTAGATCTGTACTCCAGTTGTTGGTTTTCTTTTTTTCAATCATTATTGATCTAAAATAGGTTTTTATAACCAGGCAGATAATTCTTCCCCACTCCTGCTCTCTGGACCTTACTTTGTGCCTCAGCTAGCTGGTAAAGAATCTACCTGCAATGTGGGATACCTGGGTTCAATCCCTGGGTCAGGTTGGGGAGATCCCCTGGAGATGGGAAAGCTACCCACTCCAGTATTCTGGCCTGGACTGTCCATGGACAGTCCATGGGGTCGAAAAAAGTCACACACGACTGAGTGACTTTCATTTCACTTCAGTTCCTGCTCTTCCACCCCAACCTGAATTATGTATTTTTCCTGGCCATTTATTCTTCCAACCATACTCTTGTCAGTTTCCAAGAGAAGTTTTAGCACTTTCAATGAAGATTTGCTGGCCTGCACAGAGGAGGTGAGGGCTAGCACTTTAACAAATATATATTTACTTATTTATTTGGCTGTGCCTGTTCTTAGTTTTGGCTAGAAGGCTCTGTAGCTGTGGTGCGAGGTTGCCCCACAGNACAAGATTTATTAAATAAGCTTGTCTTTCCACGTTGCTTACTCATCACATAGTACAGTCTCTCATATAATTTGATCTCAAGCTTGATCCTCTTCTGCATAATTTATATGTGGTTTTCTCTTTAGATCTGTACTCCAGTTGTTGGTTTTCTTTTTTTCAATCATTATTGATCTAAAATAGGTTTTTATAACCAGGCAGATAATTCTTCCCCACTCCTGCTCTCTGGACCTTACTTTGTGCCTCAGCTAGCTGGTAAAGAATCTACCTGCAATGTGGGATACCTGGGTTCAATCCCTGGGTCAGGTTGGGGAGATCCCCTGGAGATGGGAAAGCTACCCACTCCAGTATTCTGGCCTGGACTGTCCATGGATAGTCCATGGGGTCGAAAAAAGTCACACACGACTGAGTGACTTTCATTTCACTTCAGTTCCTGCTCTTCCACCCCAACCTGAATTATGTATTTTTCCTGGCCATTTATTCTTCCAACCATACTCTTGTCAGTTTCCAAGAGAAGTTTTAGCACTCAATGAAGATTTGCTGGCCTGCACAGAGGAGGTGAGGGCTAGCACTTTAACAAATATATATTTACTTATTTATTTGGCTGTGCCTGTTCTTAGTTTTGGCTAGAAGGCTCTGTAGCTGTGGTGCGAGGTTGCCCCACAGCGTGGAATCTCAGTTCCCCCGCCAGGGTTTGAACCCGTGTCTGCCGTGTTGGAAGGCAAAGCCTTGACCACTGCACTGCCAGGAGAGTCCCTGCCGGGCATCTTCTAACTGAGGATGCCTGGTGTTCATCTAGTATCCTGAGAATTCATTGGTGACCTCTCACTTTTCTGACCTCTTTCTTTCCAGTCCTTGACAGCTGGTTTGTCTTTTTCAAGGTGTCTTTTGAATGTTCAGTTCAGTTCAGTTCAGTCGCTCAGTCGTGTCCGACTCTTTGC